>CM077082.1:148883170-149465171 GCA_039513925.1 Platanthera zijinensis
AGAAAAGACCATAGCCTTCAAAGCTGCAGAAGAGGAGCCTGAAGATAAAGCTATAGGAAATGATGAATCATAAGTCTACTGGCCAAAAGATTCTACAGATGGCCAGAAAAGACTTCAGAAAGTAGACCATACAAGGGTCATGATAAACCAAGGTATTACAAATAAATAACAATAAAGAAATCATATGCTTTGGTTGTAGGAAACCAGGCCACATTGTGCCTGATGTCCAGAAAACAAATAAGGACAAAAGGAAAGAAGAGAAAGAAGAAAAGAAAAGGATTACAGAAGAATAGCTCAGACAAAGCCTCCTCCAACAAGAAAAACATACAAGGAAGGGCTTTGTTGCTGAGACATGGAGTGAGACTGAAGAAGAATCTGAAGCCTCATCCGTTCAGTGATGATGAGATGATGCAGATGAAAAAGAATTTTGCATGATGGCTATCAATGCATCACAGCAAAACTCTGATGAAGAATCAGATTTAAATTCAGAAAGTCAACCAGATGAGGATCAGATAATCAACTCTTTTGATTTTAATTCTGAGGACTTCAAAGATGAATTTAAGACACTGAGTCTAGATCTATTAAAATCTGAGAAGGAGATAATCTCTCTCAGGAATCAATATCTGAGCATAGTGTCCTAAACTCAAAGAACCTCAAACTCTCTGAGGAGTTAGAATGTTGTAGGAGGAGATAGCTTCACTGAAAGTGAACTATCAAAAGGCCAAAAAGTTTGAAGAATCCCTAAATGGGAGAAGTATTAGACTGATGGACATCACAAGCACAGTGAACTCTAGATTTAATAGCACACTGGGCTTGGGTGCCTCATCTAGCAAGCCTAAATTTTGACAACTCCAATCAAGTTTGTCTCTGACAAAGGAAAGGGAGTAATAGAGGTACCCAGGAAGAATGCAGTTCTGTCAGAGAAGAACTCAGTTCAACAGATGCGTCGAGCAGAGCTCGACGATCGTCGAACAGAGCTCGACGATCTAACTACAGATCGTCGACTCAGCTCGACGATATCCAAATTCTGAACTTCAGCATAATCGATCTTCGAACAGAGATCGACGATCTGACCCAGATCGTCGACCTCAGTTCGACGATCATCGAACAGAAATCAGGACTGTGAACAATCCTTCAATGGCACATCTAGATTCATCCTAGAAGTCCCACATCCCAAGGCTTTAATCCCTATACTGAATGGATAGTACCTCCTAGGAGATACCATCCTGAAGGTTATAAGGATCAACCTGGGATGTCCTTTATTTCAGAATTCAAGGGATATCAACCTAGGCCAAGGTAACTGGGTCAAAAACAAATAGCTGTTTTTGTGTAGGTGAAGACCTATCCAGCATCAAACCATCAATGGTATCTGGATAGTGGGTGCTCAAAGCATATGACAGGGGACAAGGACAACTTCACTTCCTTCCAAGCCAAGCTTGGACCCAAAGAATTTTTGGAGAATCAAGCTTTGGAAATACAAAAGGATTGGTGCAGTTCAAATTGGCCCAGTCACATTCAAGAAAGTGGCATATGTTGAGGACTCAAGCACAACTTGATAAGTATCAGTCAACTGTGTGATGAAGGATATCAAGTGACATTCAACAAAGCCATATGCAAGGTCAAGACAGAGACAACACAACTGTATTGACAGGTAACAGAAGAGGTAACATTTACTTAGTGGATTTTCATTCACCTATAGTAGATATTTGCCTGTTCAACCCATTTCAAAATCTAATATTTTATGGCATAAGAGACTAGGGCATATTAACCTTAGAACCATTGCTAAGCTATCTAAGACAACCTTGTTAAAGGACTACCTTCTGGTCCCTACAAGAAGGAAGGACTATGCAAGGCTTGTCAATTAGGCAAGCAAACTAAAAGTAGTTTTAAATCAATTAATAAGAGTGATTCACCTAGGATCTTGTACCTATTGTACATGGATCTTTTTGGACCCATATCTGTACAAAGCCTAGGAGGGAAGTCCTATACTTTAGTGGTTGTAGATGACTTCTCAAGATTCACTTGGGTATTCTTTCTGAGGAAGAAGTCTGATAACTTCAATGTTTGACAGATTTTCTAAATGCATTCAGATTGAGTTTCAACACTCACATTGCCCTGATCAGAAGTGATCATGGGACAGAGTTTGATTCTCTTCTCATGCAAGAGTTCTGTCAAAGTGAAGGGATCAGGCACACTTCTCAGCTCCTAGAACTCCTCAACAAAATGGGGTAGCTGAAAGGAAAAATAGAACACTCATTGAATCTGCAACTACATTATTGGCAGATGCTCACCTACCTCTGTCCTTTTTGGGCTGAGGCAGTGAACACCTCCAACTATGTGTTGAACAGAAGCCTGATACACAAGTTGAAGGGCAAGACTCCCTATGAATTGCTCAAGGGAAGAAACCTAAAAAGGCTATTTCAAAGTTTTTGGTTGCACTTGTTTTATTCATAATAATGACAAAAATATCTAGCAAAATTCCAAGCTAAAGCTGATGAAGGAGTGTTTCTGGGATACTCCATGATCAGCAAGGCCTATAGGGTTTATAATAAATCTTCCTGTAAAATTGAAGAATCTGTTCATATTATTTTTGATGAAGCTAACATGTCTTTCAAGGAGAAGAATGTTCTACCATAGAACCTTGCAGGTACATTCTCTAGCTGAAGACTTGAACAAATTGCAAGTTGCTGAAAAGAATGAGAGCAGTGATGATGAAGAAGAAGTTCAACATCTTGAAGAAAATCATCCTGAAAGCCAGTTGCTGTTCCCTACAGGGGGACAACAACACAGGCTGGTGAACAATCAACAATCCCTGTTGACTTAGTAACAACAAGAGATCATCCAATCCACCAAGTAATTGGAGAGATCTCAGCTGGTGTGCAAACTAGAAATCAGGTCAACCAGAACCTGATGCACATTTGCTTCCTATCTCAAATTGAGCCTCAATCCTTTCAAGATGCAGAGCAAGATCCACACTGGATCATTGCAATGCAAGAGGAGTGCATCAATTTGAAAGGAACAAGGTTTGGGAACTAGTGCCTAAGCAAAGGATCATCCCATTGTTGGAACAAAGTGGGTATTCAGGTAACAAGCTGGATGATCAAGGAGTTATAGTCAGAAACAAGGCAAGGCTAGTTGCTTAAGGGTACTCTCAACAAGAAGGAATAGACTATGATCAGACATTTGCACCAGTTGCAAGGTTGGAAGCCATCAGAATATTCCTAGCCTGTGCTGCCCACAAAGGCTTCAAAGTGTATCAAATGGATGTAAAGAGTGCATTTCTCAATGGGGACATCAAAGAGGAATTCTATGTAGATAACCTCCAGGTTTTATCTCTCTAACTCAACCTGATTATGTTTAACAAATGCATATAACGCATTATATGGTCTCAAGCAAGCTCCTAGAGCATGGTATGAGACCCTAGCCATGCTTTCTTCTGGAAAATGATTTTGTTAAGGGGAGAGTAGACCAAAACTCTTTTTATTAGAACCCATAAGTCCCACACCCTACTAGTGCAAATTTATGTAGATGACATTATTTTTGGTTCTACTGATTCAAAATTGTGCAAAAAGTTTTCCATCTTATGCACTCTAAATTTGAAATGAGTAGCATGGGTGAGCTGTCTTTCTTCTTAGGACTGCAAGTCAAGCAACATGCTGAAGGCATATTTATTTCTCACAACCATGTAAGCAAAATAACTGGTTAAGAAATTTGGTATGTCATTGATGCATCATGTATGAAAAACACCATGCCCCTCAAATGCTGTAGTAGAATGCTGATGAACATGGGAAACCTGTTGATCAGACAACATATAGAGCAATAATTGGCTCTTTATTGTACCTTACAGCTAGTAGGCTATGATATAATGTTTGCCACATGTATTTGTGCTAGATTCCAAGTTAGCCCTAGAGAGTCAATTTAATCTTAGTTAAAGAATTCTTAGGTATGTAAAAAGTTTCCAAATCTAGGTCTCTGGTTATCCAAAAGATTCAGCATTTGATTTAACTGGATTCTCAGATGTTGATTATGCTGGATGCAGAATAGACAGGAAAAAGCATCCAGTGGAACATGTCAGTTCCTTGGTGACAGACTTGTCTCCTAGTTCTGTAAGAAGCAAACATCTGTGTCAAACCTCAACTGCTGAAGCTGAGTATATGGCTGCAGGCAGTTGCTGTTCACAAATATTATGGATACAGAATCAGCTCTTAGACTATGGCTACAACTTAGAGAAGTCTAAAATTTCTATGATAATACTAGTGCTATCTCTATAGCTCAAAATCCAGTCCTCCATAGTAGGACAAAACACATAAAAATTAGGCATCATTTTCTAAGAGATAATGTAGAGAAAAAATAAATTGAACTTCAATATTTTCCTACTGATTTGCAAAGGGGAGATATTTTCACCAAACTTTGGATGAAAAGAAACACAGTTTCTTCCTAAATCAGTTAGGCATGTTAGATGGAGGAAGCCTTAATTAAATTACAAGATTTTGAAAGCTAAAACAGACCAAGACTAGGCCAAAAAATCCTTCTTTTTGTGTCTGTTAGAATGTGTTTAGACTCTGAACTGCGCTCGACGTTTTTCCCCAAAATCGTCGAACAGAGATCGAACGAATTTTCAAAAATCGTGTGACCAGAGATCGACGTTTTGCAGTCGTCGATCTGAGTTCAGTCCCCTCGCTAGAACTAGGCTTTCTCTCTTTACTGATCAGAGGGCGTCGAGCTGAGCTCGACGTTTTTCAACATCGTCGAACTAAGATCGCCGATTTTGAAGACTCTTCAGATTCCTCTGTAGCCCAAATCGTCGAGCTAAGCTCGACGTTTTCGTCGAGCTGAGCTCAACGATCTTCCTTTTCGCGTCGAACCCTAATATAAAATCTTTCTTTCAGCCGTCGTTCTCCTCTTGCGCTTTCATACTCTGCAACTTTCTTTCTTTCCCTCCAAACTCTCTACGCTTGGTCGTTTTGGTTTTCTGTTGCAGGTGAATATGGCTGAATCAAGTGCTGCTATTGCTAAGATGAAGTTCGACACAGGCTTTGACATCGACATAAACTCCTTCGAACGGAAGCGACCAGCGCTTCAAGGACATCCTAAACTTATTCAGAGAACAACAGCTGACTCCAATAATGACTACAAGGATGAAGATCGCCTCAGATGAAATTAAAGAGTGGTGTTTTACCGCAACAGACGAGACTGAGAATTCCTGTTGTCGGCACCATTAAGGGGACTCAGGTATTTCTATCCCGGCTCTTTTAACAGAAGTCTTTCACACTCAGTACTGGAGAAGACTCCATTGAACTGTCTGGAGAGGAGTATGACTCCATGCTAGATAGGATGGGTCACAATGCAGTCAACCCTAATAAGCTACTGAAGAAAACTGGCTATAGAATTTCAATTCCTGGCTAATGTAGTTGGGAAGGTGCTGTTGGCCAAGCATTCAGCCCATGACACCATTTCCAGATATCAGTTCTGCCAGTCTGGAAGAGCTCTATTAGATAAGAAACACCTAGGATGGGGCTCCATCTTCTTCACTCTGATTAGGAAGAAGATCAACAAGAATGCAGTTAGTTATGGGAGAATCTTAGGGGTCTTTCTGCACAACAGATGCCCTGACCTATTAACCTCCTCTGGCATGTTTATCAATGCATCCAAGAGGCTTTCTGTGCCCTCTTCAGTAAATGGGACAGGCAGATCATAAACCCTCCAGGGCTGCTTGCACCACTTCATTCAGGCACAAAGGACTATCTCAGTCCTCCTCTAGCAGAAGAGCTGCCTGTTCTTCCCCTCCTCCAGCCACATCCACCCAAGCCGTCACCTCCTCACAACCAGTCACCACCATAATCATCTTATCCCCAATTACCATTTCCTCACCTATGTCATCCCCTCCTCTATCCACCTCAGAGGAATTCCATCCTCTCTTTTCCCATTCAACCTTCACCCTACCATCCTTCTCACTCATTGATGATTCCCTTCATGGATGATTCACCCTCTACTCCTCCTGAACCACCCTCAACTTCCTCCTTTCAACAAATGCTCCATGACATTCTCTCTCAACCCTCCTTCTCACCATCTCTTACTTCCCCTATTCTCCACCTCAACCTTCTCTATCTCCATAATTCCATCTTCTGAACCAACCAATCCCTCTCCACCTTTCTCCACAATTTCAGTTTCAGCCACCATCCCTCCATCCACCTTTGCCTCTACCTCTGCTCAAGCCCCACTTGAGCATGTGGATCTTCCTAATTTGGCAGACAGGCTGTATGAGTTGCTAGCTCCCAAGCTGACATCTCTACTGGAGTCTTCCCTGGCTCCCTCCTGAAGCATGTACAGGAGTTGTCTACCAAGATTGCCTTCCTTTCCTCCTCCCTGGCTATTCCCATCTTCTGTGTGCCTTGATTCACCTCTCTCTGAACCAAGGCAGGGGGAGATGGCTTATGAAGAAGTGGATGTGCCAGCTGCTGATATTATGTCTGCTCCAGCTCCAGCTCTTGGATGTGCTTTTGCACTGAATCTGCAGAGGCTGCTATCTATATTTGATACAGTCCATTTCAGCTGTCTGCCTGCAACTCCTGCTGAAGATTTTTCTAAGGCCATTGTGCCTGTATCTACCTATGATCCAAGCCCCATATTGATTCCTACATCAAGTCCTGAAGGCTGTGGATATCTCTGATGCGACTACTAAGGCCACTGTGCCTCTTTCAATTGCTACTAAGGCCACTGTGCCTCTTTCTGTTTGATATTGCTGCTACTGCTGACATAGAAATGATTCCAGCAACTGATGCTGATGAAATTGCCGCTCCTGCTCTAGTGTCTGCTCCTGATTATGTCTGCTCTGCTGCTGCTCTTTCTCCTCCTGCTCCTGCTGTTTCTGACACACTAAAACTTAAAGCTAGAAGAGCTTATCAGAAGAATTGATGATCTGTATGATCAACCTCAAAGTTCTGAGAGTGACCAATACAGGACTGATTCTGATGATTCTGCTAGCACTATTGCCAAGAAGAGAGAATAGCCAGAAGTAAAGCAATGATGTCAGTCCCTCTGCCAAAGCCAAAGACTCAATGATATTCCATACTACATCTGCATGACTGCCCCATCTCTGAGCCTTGGATGCAATATTCCCAAAAATCAACTGAAAGCTATGAAGAAGAAAGGAAGTTTGACAAATATGAAAAAGGATCTTCTCAATATCGCCTCCTCCTCCTCCTCCCCTCCAGATTTTGGCTCAGTTTCAGCCCCTCAAGCTCCAGTCTCTAGACACAGGTCTTCCCAGTATTATCAAAGATCATATCAAAGGGTACAGCATCAAAGAGGATATCAACCAGAAGGGTAATTACAAAGGAAATCAAGAGGACAAAGGATCCTATCAAAAGGGAAGGACAAGGCCACTCTGACTCTTCTTCAGGTCCTTTCCCTTACAAGCTGAAAGACACAATTGTCTCCAGGACTCCTTCTACTGTTTCTGAAATCATCAACAAATATGAAACCTCCTATTCCTTTTGAAGATCCTGAGAACAACCCTGTATCCTGGACAGCCAGAATGAAAGAATTGGCTGCCCTTGATCAAATAAAAAAAAGGCCAGAGAACAAGGCAAGGATACTTTCAAACATAACTACCTTATCAGAGCAGAGAAAGAAAGAACTGGAAGAATATGCATCAAGAAAATTTTCAATCCAGAAGATTACATGAAGCTGCACCCAGAGGCTGTTGTTCCAAGGCCCAAATCTCAAACTTCTCTAGGTGCAGAGGATGACAGAAGGTCAAAGAAAGAAAAGTCAGAATCCAAATAGAGAAATTTTATTTAAAAAGGGATCTGAAAGGAAGTGAACTGTGTAAGCTAAACATTTCATCCACCTTTGAATATCTGCTGCTATTTATCTGTGATATGCTTTGCTGCCATATAACTTCTCTGTAATTTTGTATTAACTTCTGTACTGTTGTATGCTTTTCATTTCCTATGATTGTCTGTAAATAGTAATCCTAACCCAAATAGGGGGAGATTGTTGGAACACCCTATTACTAATTTGGGTAAGGATCACTATGCTTGTCTTAGGAATCCCAGTTGACCTAGTTGTATAGTTAAGAAGGTCAACATTAGAATGAGTCTAGGGCTTAGAACTTAGGTTTGGAGCTGCCCCCAGGATCATTCCAAGATCAAGGTTGAAGAGCTAAGTCTAAGGCAATTTTCGTCGAGCTCAGGTCGACGAAATCGTCGAAACTCCGTTCGACGCTCTCTGAGCTCTAACTTCAATAAAATCGTCGAGCTCCGGTCGACGATCTTCGAGCTCAGATCGACTATCTGCTTTTGGCTAGCTTCTGCTTGATCGTCAAACTCCCCTCGGACTATCTTCTAGCTCAGTTCGACGATCCCTCCCTGAAGTTATTTCTCAGGTCTCTGAGCTCGGTTCGTACGATCGTCGAGCTCAGATCGACGTTTTCTGTCTGCTTGTCCATTTCATCTCTGAGCTCAGTTCGACGATCGTAGAGCTCAGATCGACATTTTTTTGGAGAGATCGACGCTTCCAGGAATTCAAATGCTGCTGTTCTTTGGAATTTTTTGAATATTATCAGCTTTATGTCAGAAGATCTCCCAGCCGTTTGTCTTTATTCTGGAGCAAGTTTCAAGGAATTATTCAGAGAATGTTTGCTGGACTTTCCTCTAGAAGACAAGACTATTTTTGGAAGACATTTATGACTCCCAACGGCAAATTTTGGACAAGGAAACGTCAGAAAAATTAATTTCTCTCTCCTGTGTTTTAAGATATACAGAATACACAAGAGAAAAGATATACACAGAGATTGACAAGAAAGAAAGTGAACACACAAATAGAGAATACTGATAGCAGAAGAACAATAGAAGAACTGTGACTCCAAAAATCTTCTTGCTGACTGAAAAGTGTTTCACAATCTCATCTCAGAAACTCCAGACACCCTTATTTTCAGCCTTCTTGCTGAAACCCATCCTGTGCTGGGAGATCAAAGTTCTGAAGACCTATCACCCTAGAGCAAAGCTTCTTTTTCCTGAACCTTTCTATATCTCAGGGGGAGCTTTGACATCATCAATCCACTTGTGCTTCTCTCATTTTATTGAGAACAGAGAAGACACCCTTCACTCTTATTTTTCTTTCCTGCTTTAAAAAGGTTCTTGAACTCCCTTCAAAGTTCTGTCTGGTTCTGAGAGCCTTGTCAAAACTCAGTGGTGGCAAGACACCTTATCAAAAAATCTAGTTTTGGTTTTTGGGCACCTTATCAAAGCTCATTGGTGTCAGGACACCTGATCAACTCATCCTGAGTGGTTTCCTACCAAGGGTGGTAGAAGAGTGGATGTACCCAGGTTTTTGGGGAACCACTATAATTCCTTGTGTCTTCTGGTTGTTTTGTGTGATTTGTTATGCTGTGTGCTGTGCTCTTTACTTCTTGGTTCTTCTTAACCTCTTACTAGTCACTCTACACTATATCATAAATTAAATTCTATGTGCTGTTTATTTCAAACTGTGAAAAATTATTTTAAATTACTCATTCACCCCCCCTTAGAGTTAAGATAGATCTTAGCTCACTTTCACGTTGGTCGAGTTCTCATATAACAATAGCTACCAGTCCAACATCAGGATGGCGCCTTATGAAGCCTTGTATGGAAGAAAATGTAAGGACCCCGCTTTCTTGGGTTCAAGACGAGGATCCGAAGGTGCTAGGATCCAGATTTTGTTGAAGACACCGAGGCTCAGGTGAGACTGATCAGAGATAGGATGTTGGAGGCGCAGAGCAGACAGGCTAAGTACTATGACGCCCTGACATCGTCAGGTGGAGTTTCAGGTAGGGGACCGAGTGTTCTTGAAGATCCGACCCATGCACGGAGTCTCACAAGTGCGCGGTCGGAGGAAGAAGCTCAGCCCTAGGTATATGGGCCCTTACCGGATCCTGGAGCGGATCGGACCCCTAGCCTACAGGCTAGAGTTGCCACCAAATCTAGCAGCTCTACACGACGTCTTCCATATTTCTTCGCTGACAAGGGCTCTACTACGCCCGGAGCAGCAGATTTTGACCACCGAAGGGCCGGTAGCTTCAGACCGATCTGTTCACTTGGATCCGGTTCAGATCGATGACAAAGGAGTACGGATCTTGCGTCGCAAGAAGATCCCCTTAGTAAGGGTTCTGTGGAGAAACCACGGTCAGGAGGAGCACACCTGGGAATCGCAGGACCTGATGACGAAAAAATACCCGGAGTTGTTCAGTCAGGTATACCTCACCACCTCTTGGTATACTATAAATTACCTTGTTGTACTAAACCGGTAGGACTAGATAAGGAAAAAAAAAATATTTAGAACCTAGGCATGCGCAGGAAAGTAGGGGCTAATCTTTTGTTTATTCGAGAGATTGACTTCGTTTATCAAACAAGTGGTCTCTTGAACCCAATAGAAAAAAAATCGTATGGGATGTTACAAGTTTAGTTTATTTCGGTAGAAGTCCCCGTAGGCTTAACCTTGATTTCGGGGACGAAATCTTTGTTTTGTTTATTGGGAATTGTAACATCCCATTTCTGGCTAGACCTCTGGGAATGGTTTTGCCTTAACAGAACCATGGGAATCCCAGGAATTGAAGTTTGTCGACCCTGATTTTGAGTCAAGGGGCGGTTAGCCCGTGACTGACCCGTCACGCCCGTGACCTAGGGCGTGACTCCTTCGACGATCGTCGATCTCAAGGAGATGATCGTCGGGCACAGAATTTTTAACCCGGCCCTGTCACGCCCTTGACCTATGTGTCACGCCTGTGACCTAGGGCGTGACCACTCTTTGACGATCGTCGATCTCAGTTCGACGATCGCCGAACCCAGAATTTGGTCACCCGGCCCTGTTACGCCCATGACCTATGTGTCACGCCCGTGACCTAGGGCGTGACCACCCTTCGACGATCGTCGATCTCAATTCGACGATCGCCGAACCCAGAAATTGGTCACCCGGGCCTGTCACGCCCGTGACCCATGTGTCACGCCCGTGACCTAGGGCGTGACCACCATTCGACGATCGTCGACCTCAGTTCAATGATCACCGAACCCAGAATTGGCCACCCGGGCCTGTCACGCCGGTGACTTATGTGTCACGCCCGTGACATTGACCGAAACGACGGTTCAAGCCCAAAATTATTCTAACACGCGTGGTAATAAACGCTGGTGTGGGAAGTTACACCACGAGTAATTATGGGGTGTTTTCCTTCTGTAATTATATAATAAAAGAAGGAAATGTTGGTCAAATAGGAAATCGCCACCTGGCAAACATCTCTTCGTTTCCAGCGTTTCAACTGCCCCTACCATAACCGAAACACCATTAAGGGGAGAACATTCATGGCCATTAAGGATTTACCCTTTACCCTCCCCACTGGATGATCCATAAAAGCCCCATTAGAGCAGGATGAGAGGTTTACTCTCTTGACCAACGGATTGAAGCCTTGTACCTTGCTGTAGGAGAAGTTCAGCAACGCCACCACCGCGCCATGGCACCCCGTCGTTCTTCTCGCCTCCAAACCACGAACAAGGTCCTCCTCTACTTCTTCTCTTATGGGTAGATCTTAGGATCTTAGAAATGAAGTTTGTGCTCAAAAGAGACGGATCTACCTCGTGTTTCCATGGAAAACCATGAAAAATATCGTTTTGAGTTCGCCGAAAACCTCCACCTCCGGCGGCCAAACCACCGTCGACCGCTAGCCATCGCCTCGACGGAAGTGGTGGTGGTGGCTGGCTGGCTAGGGAAGTGACCGGACGGCCGGCGACGGATCACAGAAAGGTTACAGAAATAAGGTTTTCTGTGTTCTGATTTTGGGTTCATGTAGAAGATGAACAGTAAAATCAATTTATAATATATAAATTATGTATATAATACTTATTGAAAATATATATTATCTGAGTATATCTTGAGGCTGCAAAATGAGGCACTTAGAGGCCGATTTAGGAAAAATGACCTGTCACGAAAGTCGTAGCCCTTTGAATCTAAATTAATTTAAAATTAGTTTCAACTCTTTTGGGTAGGCGGTTTGACCGCAGCACCTGTTTTAGTGGGGGTTGTACCTAGAGTTGGGTAGAAATAAAAATGGGTGCCCACTCTTTGTCCCTTGTCCAAATGACCTGAAATTTGGTCAGGGGGCTAAACTTTGATATATCTAAAGGTAGTCCAAAATTGGGAATTTTTGGAGACACTTCGCCTAAAGTTTTTGTTTTAAATTAATAAAGATAGAGGAATTTATTTATGTAGTCAAATAACCTCCAAACCCTCCCAAATTTTGGTGAGTGGTCCCTAGCTATAAAACTTAACTCTGTACAAATTTTCAACTCATTTGGACGAGTATTGGATAGGGAGTAACCTATTCTTAACTAGGCAATAGTGAGGCATTTTTGAGTAAAAAGTGCACTAGAAGTTAAAACGGCCATATCACCTCAACTGAGGCTGATATCTTGACCACTGGCTTGGAAGGGTTATTATAGCCTACTTGGAGAAAATGATGTGGTTTAGGGTTGGTTTATCCTAGGATCCAAACTCAAACCCTAAGTAGAGGGTTTTGAGGGTTGTGAAGGATATGGGGGCAATTGCTCTCGTATTGCCTTGAAACTCTGTAGAGTTGATATTAGTATGATAATATTCGTCTGGATGGAATCTTGGAGAATTTGGAGACAAGTAGATACCTCAAAACCTTAATCATAGCTTTAGGTTAAAATACTAATTAAGCACAATCCATCACTAATAATTGTCTAAAGGCTGTGTAACTCGGGTAGAGTTAGTTTTGAAGTGGGTAGAATTTATAGAAATTTTACTGGAATTTTATGATGTTTATTTCTAGCACTTCGTTTGTAAAGTTGATTATAACCTCAATTGATGTTTTAATTATTTGTACCTTTCTGTTGATGGAGATCTTATGAAATCTTGGAAATACATGTTTTAGTATAGAATGGTTACCCTTGAATTTTTGTATAATTTTTAGTTGAGTAAATCCAGTACTTCCTTCACAAATGTTAAAAAGGGGTTCTATGCTTTGAAAATTATTTAGGGATGATTTTATTGCTGAAAATTATGAAACTGAGCCAGTGCTATTTTTAAGTCTTTATCTGCATATTATAATTTATTTACAATTTTTCGAAGAATATTCTCTGTACTTGGTTCATAAATAATGGAAGATAGTAAATATTGCTAAAATGGTTTTGTTGCCCTTTTGGTGATAGAAAAATTTTGATACTTTGGATTTATCCTATTGAGATAACCTACTATTTATTATAAATTTGTTGGACATCTTGCATGAGAACTTAGGGTAGTTCATGTTCAAACCGATAGCCCTTGGGATTTTCGAGAAAATTAATTAAATGCCAAATAAATTAGGAAAATTCCCACACTCTAGATTTAGTCCATTTATATCATTATAAGTCCCCAGTAAATATTTTAGGGCATTTAGACGAGTTTTGGGATCATTGCATAACCGGTTCGACATATAGTCTAGGTTGGTCTGCATATAGCAAATTTGTGAATTGCAATAGGGCATAATCTGAGAAAGTCATTGGAGTTAGTCATTCTGTCTGGGTGGACAATTGTGGATGAAATCACAATAGGAAGATATGAAGAGTAGAGAGAAGTAGTGATAGCTAGAGATAAGAGGTGCTCGGGTACGACGAAAGATCGTCCACCCCGGGTAGGAATGGAAGAGTCTTAATACTTTAGGGTTAGATCTAAAGTAACTAAAAGGGGATCGGGTTAAGGGAGATCAACCAATAACAATAAGTGCCTTGCGAAAGGGAACTTCGGGCCGTAATGCCGCCGTCTTGGTTCCTAGTGCCCCTTGAGATCCCTTCACGCAGTATGCCCGGGGCAGTCCTGGGTTAACGTAAACTGTAATAACAAACTGTCAAGAGTAACTTAGTAACTAGGGCTGCACCTTTCACAAACACTGAGTGGCACAAGAAGATTGATGAGAGCTTCGGCTCGGTTGGTTAAGAGACGGACGTTTTGGTCCGGGGAGCTTCAACTCGGTTTTTGTGTGTTTACGATTAAATCTGCATGTGCATAAAAGGAATGAAAATTAAGGTGGTGGGTCTTCGGTATTGGAGGGTCGATGCACCGACGCCAATACGCTGACTCGGCAAGTGTGGTTAGCACTTCGCCAACAGAAGTCCGGTGCGCCAACCGGCAAGAGTACGCAGGCGTCCGCTTAGTGCACGAAGCATTGAGGCGTACGATAGGTCTGACCGGTAGTGCTTTACTGGTTTAGAGGTAGGTGAGGCATAACCCACCGCTTCCGTCTGCCACTACGGAGGTATCCTGGGAGGTAACGACCCCGAAAGGGGGAACTAAAGGTCTGTGTGCACAGAGTCGGGTGTGTGAGTTACACTTGCATGTTTCATCAAACCCACTTGCATGTCATAGCATAAACGATTCATTTAACCCTGACACCTAAAGTATAAGTGGTATGGGACGCTTATACATTAGGACCTGCAAAACGACCCCTTGGTCTATAAGCTTGTGTGGGCAAGTTTATAAATTAAGGTTAAATTATATATATATATATATGCTGCTGTTTGATAACCGACACCCCAACGTATAAGTGGTATGAGACACTCTATACGATGGGAGCCTTGCAGAAGATCCCTTGGCTTATGCGCTTTCGCACATAAGTTAAGGTTAACTTTCGCACTTTCTGTTTCTGTCATATTTATTATAGAATTGCTAGATTAGTTCCGCTGCCATCTGTTTCTTGATTAAATCTCCACCTTCATGTCCTTCCCTTTCTTCCTCTTCGCTCGGTACTTAGGAGCCATGGGGGAAGGGGTAGGGGATGATAGGGCTTAGTCTTTATGACTAACGGTTTTCGAACCGCATCATTTAGGGGATCGTGGAGCCCAGCATGGAGGAGCAGCCCCAGAGACCGGTGCGCCTGGAGATGGGGCAGTCTAGCTCCGGAGTTCATACAGCCGGGACCGTGAGTCTCGACCCTGAGTAGTTTCTGTTTTTGCTTTCGCATGAGAGATTTGTAGTGAGGATACGATGTACCGGGCATAAGCCCGTATTTATAGTACTCTGATTATTGTTACTTTCTGGACACTCCCTTCGTGTAGATTTTATTCTATATATGTGATTTACTTTCAGTGGACTTGCTCTTACTTCAATTATTGTGCTACCTTTTCTGTGATCGAATTGGCCAGCAGAATCGGCGCCTTGTGGTGATGACCCCTTCAGGACGTGAAGGTGTCACCGCAAGGCGGCGATTCTGGGCCTAAGACCCCGGGTTTTAAAAAGAAAAAAAAGGGGGTCTTACACCCATGTTGAGGGGCGTGTCCCTCAATCGACACAGGACAAACCATCCGGAAAGGGACACGGGTTCCCAACACGCCCGTGTCATATTTGACACGCCCGTGTTTTCCAGAATAGGCCTGGGATCCAGGCCATGTTCCTCACCCAACACATCCCGGCTACCAACCCGAGCAGTAAACGCCCTAGGACACGCCCGTGTTCCAGGCCATGTCGCCTCTCGAAGATCGTCGACTGCATTTTCGTCGAGTGCTCACGACATATAGTGAAGGACACGCCCTAAGACACGGTCGTGTCCAAGGCTGTGTGCCTCACTAGAGACACACTCGAGGCCCACTCGAGTACTACTCGAGACCCACTCAAGTACATAGAGCTAAACACACCCTGGGACACGCCCGTGTCCCACACCGTGTCACCCAACCTGAACTCCAAATTGGCATTTGGGGTGTGACAGTTTCAACAAAAATTGAGTTAATTTTAAAAAAATGGAGCAAAAGAAATACAATCAAAAATTTAAGGGCATTTATATTGGAAGTTCCTATATTGTTATTGGTAATCCAGAGATAATGGCAACCCAAAATTTTGCAATTGACAACTCGATGGATACTGTAGCCCAAAAATCAAGTTTTTAAAAGACATTTCTAGGAAAATTGTTCAACATTGAAGTTATAGATTTCGATGAGAACTACAACTTTCATGCTGAACACTTTTTTCTAAAATTGACATATAGTAGTGTTATTTTCAAAAGGCGTGGCACCGTGAGGAACTATTGCGAATCGCATAGTTCCGCCCGGATTCCACAGCTTTTGAAAGTAGGCCTATTATATGACATTTTTAGAAAAAGTGTTCAACATAAAAGTTTTAGATCTCGTCGAGATCTATAACGTTCATGTTGAACAGTTTTTCTAAAAATATCATATAATAGACATATTTTCAAAAAGCACGTATTCCGCGTTTTGGGCTTATATTAGCGGTCATATTATGTGTGTTATTTATTGTTTTGTCGGGCTGCCAATATCCAATGCTGGGCTGCCAATATAAACGCCAAATTTTAAATATTACAGAAATAATGTAAAAATATTAATCAAAATAGTTTTAAATAAGCCCGTAGCGGCGAGCAAAGCCCGTCGCGACGGGGCGAGGGAAAAACGTACCCCAGGTACTCGCATTTTAGCAAAAGGAGACTATCCAGCGCGCGAACCTCGGGAACCTAATCCGCTAGCCCGTCGCGACAGGCGAAATCCGCCGAAACCGGGCACTGTCGCACAGAACACAGGGATCCCTCGTGAAGTGTCACTATATGTGAAGATATCACATAAATGCATTTATTTTATAACATTTACGTTTTATTTTATAAGAATACGTGATATATATACATTTTTTTATAGATTCTTTTGTATTTTATTAAAAATGTTGATTATGATGATAATTTTTGTTTGTATAATTTCAGACTATAAAAGAGGTCGGCGAATGGTTGGGAGAGTTTTTTAACTCCCGTCGATTTTCTGGAAAACGCTATCACACTTAAGAAATCGTTTGGATTTTTAACAGGTGGAAAGAGCTACCGCGTAAAACTCCATTTTCTTCTCTTTTAGAAAAGTCACTTGTCTGGTACTTTTCAAATTTATCGAAAAGCATTTCCTTATCCCAAAACGCTTATCCTTAAAAAAAATCTCCAACTTGATTTTTGTCCAAGCGTGATTTTTTTTGGGGCAATTTTTTCGCCCAAACGCGTTTCGCCAAGGCGTGTTTTTTTTGGCTAGGTGCGAATTTTTCGTTCGGGCGCGAATTTTTCGCCTGGGCTGAAATTGTTTGCTCAGACGCTTGGTTTTTTGCCCGGCCGCATTTTTTCGCTCGAGTGCGGTTTTTTCGCCCCTGCACAATTTCTTTCGCCCAGGCGCGTTTTTTTTCGTAAGGGCCGATTTTTTCGTTAAGCCTTATTTTTTCGTCGAGCGGGTTTTTTTTAATCTGGCCGCGTTTTTTTCCCCAGCGCAATTTTTTAGCCCGGGCACGATTTTTTCACCCAGTTTGGGTACAATTTTTTCGCCGGACATGATTTTATCGCCCAAACGCGTTTTTTGCCTGTCGCGATATTTTTGCCCTGGAACGGTTTTTTGCCCGGGAACTATTTTTTCTCTCAGGAGCAAATTTTTCGCCCGGGAAAGAAATTTTCGCCCGAAAGCAATATTTTTCATCGGAGTTTGTTTTTTTTTGCCCGAGAGCGTGTTTTTCGCCCGATCGCGATTTTTTCGTTCGAGCGTGATTTTTTTGCCCGGGTGCAAATTTTTTGCACAAGCTCTGTTTTTTCGCCCGATCGCGATTTTTTCGACCGGAAGCAAATTTTTCGCCCGTGAGTGAAATTTTACGTCGGAGAGGTTTTTTTTGCCCGGACGCGATTTTGTCACCTGAGCGCGATTTTTTCGGCCGGGGCCAGAATTTTTCGCTCGGGCGAGAATTTTTTCACTCGGCGTGATGTTTTCGCTCCTTCGTGATTTTTTTTCACCCGGGTGCTACTTTTTTTGCTTGAATGCATTTTTCCACTTTCGGCCATAAATATCGCGTCTGAGCAAAAAATTCGAGCCCGGACGAAAAATTCACGTCCGGTCGAAAAATTCACGCCCGGGAGAAAAATTCGCATTCGGTCGAAAAATTCACATTCGTGCGAAAAACTTGCGTCCGGACGAAAAAATTGTGCCTAGATAAAAAATTGTCCCTCAGGAGAAAATATAACGCCCGACCGAAAAATTGGCGCCCGAGCAAAAATATTGCTCCCGGGCGAAATTTTCGCGCCTTGCAGAAAAGATTGCGGCTGTACGAAAAATTCGGGATCGGGCAAAAAAATCGTGTCTAGGAGAAAAAAATCGCGCACGGGCGAAAAATACAGCGCCCGGGCGCAACATTCGTGCCCGGGCGAAAAAAAACGTGTTCGGGAGAATAAAATGGCACCTTTTCCCTCTGACACGCATTTTTGGTAGGATGCGCATATTCCGCCACGACGTGCATTTTCTTCCTGTACACGTATTTTCCGCCTGGGCGCTCATTTTTCCCCGGACGAGCGTGTTTAATAAAAAAAGTTAACGACGGAGATTTGCCAAACAGTTTTTAAAGTGATTCTCCTTTCTGAAAATCTCTGCAAAATGAGTTTACTCAAACAAATCTCATTTTTCGATATACATTTTCCAAAAGCTCATTTTCTTATTTTACTTTTGCCACTTCTTTTCCTTTCTAAAAAGACGTCTCAAACAGGGCTTAAGGTGATGGAAGAAAATTAATGGATCAACACCCAGCTTGGGTGTTGACTGGAGTCAACACCCTTAGGCGCTGAATTTGTTTCATTCCCCAGGTGTTAACTAAGGGTTCATTTGGCGCGGCGGTGGAGACGGGGAGGGAGGAGACGGGCCGCTGCTCGAATCGGAGGGGGGAGACCGATGTTCGAAACACCACAGATCGCTCCATTTCTCAAGCACACAAATATTCTTAGTTTTTTAAGCAAGAATTTTGGGCTCATTCTTGAAGCCCTCAATCAAGTTTTATTACTCAAGATTTTGTATTGTTTTGCTCGCATATATCACATGCTGAGAAGATTTTGATGTATTATGTGGAAAATATTATACAAATATTTTGATGACTTATTTAAAAAAGAATTTTTTGTGCATCTCAACTTCTATAAATCTTAATTATGCGAGTCCTTATTCAATAATTATTTATTAATCATTTTAATAAATTGGAGTCAAGACATATTTATAATAAACATATTTTTCTCAAATTAAGATCACATTTTTTTAAAAACAAATAAATCCAACCTTAATTTATAGTTCGCCTAGATTAAATAAAAATTGAACTTCTCTATGGATGGACTTATACTTGCATAGGTATTACAATTGTACATCGTGCATTTATGATTTTTATTGCTTGTGATGAGGACAAGTCCCTTAATAGAATAACTGAGGGTGTGGTTAGTCCACTCCATATGATCCCATCATCCTAAATGAAGATCATGGGGGGACCGTCGTGCGGGTGATCGGCACGCGCAATTGCGCGGAATTCGGGCGCGCGGGTTCCTGTTCCCAGAATCGCCCGTGGTTGGACACCAAGGTCGACCGCTCTCTCCCACTGCCAGCAGGCCGTCTTAAGCCGACCCGACATCCGACCATCTTAGTGATCGCACCTCGTGGCAACGCGCCCGCGGCCGCGAGGCATGGAAATCCTGCCGGCGGGAACCTTTCCCTCCCGCGGCCTGCACGTGGGGGGGGGGGGGGGGGGTCGGGTGCGGCCAGTCGTGGCTCTCCCTCCATTCGGGAGTGCTCGGCCGGCTGCCTCCCCCCCCCCTCGCCTTGTGGAACCCCAAGCCGACAACATGCCAGCGACCTGCCATCTTTACCGGGATTGGCCACCCTTAAGGTGGTGGCTGACCGCCTCTCTTGCCCTCCTTGGGTGCCTTCCCCGCTGTCCGATCGTTCCACCATGATTGCGACCATCCGATGCGGGAGTAACTACCCGCGTAACCACCACCATTAGTGAGGGAGACATGTTTTTAGTGGAGGCATGCATTTAGTAAAATTAAATATATAAATAATACGTACCTAAAACTATAGTTAAAACTATAATATTGGTGGTTATGGTGTGCGGATAACCGCATATCCACCGTAACCACCTCCTATTGGCTATAAAAAGGCCCCCAAGCCTCCTCATTTTTTATCTTTCTCTCCTCTGCTTTCTTCCTCCTCATGCTAGGACTCTGCTGGATTTCTCCTACGAGGCACCTTCGAGCCACCTTCGTGTCATCTTTGAGCTACCGCCTCTCCACCAAAAATCTGCCTAAGTCCACAAGCAAGCGACGAGAAGGAATTTCCTACTACAACACGGGCCCGTTTGTCCGCAAAGCCCAAGCGAGTAACCTCACGCGAAGTAGTATGTTACTTGCCGTGTAATACCCCAAAATTTGGAAAACAAAACTTAAGAGTGGATATCACCGGGCAACAGTGGGTATCGTCTAGGCAATAACGGATATCTCTAGGCGATAGTGCTAAATTTGATTAATCAGCAAAAATTATGGCCTTTGCTTTCTTTTGATGAGTGGATCGTGTGGCTGGGTTTATTCCCGAGGCTGCTTAACTAGAGAAGAGGTGGAGAGAAGATTCATTTCCCTTCTCTCACTCTCTCACATCCTTCTCATCAAGTTTTTGGAAGAAAGGAAGAAGAAGGCTGAATGCTGAAGCTTTGCTAGCTTAGTGAAAGAGATCCCGTGATCGGAATCGAAAACTAAGGACAGATCCGTGAATATGAAAGCGAGGCGCTCCATTCCAGCTTGATAGAAAGCTTGCTAATGGCTCCAAAACGAATTCCGAGGGTAACAATCTTCCTTCTTGGACAAGTGAAGTCCTCCTTTTGCATATGTATGGAATCCCCCACGAAACGATGGAGACTCGAGGAGATTCTGATGGGTTAGTACGTGATATCCCCGGGTGGTTTTTCATATATAATCCGGAAATCGCAATACGGAATAGGCATGCTGTGTGAAGCCCATCCGGACAGGTTGGTATGGATTGGTGATGTTTTATTTTATGGGCTGGAGAAGAATCCGAGTGTAAACGAGTAGTTTACAAGGTTTGTGGGTTGTACTTATGAAATGAGAGTAGCAGGAAGTACTGATGGTGTGCTCCAAGAAATTACCCAGAAAATACCACACTTTGCGAAACTATTGGATATCACTGGGCAATAGCGAGTATCGCTAGAGATAGCTCTTAGTGAGCTAGGATTGCTGTGAAAGACCAGTTTTTTGGCACTGCGGGATGCTGCTTGGTTTTGTCTGGAAAGTTATTCCGGTTGTCGCTGATTATGGAGACAGAAGAGAGTTCTATTGCTAATGCCAGGCGATAGTGAATATTGCTGGCGATAGCTTCCAGATAGCATTTTGGTGTTGCGAAGCCTTTATCCGTAAGACAAGTTTTATAGCATCAGAAGTTGTGAGCCTGGAGAGCCTAGCTATTGGCCTTGAGTGCCAAGATTAATCATTGCTGGTGTAACACCCCGAAACTCAAAAGATGGATGGGTGGCATTTTGATCCAAGTCTAGGATTTGGTGGAGGTGACACGTCCTGGGACACGGGCGTGTCCTAGGGGCGTGTCGTGCACGGGTTCGGTGATGTTCATGTGGTCGACGAAATTGTAGTCAACGGTCATCAGGGCAGTGAACACGACCTGGGACACGGGCGTGTCCCAGGGCTTGTCAGCCACTCGACGCCTCAACACTCAACGCTTTCACTCTACGAGCGTCGAGTGAGGGGACACGGCCTGTGACACGGGCGTGTCCATGGCCGTGTCCAGCTCGGGTGATTTGCGGGTTTTTGCTGAGGAAGCTACAAGGACTAGGACACGGGCGTGTCCCAGGGCGTGTCTAGCACATGACATGTGATACGACCGTGTCACATGGCTGTGTCGTGCTATGGACATTTTGGTCCTGAGTCGGTGGTGGAACACAACCAGCTATACGGGCATGTACTGAATGACACGGGCATTTCAAGCATGACACATGTGTCACGAGTGCCCGTGTTCTTTTCGGGATGCGACGGATTTGACGGTGAATGAGTTACATAACCTTGGAAACGGGGGTGTCGCAAGCCGTGTTCGGCCCAGGAAGTTTATTTTTAGGGCAAATCATCGCGGTGCTTTTCATCCGCATAGTTTTCCATGGCGCCGAGGAGAAACGCTAGGGTAATGATTCTCATCTTGAGCATGTGAAGCTCTACTTTTTTTTACATAGGGAAAACCCTCTTTCGCGAGTGTGCGGTGAGTTGCGGTGTTCCTTTGGATAGATATGTAAAGTCCCCCTTGTTTAGAGTCCGAAATCGTAGTATAGACATAGGCAAGGTGTGTGAAGCCTACCCGAACATGTTGGTCTGGATCGGTGACTTTTTTTATGCATTGTTGGCCGGAGAAGACTCCATACCTTTGGTTGTTTTTGGGTTTCTACGTGGTAGATTGTAGTAGGGATCCTTGGGGATTAACCCTAAGGCGCACCCGAAAAACTGGGTGGAAACGCATTTCTACCATCTTGGTGGCCTGGGAGCCAACCTTGAACATAACTGGGTTATGTGTTTGTGTGATCAAATTTGGGATCCGGGAGAAGCTTGTCACGTGCGTACATCTTAAAGTGACTAGGCAGAGTGAGTAACGGGCAAGTGGAGATGGGCCCGGGCTATGAGGTTTGGTGACAGATACCTGAAAAAGGGACTGGACACTAGCATAGTCATGCGAGCCTTAGGCTTAGGTTAGAAAGGCTAAATGCTCACTTGATTTGCCGTCTAAGGGATGCTGGTGAGACCGCGGTTTTGATCAGGTTCACCTTGTTAGTGCCCTAAGAGCACAGGGTGTATTGCCGTTGGAGCCTGCACCTGTGATGTTGTGTTTACTGACTATATTGCTTGTTACGCTAACAAGTTAAGGGATGGAGCTTTGCCGCCCCGATTTTGGCGGCGGAATCGTTATAATTTGGTCGGCTTTAGCTGACCATTATTCTTGTTTGCCACCATTGCGGTGAATTGTGCTTGCAGGTGTTGCGGAGCCGAGTGGCAAATAGCGGGCCAATGCCCAAGTTGCTGAGCCAGCCCTCGAAGGCCTTGTTTGTTTTCTTGTTTAAATCATGTGTGGTCGGACTGCGAGCCGAAGTTTGTAACACACTGTTTAAATTTGGTGAACTATTGTAAGGCCATAAGACCAGTACTTTTGTGTATTTTGTAGTTCATTCCTACTGGGTTGTTAGTGGACATTCATGCTTGTGGCTGGGTTCTTACTTTTGCCACTTAATAAATTGCTTCCGCTAGATGCTCTGTGTAGGACATGTGTATTGGTTGAATGGTTTAATCTAGTAACTCACCGGTCTGTCCGTGGTATATGGCGTTGGGCCCCGGCCGGACCTACTGTTATATGCTATGTGACGGATAGGGGTGTTATAATTTGGTATCAGACTAACGGTTTCAGTCAGACTTAAATGAATTCGTGGACGAATTCACTTTAAGGGGTGGTGAGCACATGTGTGTGCGTCATCGTTATAACATGAAAAGAACCCATGAATGTCCACTTTGGAATGAAAATACACATGTTTGAGGAACTTGCGTGTTCCTATAATTGCTTTTTGCAATGTTGTTTAGTCGCTTATCATTGTTTTGTATGACTATAGGTGAACGGGAGTGGTGCGTGTCTGTCAGAACGTCCAGTTTTTGAGGCGAGTTGCGCACCAAATGATGCGCCGACAACACCTCCTTCGGTTGAGACCATACGATTGGTAGCGGAGGTAGTGTTTGTGATGTTTAATGCACAGCCAGCGAGATAGGTACAGCAGCCTGCCCCTGCTATGGAGCATGTACCGCTCGAAGCAGCGGAGCCAAGGAGAGTTGAGCAGGTTGTAGTGGAGCAAGTGTTGCCTAGGAGAGCAACGGAGAAACTTCTCAAGCACGTTATGGGCTTCAATCCTCCAGTGTTCTCGGGGATGGGAACCCACACCCAAGCAGAGGATTGGCTCTCTAGAGTCAAGAGAATGTTGATAGCTACTGAGACGGAAGAGTGGCAGAAGACCACAATTGCCATGTTCTTGTTAGATGGTGACGCAAGGTTATGGTGGGAAGGCTTGGAGCAACACCATCTGAGGGGTAGACAGCTTACTGACGTCTTGATAGAGGAATTTTCGAGAGTATTCTTGGCTCGATACCTCCCCTCGACTAAAAGAATTGCTATGGAAAACTAGTTCCAAAAGCTGGTACAAGGTAAGAGTAGCGTGAATGAATACCTCCACGAGTTTACTCGCTTAGGTCGGTATGCAAGCGCTACCTTCACTAATGAGGAGCGAAAGACAAACCGATTTTAAGAAGGTCTAAGGGATGACTTGAGACTACTACTTTCGGGGCTGATGACGCAGGGTTTTCTGACCTTGGTCAACACGGCCCGGTCTTTGGAGAAAGACATGAAGAATGTTTAGGCGAAGAAAGACTCCGGTGTTGGGAAGTCAGAATTCAAGGTACCGTCTTCAAAATCCAGTTTTCGCAGGTGGAATAAGAAGGCTAGGACGTCGGGTCCAGCCCCTTCTGTGGGTGCCTCAGGGGCAACTACCAACCGAACCTCGGGCGCTTGTTTTACTTGTAGGAAGATGGGGCACTTTGCCCGTGACTGTTGGAGCGGACGTCCAAAGTCTGAGAGGAAGCGGGGAGCAACCTACAAAGAAAAGAGCAAGCCGATGGAGTCAACCGCATCCCAGTATGCTCCGACTCAACCAAGAGTCTATAATCTGTGCTAGCAGGAGGCCATCAAACAAGCAGACTTGGTGACAGGTTTGGTTTAAATTTATAGCAAGTTAGCATTAAATACTGTTACCTAGTGCTTGTTAGCTTATTACTGTTTGTATAGGCTTTGTTCTGATTTGCGATAGTCCGGCAAGAGCACTATTCGATACAGGACCATCGCACTCCTTTTGGTCCGAAAGTTTCATATCGTGCATCGGATTTCCTTCTTCGATGGTGAAGGAAAAATTGGACGTGTTGCTGCCGAATGGGTGTTCTAAGCGTACAAACAGAGTATGTGCTGTAAGGGTTCATATTAGAAGTCATGAGTTTGACTTGCTAGCGTCGTTGCTACCGCTAGTAGAGTTCGACGTCATCTTTGGTATGGACTAGCCTTCGGTGCAGAAGACATACATAGATTATAACCGTAAGGAAGTCAAGCTGGGTGCTGGGTGGGAGACAATTTTTGCGGGACTGAAGGGGTCGAGCAAGACTTTAATGTCTGCTCTTCAGGTGGTCAAGGTAGTCCGTGCTGGTGCAAAGCTTTTATTCACGTTAGTGGAGGCTGTAAAGCCTAAGCCGACTTTGGGTAGAATCCCAGCAGTGTGCGAGTACCCTGACATGTTCCCGAACAATCTTCCCGGAGCCCCACCTTAGTAGGAGATTGATTTCACAATTGAGTTAGTGCCAGGTGCTAAACCTGTGTCACGCTCTCCTTATAGGTTGGCGCCTAAGGAGATGGCGGAGATAAAGGTTCAACTAGTGGAGTTATTGGAGCAGGGCTATGGTCATCCAAGTTCATCGCCTTAGAGCGCACCGGTCCTCTTTGTCAAGAAGGATGGAAGTTTGCGGCTATATATCGACTATAGATAGCTGAAGAAGTTGACGGAAAAGAATAAGTACCCGATCCCAAGGATTGATGATCTTTTTGATCAGTTAGTAGGGTCATCGGTGTACTCAAAATTGGATCTTAAGTCCGGTTACTATTAGCTGAGGATTAGGGAGAGTGATATACCAAAGACAGCATTCAACACAATGTATGGGCATTTCGAGTTTACGATCATGTTGTTCGGGCTGACTAATGCACCATCAGTGTTCATGGATCTGATGAACAGAGCATTCATGGAGTACTTAGACCATTTTGTGATCGTCTTTATCGACAACATATTGGTGTACTCGAAGTGGGAAGAAGATCACTTCAAGCATCGGCATTTGGTGTTGCATACGCTGAGTAGGAACAAACTATCTGCAAAGTAATCCAAATGCAAGTTCTGATTGTCCTCAGTGGCGTTCCTTGGTCACATAGTCAGTGGTGAAGGGATTGCGGTAGATCTGGCGAAGATTGTTGCGATACAGGAGTGGCCTGTGTTGTCTTCGGTAGCAGAAGTCCAAAGTTTTCTGGGGCTTGCTGGCTATTACAGGCGCTTCGTAGAGAACTTCTTGCGGATAGCGTTACCTCTCACGACATTGACAAGGAAAGATCAGAAGTTTGTATCGATGCAGGAGTGCGTGCAAGCGTTCGAAGAGTTGAAGAGTCGGTTGACCACGGCGCCAGTGCTAAGTTCGTCGAGTGGGACCGAAGGTTTTGAGATATACAGTGATGCCTCAGGAAGTTGTTTGGGTTGCGTGCTGCTGCAGCATGGTAGTGTTTTTGCATATGGCTCGCGTCAGCTGAAAGTGCACGAAAGGAATTATCCGGTCCACAACATGGAGTTAGCGGCCGTGATTTTTGCACTAAAGCTGTGGAGGCACTATTTGTACGGCGTAAAGGTCGATATTTATACCAACCACAAGAGCCTGAAATACCCGTTGATCAAAAGGATCTGAACTTGAGGCAGCGGAGGTGGATGGAGTTCCTGGGGGACTATACGTTCAAAATTCATTATGTGCCCAAAAAAGGCAATGCAGTTGCGGATGCGTCTAGTTGCAGGGCCCCCGCTCAAGCCAACTTGTTGTCGATTCATGATGAGCGGTTGATTCGAGAGTTGGAGGCGTTAGAGATCTGTTGTGTTGACAAGCAGACTAGCGCCAAAGCGTTATTGAACTGGACGGAAGTTCAGTATGATCTGGCTGATCGGATTCGGAAAGCTATGGATTTGGATAGCAGCATGAAGGAAATCATGTATGCAGCTTCGGATGGGTCAAACTCCAAATTTATAGTTGAAGATGGACTACAAAGGAAGGACAATCGTTTGTGCGTCTCGAACGTGGGAAATTTGCGGGTGGAGTTGATGTACGAGGCTCATCATACCAAGTACTCAATTCACCTAGGGTGCACGAAGATGTACCGAGATCTAAAAAAGTTGTTCTGGTGGACAGGACTCAAGAAGGATGTGGCACTATATGTGGCTAAATATCAGACTTGAGCCTTAGTGAAGGCAGAGTGCTAAAAGCCATGGGGTTTCTTGAAATCTTGGCCTATTCCAGAGTGGAAGTTCGACGACATTTAGATGGACTTTATGCATGGCTTTCCAAGGTTGCAGAAGGGAAACGACGTCATCTGGGTTATTGTAGATCGGTTAACAAAAGTGTTGCACTTCATTCCGCATAAGAATGATGATTCAGTGGAGAAACTGGCGAAGCTGTACGTAGATAATATTGTTAGACTGCAATGTGTACCCCGCATCATCGTGAGCGATAGGGATGGGCATTTTATGTCCAATGACTAGAGGTTGGTGCAGCAAATGATGGGGACTAAGTTGAAGTTCAGCACAGCCTTTCATCCGCAGACGGATGAACAGACCGAGAGGATCAATAGGACGATGGAGGACATACTTCGCATGTGCGTCTTGGCCTTCAGAAAGCAGTGGGAAGACCATCTATATTTGGTGGAGTTTGCGTACAATAACAGCTACCAAGCGAGCATACAAATGGCGCCCATCGAGGCTCTATACGGTAGAAAATGTCGCACGCTGTTGTCGTTGTTAGAAATGGGTGAGGCAAGTTTGTAAAAAAAGCAAGAGGTGGAAATCGCCACTTCATTGGTGCGAACCATTCGAGAGCGTTTGCTGATCGCTCAGGATAGACAAGCTAAATACTACAGTGCCAAGCATTAGAACGTGGAGTTCGCGATTGGTGATTGGGTGTATTTAAAGATAAAGTCGTTCAAGGGTGTTACATGGGTACGACGCTTGAAGAAGCTGAGCCTGAGATACCTTGGATCATTTGAGATTCTGGAGCGGATCGGCGAAGCGGCTTATCGTCTAAAGCTATCGATGGAGTTGAGTGGTCTACACGATGTATTCAACATATCATTGTTTCGGAAGGCGGTGCAAGTGCCTTCGCAAGTGATTATAGTTGATCAAGTACTTGTGGACAAAGGTTGACGACGAGGGTCAAGCCCATTCGTATTGAGGACTCTGAAGTCAAGCGACTTTGTAACAAGGAGATCAGGATGGTCAAGGTATGTTGGGACAATTGCGGTCGTGAGGAGCTCTCTTGGGAACGGGTGCAGACCATGCTTGAGGAGTACCCAGAGTTATTCCACTCTGGTATTGCTTTTGGTTTTATGTATCTTCTCCTTTCAGTAATTTCGTTGACAAAATTCTTTTAAGATGGAGAGAGATGTAACACCCCAAAACTCAAAAGAGGAACGGGTGGCATTTTTAGCCAAATCAGGGATTTGATGGAGGTGACACGGCCTGGGACACGGGCGTGTCCCAGGGGCGTGTCGTGCTCGGGTTCGACAATGGTTGTTTGGTCGATGAAATTGAAGTCAACAGTCATCGGGGCAGTGAACGCGGCTTGGGACATAGGCATGTCCCACGGTGTTTCAGCCACTCGACGCCTCAGCACTCAACGCTTTTCACTCAACGAGCGTCGAGTGAGGGCACATGGCTTGTAACACGGGCGTGTCCATGGTCGTGTCCTGCTTGGGTGATTTGCTGGTTTTTGCTGAGGAAGCTACACGGCCTGGGACACGGGCGTGTCCCAAGGCGTATCTAGCACACGACATGTGACACGGTCGTGTCACATGGCCGTGTCATGCTCTGGACGTTTTGGTCCTGAGTTGGTGGAGGAATACACCCAGCTACACGGGCATGTACTGAATGATACGGGTGTGTCAAGCCTGACACGGTCGTGTCTAGTTCCCGTGTTCTTTTTGGGACGCGACGGTTTTGACGGCGAATGAGTTACACGGCCTTGGACATGGGCGTGTCGCAAGCCGTGTTCGGCCCAGGAAGATTATTTTCAAGGCGAATCGTGGTCGTTCGTTTCCTTATTTTGGGATCTAACGGATCAGGCCTCTCCATGCTAGGGTTAAGGCTGTGATTGGGGTTTTAAACTCTCATATTCCATTGGCCATTATCTTTCTAAATCATAGAGAGACAGGAGAGCAAGGAGGAAGAAGGAAGAGGGAGATCTGGTCGCCGGAGGAGATTCGGAGCGCCAAATCGTAAACTGATCCTAGATCTGCGGAGGAAAGACAATCGCGGTGCTTTTCATCTGCGTAGTTTTCCATAGCGCCGAGTTGAAATGCTAGGGTAACGATTCTCATCTTTAGCATGTGAATCTCTTCTTCTTTTGCATAGGGAAAACCCTATCCCGCGAGTGTGCGGTGAGTTGCGGTGTTCCTTGGGGTCAATATGTAAAGTCCCCCTTGTTTAGAGTCCGGAATCGTAGTACGGACATAGGTATGGTGTGTGAAGCCTACCCGGACATGTTGGTCAGGATCGGTGATGTTTTGCTATGCATTGTTGGCCGGAGAAGACTCCGTGCCTTTGATTGTTTTCGGGTTTCTACATGGTAGATTTAAGTAGGGATCCTTGGGGATTAACCCCAAGGCGCACCCGAAAAACTGGGCGGAAATGAATTTCTGCCATCTTTGTGGTTTGGGAGCCAACCTTGAACATAACTGGGTTATGTGCTTATGTGATCAAATTTGGGATCCGGGCGAAGCTTGGCCCGCGCTTACGTCTTAAAGTGACTAGGAGGAGTTAGCAACGGGCATGTTGAGACGGACCCGGGCAATGTGGCTTGGTGACAGATACCTGAAAAAGGGACTTGCCACTGGCATAGTCATGCTAGCCTTAAGCTAGGTCGGAAAGGCTAAATGCTCACGAGATTTATCGTCCAAGGGATGGTGGTGAGACCGCGGATTTGACCAGGTTCACCGAGTTAGTGCCCTGACAGCACGGGGTGTATGGCCATGGGAGACTGCACCTGTGATGTTGTTTTTATTCACTATATTGCTTGTTACGCTAACAAGTGCAGGGAAAGAGCTTTGCCGCCCCGAGTTTGGTGGAGGAATCGTTACAATTTGGTCGGCTTTAGCTGACCGTTATTCTTGTTTGCCACCGTTTGCGGTGAATTGTGCTTGTAGGTGATGCGGAGTTGAGTGGCAAATAGCGGGCCAAATCCCAAGTTGCTGTGCCGGCCCTCGAAGGCCTTGTTTGTTTACTTGTTTAAATAATGTGTGGCAGGCCTGCGAGCCGAAGTTTGTAAGACACTGTTTAAATTTGGTGAACTATTTTAAGGCCAAATGGCCAGTACTTTTGTGTATTTTGTAGTTCTTTCTTACTGGGTTGTTAGTGGACATTCATGCTTGTAGCTGGGTTCTTACTTTTGCAACTTAATAAATTGCTTCCGCTAGATGCTCTGTGTAGGACATGTGTATTGGTTGAATTATTTCATCTTATAACTCGCTAGTCTGTCCGTTGTATATGGCGTCGGGCCCCGACCAGACCTACTGCTATATGCTATGTGACGAATAGGGGTGTTACAGTTGGCTCAAGTCCTGGGGACATGTGAGCGGCAAGTGATGGTGAGATCCTGTTGTGCCCAGCAATAAAACCAGTGAGCCGAACAGGAAATGGGAGGCATACCCGTATCTTGTCATTCGCCTTGATGATTGTGACCGTCGGCGTTAACTTGGTGATTTGAGAAATGGGAAATAGCTGAACTGTACTCGCATTATGCCCATCCAACTAGAGTGCCTAAAGTAATTGGCATCATTGGAGCGCATAATGAGAGTCTTAGGCCTTGAGTCGGAAATACTAGAATTTCTCAAAGTTGACCGTCAAGTCTCGGACCTCTGAACGGTGGTGGGACCCTGGTATTCCTTACACCGAGAATGTTCCCTGAGTGCACAGAACATTTGGCCGCTGAAGCACTTGTTTGTGATATATTGAATGGTCCTTGAGTGTGCCTTTTTGTGATATATCTGTTGTGTTAATGTAATGCCTATAGGGAAGGAATACCGCTGCCCTGGGAATGGCGTAGGGTCGTTATAAATTGGTCAGCCAAAACTGACAGTTGTCTTGTTTTCCACCATCTAGTGGAATGTCCTTGTGCAGGTGCTGGAGAGTTGAGTGGGAAATAGTGGGCTGTATCCCTGAAGTTATGCCTGCCCTTGAAGGCCAAGCGAAGTTTTATTGCTTTCATGTGTGGCCGGCCTGCGTGCCGAAATCTATAAACCACACTTCTAAAGAATAATTGTAAGGTCATAAGGCTGTTACAGTTTGGCTACTATTGACTGTCGCCGGGAGATAGTGACTATCTTTGGCGATAGTATCTTTTGTGTATTTTGGAAGTGCATTCCTATATTTTATATAGTGGACATTGCTGTAATACTTGAGTTCAAAAAGTTAACCCTTGAAGCTTCCGCTATACTTCTGTAAGTTAGGATTCGTTTAGTCTCTGATATTAACTTGTAACTCCACCGACTGTCTATGGGATATGGCGCGGGGCTCCGGCAGGAACCTATGTTATATTTCATGCGACGGATGGAGGTGTTACAATTTGGTATCAGCTTGTCTTGGTCTTCCTCCTGCGAATTTGTGGTCGAATTTTTTTGAGGGGTGGCGAGCACGTGTTTGTGCTTACCATTATAACAAAAATGAACTCAAGAATGTCCACTTAGGAATGAAAATACACATGTTTGAGGAACCTGAGCATTCCAAGTAGTTGTTGTTTGTTGTTGAGTAGTCGCTAAATTGTGTATTTTACACTTATAGGTGACTAGAAGTGGTGGGGGCATTATGAACCCCAACGCTCTGTTGAGAGTGTGACACCAGATGATGTGCCCACTCCTCCTCCTTCTGCGCAAACAGTATGCTTAGTTACCGAGGCAGTATTTGCAATGATGAATGCATAGCTGACTTGGCAGGTGCGACCTGCGATAGTGCTAGTTCAGGTTGGTGTAGCCAAGCCTATAACTACTAGGCAAGTGCCTGCTAAGGCTTTGGTGGCTAAGTGAGCGACCTAACGGCAGCTGAAGTAATTTATGAGCTATTGTCCTCCTACATTTACGGGTGCAGGATCCCCGATGCAGGCAGAGGACAGGCTTTTGCATGTCAAGATGATATTGACAAACATAGAGATAGAGAAGGGAAAGAAGGTCACCTTGGCCACTTTCCTGTTGGAAGGAGAGGCTCAGCTTTGGAGAGATCAGTTAGAATTACACCATTTCGCGGGCAGATGACTATCAGAGATCTCGATGGAGGAGTTTTCGAGATTGTTCTTGGCAAAGCATCTGCCATCGTCGTAGTGGATTGTCATGGAAAATGAGTTCTAGAATTTAACTCAGGGAGAGGGTAGTGTAGATGACTTCATGCATGAGTTTACCAGGTTGGGACATTATGCGGGGTCTATTTTTGATGACAAAGAGCATAAGACCAATAGGTTCTACGTGGGACTACGAGATGAGCTGAAGTTACTGATCTCAGGTCCGATGAACCAAGGGTTTCAAGTGTTGGTTAATACGACATGTTCGTTAGAGAAAGACATGAAGAGGGTGTAGGGAAAGAGGGACTTGGCTGTGATAAAGCTCGAGTTAGAAATGTCGCGTCCTAAAAAGTATGACTACCACAAGAGATGGAATAAGAAGTCCAAGTTTTCTAGACATGCTCTTTCTACTGGTACTTCTAGAGCTACATCGGGGTGTGGTCCGCACACATGTTAGACATGTGGCAAGGTGGGACATATAGCCCGAAACTGTTGGAGTGGCCTTCCAAAGGCAGATAAAAAGACATGAGCATCGTATGCTGAGAAGGGAAAGACGGTGGAGTCTACTGCATCCCAATATGCTCTAGCCCAGCTGAGGGTGTATAACCTTGGCCAATAAGAGGCCATCAAGCAGGCTGATGTTGTCACAGGTACGAGTAGTATATAGTTTACATGCTTTATATACTTTATACCTTATGGATTCCTTGTGTATAATTTGGTAACGATAGGCTTTGTCCTTATTCGGGACTATCCAACGAGAGCACTATTCTATATAGGTTCTTCTCATTCGTTTCTATCTGAGGACTTCATATCGCGGATCGGAGTGCCTACTCTTTTGTCAACAGATAGAATAAATGTGTTGTTACCTAATAGATGTGTGATGCGTACGGATAAGTCTTTCTATCTTGAGGTATGGATTGAAAGTCAGAATTTCGGATTGGAAGCGTCCGTGCTGCCTATATCTGAGTTTGATGTAATGTTCGGTATGGACTGGCTCTAGGAGCAGCGTGGCTGTATAGATTGCAACTCGAAGGATGTCACACTAGGATAGAACACCGAACGATATACTATGCTCATTAGTACGCAAGGATCGAATAAGATATTGATGTCTGCTTGCCAGGTAGTCAAGGCTGTTCGGAAGGGCGCAGAGTTGTTCTTCACGCTGTTGGAGGCTGTTGAGCGGAAGTCTAGTTTGTGTTACGTTCCTATCGTATCGGAGTACACAGATGTGTTTCCTAAGGATCTTCATGGGTTACCGCCCCAACAGGAGATTGAATTTGCCATAGAGTTGGTGTCAGGTGCGAAACCTGTGGCCCGCTCGTCGTACCGAGTTGCGCCAAAAGAGATGACAGAATTAAAAGTTCAATTACAAGAATTGCTAGAGCAAGGCTATCTACGTCCAAGTATGTGTTGGATCCCTAGTTGGATTTGGTCTAGGTTCACTAACTTAGGCTAAGTGTGACCCAACATTATATAGCTAGGGTCATGAGTAGTAGTCCTAGATTTTAGGCTAAGTCTTGATTAGTGCTACCTCCTTGGACAAGCCAGAAGTGGACTTTAGAGAATCAGTTTTAGCATTTTTCAGAAGACAATTATCAGTTCGAAATTCTTCGAACTCAGTTCGACGATCATCGATCTCAGATCGACGAACTCAGAGTTAATTCTCTGAGCTGAGCTCGACGTTCTCAGAGCTCAGGTCGACGCTTAGTTTTCTTATGTAAGTTTCTCAGCTCGACGAACTCAGAGTGCAGTTTTGGAAAGTCATTCCCAGTTAGCAGATCGCAGAGCTCAGGTCAACGAACTTGAATTCCCTGGTCGACGATCTTTGATCTCAGGTGGACAAATTCTGTTTTTCGTTCGAAGTTTTCTATGTAGTTCCAGAATGAGTCCTTCCCTCTTGTGTTCCTTATTAGCTGTATTATTCTGAGCATTTAATGCAAATATTTTTCTGAATATAGCCGTTATTTGGCTACATTAAATGTGCTCTTTTTCAGAATAAATATTTTATTATTCTATCAAGAACAGTTGGGAAACTCATCAATGCTATTATTCCAGCCATTTTCTATTCCCCCTAGCCGCTAGCATTTATGGAAATATTTCAAAAATTCAAAGAGAATTTTTCAGCAGTGGAATAAAAGTAATTCTCTCTTCTTCGAGAAATACAACAGACAAGAAAGACAGGTACAGAGACAGGAAAATAAATCGAGAAGCACTGCACAAGAAATTCTGAACAAGCACTCGACACTCTCAATGCTTTTAAATTCTTTGTCATCACTGTAGTTTGAAGAAGAACAAATCATCAAGATCAAGAGTCTTCTTCAACCAATGTTCCAGAAATCCTCAGAGACATTCTATTCAATATCTGTTATAAATTTCCTTGATCTTGGCAGATCAAGCTGAAGACCTACTCACCCTTTAGCAAAGCTCTGTTCTTCCTAAAACATTCTACTTCTCAGAAGGAGCTTGGACATCACAAGAATCCACACAGTCTTCTCAGTTATATTTTAGAAAATAGAAGACTTCCATCAACATTTTCTATCCCATTGTACAGGGTTATAACTCCCTTAAAAAGTTAGTTTGGTTGATAAGTCTCCCTCCAAAAGACTTGAAGTTGGTTTTTGGGCACCTGATCAAAAGCCTGAAGGGTTTCCTGATCTACCTTAACCAGATCTTGTAGTGGCAGTCACCTGATCAAAACCTACTAGTTGATTCCTACCAAGGGTGGTAGAAGAGTGGATGTACCCAGGTTTAGGGGAACCACTATAAACTTCTTGTGTCGTCTGGTTGCTCCTTTTCATTTGTTTTTGCTGTGCTTGTGATTGCTGAATTGTTTAGCTTAGTTTTACTTATTACTTAACTAATATATGGTATCACTATATTCACTCTAATATAATCTAGAAAAAGAGCCAAAGTTTTAATAATCTATTCACCCCCCCCCCTCTTGAGAAATCTGACCTAACACCCTCCTTTCAATTGGTATCAGAGGTTGTGTTTATTTGGTTGTACAAGTTAACACTTGAACCAAATCCATTTAGATAAGATTTTCCTCTTCACAACTATTCTCTATCACAATGTCACAAAATAAGGATTATGCAAGCAACAGACCTCCAGTATTCAACCTAAATAAGTTTGTCATCTGGAAGGCAAGAATTAAGTTGTACATGAATTCTATTGATGAGGTTATATTTAATTCAATCTTGACAGGACCTCCTACTGCAGCAACCACTTCAAATTCTACTTCAAGCACTCATGCTATACCACCACCAGAGTGGACAGATGCCCAGAAGAAAGCCAAGATTATAGATGCAAGAGCCATGAATATTTTTGCTCAGACTATATCTGAAGACATTTTTCAGAAAGTGGCAGGGTGCACTTCAGCCAAAGCCAACTGTGATTCCCTAAACCAGATGGTGGTTGGATCTGCTGATGAGAGAAAGGACAGAAGATTTAATCTCATCTCCCAGTATGAGAACTTCAAGAAGGAAGAAGTTGAGTCAGTCAGTGACATGTATAATACTCTAAGCTCAATCATTAGTGAGTTAAGGATCTTAGAAAAGGAAATTACCCAAACTGAAGTGAATGACAAGATCCTTATGTGCTTCCCCAGCATATGGGATTCAAGGATCTAGCCTATCAAAGAAGCCAGAAGCATGACTGAGATATCAACTGAGTCTCTCCTCTAAAAGCTCAAATCATATGAGCAACTGATGAAGACCAGAGAAGCAACAGCTGAAATAAAGACTCCAACACCTACCAGGATGGAGCATAACATTGCTTTCAAGGCTGCTGTGGACTCTGAAGGGACTCCAGTCAATGAAGAACTGAGGAGTCTATTTGCCAAAAGATTTTTCAAAATAGCAAAGAAGGAATTCAGAAGGAAGTCATCTTGATAAGATGACTGAAGCGTAAAAATCGTCTCACGGACTACAATCCGAATAGGCAAGTGTACCTATCTTTTTATAGTATAGTGAAAAAAAAAATCTAGGTCGTATAAAACTCTGGGCAAGAAAGTACTATTACTCACAACGACTCTATTATCCTACCGAACGATTGATGGGTTTTGAAAATTAAATAAACTAAACTCAGTTAAAAAAGAAATAAACTATTGCAAAAGAGTGCTCGATTGACGATTCACTTTGAAATAAAATAACGGAATAAATTAGTATAACATTTGCAATTCTATTAAGACCGTGACGAATCAGATATCAGGAAGTAATCTCGTTAGAGCATTAAATCCCCACACTTTAGACGTTTTGACCGAAATCTCTTTACAAGTCAAAATGGGCTAAAGTCGCATTACCGAAGTGACTCGCACTATTGGTTTTGACTCCAATCCGGAGGATTTACGTCATCCTATGTAACATCTCATTTCCAACTAGACCCCTAAGAGTGGTTTTGTCATGACAAAACCCTAGGAAGCCCAAGAAAGGGGTCAAGTGGACCTGGTGGTGTGGATAGGGCCACTATGGTCTGCACTTAGCAGATTTCTAAACCTTGGTTAAATGTGATCATGGGGCTTCACCAAGACTCCAAGACCCCACCCATACCCTTATAACCCTATAAGGGGGTCAATGGGTCACAAAGGACCCATGGAGGGTAGTCAAAGGAGCTAAGTTGACCAAAGTCAACTATAACCCTAGCTAGGTCAAATTGACCTACACAAGGGTCCATTGCAGTCTATTAGCCAAATATACCCCACCCATACCTCCATAACCCTAGGTAGGGGTCAATGGGTCACTAAGGACCCATGGAGGGTAGTAAAAGGAGCTAAGTTGACCAAAGTCAACTCTAACCCTAAATAGGTCAAATTGACCTACACAAGGGTCAATTGCAGTCCCTTAGCCAAATGGACCCCACCCCTACCCTCATAGGCCTAGTTAGAGGCCAATAGGTCACCAAGGACTCATTGGGACCAATCATAAAGACTAGGTTGACCAAAGTCAACTCTTGACCTAAAATTATCAAAGTGCCCTAGTTAAGGGCCAAGTGACCTCCAAGGGCCAATCCAACCCCACCTTGACCCTAGGGGAGGCTAATGGGTCACCAAGGACCCATTAAAGAAATCTCAAGGACCAAATTGACCTAAGTGGGCCCTAGTCCAACTTTGGATCATGTTAGACTAAATGGGCTAACTCAAGCTCAAGCCCATTTCAATTGGGCTAACCATGACTTAAGTGACCAAATGAACTTGTGGGCTGCCATGGGACATGTAGGAGCCAAAATTCAGGCTTGGTGACTAGGAGAGAGAAAGTCATCCATGGAGGAGAGAGAAAGAGAAGGAAGAAGAAGGAAGGAGGACTTTGTGCTCCTCCTCCCCCCTCCCCAACCTCCCCATTAACTTTAAAAGGACAAGGGGGAGTGCAGCAGCCATTGTGGACTGGTTAGAGCAAGCTCCACCCCCTACCAACCAAGCCGCCATTGTTGACTTAGGCCAAAATGGCATAGGGCAATTCAGTTACCTAACACCTCCCCTCTCCCTTTTAAAAGCTCCATTGGACTCCAAGGAGTAATTCCCACCATTTTCCTGAAGGAGCCAGCAAGTTTTCTGTATTTTTGAACAATCCAACCACCACTGGCCACCACCATGCCAATCCGGCGATCAGCACGGCTATAGCCGCCACCACAGGTCCTCCTCCACTCCTTCTTCCATGGATAAATCATAGCAATCCTTAGGTCCAAGGTTCGGGCTCAATTGAGCCCGATTTCCATTTCAAAAAAATCCTGGTTTTTCCATGGATTTGAGCTTGTCGGGTTTGCCAGAATAGTGCTCCCCGGCGGCCATGCCGCCACCTGGAGGTAGCCCCGACCACCACGAAGGTGTCGGCGGCGGTGGCAGGCCGGGGAGGTGGCCGGAGCGCCGGCGGCAGCCGCTGGAAGTTGGCCCAGGCAGGAGCAATCCTGGCCGTTGGCGCGTGGGGACGATGACGGGATGCCGTCCAGGATTGCGCCAAGATTCGTGCAAATAAGGATATTAAACTATAGTATAAATATTTGAATCATTTCATTACCTATCAAAGAATTTGTATTTATTTGTTTAAATTATTAAAAATACTTAGAGCCATTATCAGAGAAAATGGTCAACACCAAAAATGTAACCCCTTAAGGCTATTGTTATACAAAATTGGTTTGAACCAATTTGGGTGACTGGTTTGACCAGGGCACTCATTTTGGTGGGGTCTATACAAATGACTAGGCAGTATTTAAACTAAGTGCCCACCCTTCATCCTCTATCCAAATGGGCTGAAATTTTGTCAGGGAGTCACCCTACCCTATATCTAGACCCTGCCCAAAAATGGAAATTTTTGGGAATAATTTTCCTATAGTTTTGTAAATAATTTTATTATGCTAGGGTGAATTAAATTATGGGTCAAATGAAGTCCAAATTCATCCAAATTTTGATGGGTTGTATATGAGCTCCATATAGACCTCTGGTTAAAATTTCATTAAGTTTAGAGTTGATTTGAATGGGAATCAAGCAAACCCTAGCCTTGCCCTAAGAAGGGCATTTTGGTCCAAAATGTAATTTTGGCTTAAAGTGTCTAATTAACCTCAACAGAGGTTCAAATTTGGTACACTGGTTTGGCATGACATTATACACCTTCCAATGAAAACTTGGGGGCATTGGAGTTGATTTGGCCCAAGATCCTATGTCAAACCCTAAGGAAGGGCATTTGTACCTTGTGAAGGACATATGGCCATAACACCTTGTATGACTATGAAACTTTGTAGGGATGGTTTTAGGGTAACTATAACCCTCTGATAAAAATATTAGGGTGTTTTGAAATGTTTGGGACCCACAAAACCCTAACCCTAATTTAGGGCACAAACATTGTAGAGTTGGAATAGGCTAGTTAAACTCCAACAAATAAGGTAAAATTTTAGTATAATGGTCATAAGGATATTATTAGTCTCTAGTAATTTAATTGGGATTTTTGGGATAATATTTATGGCACTTCATTTGTAACACAAGGGATGCCTCATTTTAATAAACTAATTATTATGGTCCCTCTGACCCTTGGGAGGTCATGAAAATGTGGCAGAGGATGTTTTGAACCATTTTAAGCTTATATAAAATTTATGAAAATATTTGGATATATAATTAAGATACTTACTTCACAAGCTTGTTAAATGATGAAATTATTCAATAAATTAAATTAGTCCATATACTGATAAATAAATTATGAAATTTGGCCCAAACCATTTAAATGCCATTAGATTCCTACTTGAATTTTCTCTGAATTTTTGGAAGCCATATAGTATTTTATATTTCTTTAAATGAATCTTTAAGGATTAAAATAAAATAATGATTTGGGGATACAACCTTACTGAAAACTTTAGATATTTTGGAAGATGAGTTATATCCTTATTTTGAATAACATATAAAAATTGTAGAATGATATCTTGACTGAAAATGGTACTTCATGTTCATTATTGGAAAGTCTAGACAATAGAATAATTAAATAAATTATTAAATAAATAAGGAAAATTTTGGATCTCTGGATTTAGGGCTTAAAGGTCATAATGGACCTCCATTAATTATTATAAGAGTATTGGATAATTATTTGATGTACCTCCTATTTTACATGAAGTTTGACATGGTGGTCTGCATTTAGCAATTTTGGAAAACTGTATTTTTTGAAGCTTATCACACCTTAATCACTGATGATATTTGACCCAGAGCATTTATGGTCCCTTGCAATTATGTTAGAGTTATCCTTGAATTTTCAGAAATAATTTTGCCCTGTTTATTATTTTTATGAATTATTGCAATATACCATTTAAATAAAAATCAGTGGCCCGAACCTTGCTGAAAAACTAAGAGATTTTGTATCTTAGGTTAAATAATTATATTAAGTATAACATAAATCTGGGGAGATTTTATCTTGTCAAAATTTGGTACCTTCAGCTCAATCTTGGAGACCTTGGCCACTATAAATATTTAATAAATTCCTAGATAAATAGGAAAATTGTAAAACTCTGGATTTGGGCAATAAAGGTCATAATGGACCTCCATTAATTATTATAGGAGTATTGGATGATTACTTGATATACTTCCCATTTTACATAACATCAAACTTTGGTGGTCTGCATATAGTAAATCTACAGAAATAATCTGGAGTACAAGTTAGGCGCATAAGTCAAAAATTAGTGGTTATAGGAATGAGTTCATCACTCAGGGTTGGATAAGCTAGGGATTGGTTTGACTAAAAGGTTAGGTGGTGTTTGGGATCAACGAAAGATCGTCTTCCCCAGAGAGTAGAAAGTCAAAATCACCTTAGATATAGTTTACTGTAATATGAAAATGAAATGGGTAAAACCTAAGTTGTAGGCATAAAGTAAATTGAGGAGTAGGTAGTAAACTTAGGATTTCACACTCTCACACCCCTATGTCCCGAGAGATAGTTTGGGTTACTCTGGCAACAAGCCCAGTTGTTAAGGTAATGGGCATGGTAGCCCGGTGAGCTTCGGCTCGGTTGTAGTTTATGACGGACGGGTTAGTCCGGTGAGCTTTGGCTCGATTGTTGGTTATAGTCCGGGGAGCTTCGGCTTGGTTGTAGATTATGACGGACGGGTTAGTCCGGGGAGCTTCGGCTCAGTTGTAGATTAAGACAGACGGGTTAGTCCGGGGAGTTTCGGCTCGGTGGTTGATTATGACGGACGGGATAGTCCGGGGAGTTTCGTCTCGGTTATTTGTTGGACTCATAACTATTGCATGTGCATAAAAGGTATAAGGTGGTGGGTCTTCGATATTGGGGAGTTCGTTGCACCGACACCAATATCGTTGACTCGGCAAGTGTGGTTTTACACTTCGCCAACAGAAGTCCGGTGCGCCAGCCGGCAAGAGTACGCAGGCGTCCGCTTAGTGCACTAAGCGTTGAGGCGTACGATAGGTCAGACCGGTAGTGCAAATACTGGTTTTGAGGTGGGCGAGGCCCAACCCACCGCTTCCGTCTGCCACTACGAAGGTATCCTGGGAGGTAACGGCTCCGAAAGGGGGAACTAAAGGTCTGTGTACACAGAGTCGAGTGGGTGAGTTGCACTTGCATGTTCACATCATAGCATATTTGCATTTCATAGCATAATCATTGCATATAACCTGTCACCTAATGTATAAGCGGTATGGGACGCTCTATACATTAGGCCTTGCAAAACGACCCCTTGGCCTATAAGTTCGTGCGAGCGTACTTATAAGTCAAGGTTCTCTTTCAGTATTATTTATATGTTATGCCTGCTAGTAAAACCGACACCCTATCGTATAAATCAGTATGGGAATTTTTATACGATAGGAGCCCTGCAAGAGATCCCTTAGCTTATGTGTTTTCACATAAGTTAAGGTTACTTATTTAGATTTTGTATAATTATTATCACACTTAACACTGTTAGTTTAGTTCCGCTGCCATCTGCAATTTGACATTCTCCACCTTCATGACCTTTCCATTCCTTCTCCCCGCTCGGTGCTTAGGAGCCATGGGGGAAGGGGTGGGGGACGATAGGACTTAGTCTTTTAGACTAACGGTTTTCGAACCACATCATTTAGGGGACCACGGAGCCCAGCATGGAGGAGCAGCCCCGGAGGTCGGCACGCTTGGAGATCGGACAGTCTAGTACCGGAGTCCAGATAGCAGGGACTGTGAGTCCCGAACACTAGTAGTGGTATTAGTTTGCTTCCGCGATGAGTGATTTGTAGTGAGGACTTGATGTACCGGGCATAAGCCCGAGATTTTCATTATATGTACTATCTGTGGACACTCCCTTCGTGGAGTTTATTTTTCTATATATGTGATTTCTGTGGACATGCTTTTATACTTATGCTACAGTAGAGATCGATTTGGCCGGCAGAATCGGCGTCTTGTAGTGACGACCTTCCCGGGTGAGAAGGTATCACCACAAGGCGGCGGTTCTGGGCCTAAGACCCCGGTGTCGAAAAAGAAAAAAATGGGGGTCTTACAAGTGGTATCAGAGGAAAATTTATCGATCGAAAGGTAGCAGTCCACTAACCCTGGGACACCCCCGCTCGAGTTTAGTTTGGGGACAAACTGAGCAGCGGAAGCAGTGGTGGGCCCATATGGGAAATCACATGAAAATTGTCCACTTTTAGTTAAATCTGTGAGAGTTCTTATATTTGACTTCTATTACGCAGCCCCCAGCGCAGCCAACACCACAAGGCGGAGTTCAGCAGACTCCGACTGTTGCATCACCTCCCCTGGTCCCCACTCCATTCCTACAATCGAAGATGGGTCAAACGCTGACGGCCATTCTAGATGCTTTTAGGGCTCAGCAGGTTCCGGCTCCGCAGCCAAACCCGTGGGCCAATTGGCTGAGCATCTTTCGAGGACTCTCCCCTCCATCTTACTTGGGGACAGAATCCGCTGTACGGACAGAAGAATGGCTAGATATTATGTACGAAATGCTGATTGGGATACGGTGTCCCTGGGAGGAGAGGGTGGCCTTGGTCGTCTCCTGCCTGGAGTCCCATGCCAAGAGGTGGTGGAAGACGCTGCTGGACACAAGGTTTGCTGATAGGGAGGTTGCGGAAGTTACCTGGGAAGAGTTCAGGACCGCACTGCTAGAGCATTTCGTTCCACAGTCGGCCAGGGATGAGTTGGAGGAGAGGTTCCTACAGCTGAAGCAAGGCACCCGGACAGTGGTAGAGTACCATCGGGAGTTCGACCATTTGGCTCGATATGCAGATTCTTACAAGCTGGACGAAGCGGGATACATCAAGAGATTCTATAAGGGCCTGCGGAAGGACTTGAGGGAGGCTTTGTTATTTGTATCCGACGGGCCTATCTCCCGGATTTTGGAAATGGCAAAGAGGATCGAGGCCGATTGGCACACCACTCGGGGCCGGAAGCGGCAAGCAGAGGATCAGGGCTGGAGAGCCAGAAATGATCAGCGCCAAGGTGCTATACCAGGTGGGAGAAGGACAGAGGACCAGCCTCGCCAGGAAGTGAGGCAGGAGCCGAGGGAGCAGGTGATATTGGCCCCTCAGCCTCTTCAGATGAGGGAGGCACCGAGACCCGGGGGTATGACATTTCCCCCACCGGAGTGCTACAACTGCCATCAGATAGGACACATTCGGAGAAACTGCCCCATGAGGGGAGCACCCTTACCAGCACCCCAGGATGCCCCGCATGCCCAACACTTTGGAGGACGAGGACGTGGTCGAGGACGTGGTTTCCAGGGTGCAGATCGCAGGCAGCAGAGGGAGCAAATTTATGCACTGGATTTGGCTCAACCCCGGAACCCGGAGCAAGTAATCACTGGTACGTCAGAAAATTGTAAACTAATTTCCTCATGACCTTTAAGTTTATATAGAAGTGATAATCTAGGGAAGAAAACCATAGCTAGATTCTAAGACATTTAACTTTCCCCACCCCCAGGAATAGTTTTCATCAGCCGCAAACCCGCTTATACGCTATTTGATACGGGTGCTTCGCACTCGTTTGTATCGGAAGCCTTCGTAGAAGGGTTGGAAGACGTGGAGCGATTCACGGGACTGATGATGAGGATACGATTACCCGACGGATCAGAGTTGTTCACCTCGGCCCACTGCGATATGGAGGCGGAGATCGGCGGAAAGATATTTGAAGCTCCAGCAACGATCATAAAGATGCCAATCTTTGATTTGATCCTAGGAATGACGTGGTTAAACTGGAATCATGCTCAAATTGACTGCACGTCCAAGAGAGTTACCGTAAGACATGGAGATTCCTACCTCGTCATTGAAGGTACTAGATCTATTCCCCCTCTCATGCTGTCATCTGTATAGGCCGTCAAGGCTCACTTACAGGGGGAAGAAGTGTATGAGGTAATATTTCAAATGACTGAGGCCAAGGTCTCCACCTCGGGTATTCCGGTGGTGCGAGATTTTGCCGACGTATTTCCAGAGAAACTGCCTGGGCTACCCCCGCACCGGGAGCAAGATTTCCAGATACAGCTGGTGCCGGGGGCTAAGCCGGCAGCTAGAGCCCCTTACCGGATGGCCCCGAAAGAGTTGACAGAGTTTCGAAGCCAACTCCAGGAACTGGTGGAGGCTGGATTTGTCCGACCGAGCTCTTCGCCTTGGGGAGCCCCGGTCTTGTTCGTTAAAAAGAAAGATGGAACTCTGAGACTGTGCATCGACTACCGAGCACTAAACCGATTGACAGTCCGAAATACATATCCACTGCCAAGGATAGATGAGCTGTTTGACCAGCTAGAAGGTGTGCATTTCTTTTCCAAATTGGATCTAAGGTCGGGCTACTACCAGTTACGAATCCAGGAGGAGGACATTCCAAAGACTGCTTTCAGTAGCAGATATGGGCTATATGAGTTTACAGTGATGCCCTTCGGGCTCACAAATGCTCCGTCGGCATTCATGAGCCTCATGAAAAGGGTTTCTTGGCCTATTTGGATGTGTTCGTCATAGTATTCATAGACGACATCCTGATCTACTCTAAGACGGAAGAGGAGCACACTCGGCATCTGACACTGACTCTGGAGAGACTACGGGAGCACAAGCTCTATGCGAAGATCAGCAAATGCCAGTTTTGGTTGAAGGAGGTGGCCTTCCTAGGCCATATCATCAGTGGTGCTGGGTTGGCAATGGACCTGGCCAAGATCCAAGCAGTCCGGGACTGGCCACAGTTGAAGACGGCCACAGATGTACGAAGTTTCCTAGGACTCGCCGGTAACTACCGGAAGTTCGTAGAGGGATTCTCTCGTATCGCCCTTCCACTCACATCTCTGACAAGGAAGGAGGTGCCCTTTATCTGGACCCCACAGTGTAAGGCGGCCTTTCAAGAGCTAAAGGGGCGACTCACTTCGGCCCCTATACTTGCACTCCCTTCAGGGAAAGAAGGATTTCAGGTCTACACTGATGCCTCCTACCAGGGCATGGGTGCAGTGCTTATGCAGAATGGCCATGTGATAGCTTACGCTTCTCGGCAGCTGAAGAAGCACGAGCAAAATTACCCAGTCCATGACTTAGAGATGGGAGCTGTCATCTTTGCACTAAAAGTCTGGCGTCACTATCTGTACGGTGTCCACTGCGACATATACTCCGACCATAAAAATTTTAGGTATGTGGACACGCAAAAAGAGCTGAACATCAGACAGAGACGATGGGTGGAATTTTTGGCAGACTACCAGTATGAGATGCACTACCACCCGGGAAAGGCGAATGTGGTAGCAGATGCACTGAGCCGAAAGACCGCAAACACCGGAATAGGAACACCATTGATGGCCTTGGAGTTAATACAGATGTTTGATAAGATGCAAATATCCCTGGTGTCTGAGGTTCACCCTGAGTTATACCGAGAATATCGGTCGTCATTAATCGCCACGGATGACTTACGAGAACGGGTCAAGGATGGACAGAGACAGGATACCCAGTTGGAGCCAATATTCCGGGCCTTAGAAGCAGGCACTGCGGGAGATTACACACTAAGGGATGACTTAGTATGCTTTAGAGGACGGGTCTACATACCAGAGGGAGGCCAGGTCCGGGAGGATATCATGATGGAGGCTCATTGCAGTCGATATTCGGTACACCCGGGGATTACGAAGATGACTGCAGATCTAAAGAAGACTATGTTCTGGCCCGACATGAAGAAGGATATCACCTACTTCGTGACCCATTGCAAGGCATGCCAGTTAGTGAAGGCGGAATGCAGAAACCCCGCAGGATTATTACAGCCACTCCCAGTACCAGAGTGGAAGTTCGATGATATCGCCATGGACTTTATACACGGACTTCCTCGATCAAGGATAGGGAATGATTCGATATGGGTGATCGTCGACCGGCTGACAAAGGTAGCAAGGTTTATTCCAATCAGGAAGGATGACTCGGTGGGCATGTTAGTCCGAAAGTTTGTTGAGTAATTCGTCCGCTATCATGGCATACCGAAGTCGATTGTGTCAGACCGAGATGGACGATTTACATCCAGGGAGTGGAGGTCAGTGCAGACTTACTTAGGCACTCGACAAACATTCAGTACGGCTTTCCACCCCCAGACGGATGGACAGACTGAACGAACCAACCGGACTTGGAGGATTTACTACGACTCTGCATATTAGATCGCGGTGAACCTTGGGAGAAGTTGTTACCGCTGATCGAGTTCTCGTATAATAACAGCTACCAGTTTAGTATAAAGATGGCTCCTTATGAGGCGTTCTACAGACGGAAGTGCAGGACTCCGCTGTCATGGATACAGGACGAGGACCCTAAGGCATTAGATTCGGAGTTTGTCGAGGACACCGAGACTCAGGTGAGATTGATACGGGACAAGATGCTAGAAGCACAGAGCCGGCAGGCTAAGTATTACGATGCTTGGCACCGTCAGGTGGAATTCCAGGTGGGAGATCAGGTGTTCTTGAAGATCCGACCAATGCATGGAGTTACTCGGGTACGCAGACAGAGGAAGAAGCTTAGTCCAAGATACATGAGGCCTTATAGGATCCAGGAGCTGATCGGTCCCTTGGCATACAGGCTGGAGCTGCCACCAGAGCTGGCGAGTCTGCACGACATATTCCATATATCCTCTCTTAGGAGAGATCTACTATGCCCAGAGCAGCAAGTTACAACCACAGATGGACCGATAGCACCTGATCGGTCAGTTCACCTAGAACCGGTCCGGATTGACGATAAGGGGGTACGAGTTTTATGCCACAAGAAGGTTCCGTTAGTCAAGGTCCTGTGGAGAAATCACGGAAGAGAGGAGTACACATGGGAGCCCCAGGACTTGATGCGACAAAGATACCCGGAACTCTTCAGTCAGGTATTCCTCACAACCACTCAAGATGTTCAATTTACCTTCCTATTTTAAACTAGTAGAATTGAAATTTCAAGGATATGGGCTAAACTTTTGTTTATTGGGGTCTAGACTTTGCCAATTGGGGGATTTGGTCTTAAATTTGACTATCAAGAGTAAAACCTCATATAATCAAACATGGTGTCGTGACGTAAACCTTTCAACTCTCATGGGATGTTACAAGCTTCTTCCTTCCCGATAGGAGTCCCCGTAGGCTTAACCTTGATTTCGGGGACGAAATCTTTGTTTTGTTTATTGGGATTTGTAACATCTCATTTCCAACTAGACCCCTAAGAGTGGTTTTGTCATGACAAAACCCTAGGAAGCCCAAGAAAGGGGTCAAGTGGACCTAGTGGTGTGGATAGGGCCACTATGGTCTGCACTTAGCAGATTTCTAAACCTTGGTTAAAGATGATCATGTGGCTTCACCAAGACTCCAAGACCCCACCCATACCCTTATAACCTATAAGGGGGTCAATGGGTCACAAAGGACCCATGGAGGGTAGTCAAAGGAGCTAAGTTGACCAAAGTCAACTATAACCCTAGCTAGGTCAAATTGACCTACACAAGGGTCCATTGCAGTCTATTAGCCAAATATACCCCACCCATACCTCCATAACCCTAGGTAGGGGTCAATGGGTCACTAAGGACCCATGGAGGGTAGTCAAAGGAGCTAAGTTGACCAAAGTCAACTCTAACCCTAAATAGGTCAAATTGACCTACACAAGGGTCAATTGCAGTCCCTTAGCCAAATGGACCACACCCCTACCCTCATAGGCCTAGTGAGAGGCCAATAGGTCACCAAGGACTCATTGGGACCAATCATAAAGACTAGGTTGACCAAAGTCAACTCTTGACCTAAAATGGTCAAAGTGCCCTAGTTAAGGGCCAAGTGACCTCCAAGGGCCAATCCAACCCCACCTTGACCCTAGGGGAGGCTAATGGGTCACCAAGGACCCATTAAAGAAATCTCGAGGACCAAATTGACCTAAGTGGGCCCTAGTCCAACTTTGGGTCAAGTTAGCCCAAATGGGCTAACTCAAGCTCAAGCCCATTTCAATTGGGCTAACCATGACTTAAGTGACCAAATGAACTTGTGGGCTGCCATGGGACATGTAGGAGCCAAAATTCAGGCTTGGTGACTAGGAGAGAGAAAGTCATCCATGGAGGAGAGAGAAAGAGATGGAAGAAGAAGGTAGGTGGACTTTGTGCTCCTCCTCCCCCCTCCCCAACCTCCCCATTAACTTCAGAAGGACAAGGGGGAGTGCTGCAGCCATTGTGTACTGGTTAGAGCAAGCTCCACCCCCTACCAACCAAGCCGTCATTGTTGACTTAGGCCAAAAATGGCATAGGGCAATTCAGCTACCTAACACCTCCCCTCTCCCTTTTAAAAGCTCCATTGGACTCCAAGGAGTAATTCCCACCATTTTCATGAAGGAGCCAGCAAGTTTTCTGTATTTTTGAACAATCCGACCACCACCGGCCACCCCATGCCAATCCGGCAATCAGCACGGCTACAGCCGCCACCACAGGTCCTCCTCCACTCCTTCCATGGATAAATCATAGCAATCCTTAGGTCCAAGGTTCGGGATCAATTGAGCCCGATCCATTTCAAAAAAATCCTGGTTTTTCCATGGATTTGAGCTTATCGGGTTCGCCGGAATAGTGCTCCCCGACAGCCGTGCCGCCGCCTGGAGGTAGCCACGACCACCACGAAGGTGTCGGCGGCGGTGGCAGGTCGGGGAGGTGGCCGGAGCGCCGGCGGCAGCCGCTGGAAGTTGGCCCAGGCAGGAGCAATCCTGACCGTTGGCGCGCGGGGACGATGACGGGATGCCGTCCAGGATTGCGCCAAGATTCGTGCAAATAGGGATATTAAACTATAGTATAAATATTTGAATCATTTCATTACCTGTCACAGAATTTGTATTTATTTGTTTAAATTATTAAAAATACTTAGATCCATTATCAGAGAAAATGGTCAACACCAAAAATGTAGCCCCTTGAGTCTATTGTTATACAAAATTGGTTTGAACCAATTTAGGTGACTGGTTTGACCAGGGCACTCATTTTGGTGGGGTCTATACAAATGACTAGGCAGTAATTAAACTAAATGCCCACCCTTCATCCTTGGTCCAAATGGGCTGAAATTTTGTCAGGGTGTCACCCTACTATATATCTAGACCCTGCCCAAAAATGGGAATTTTTGGGAATAATTTTCCTATAGTTTTGTAAATATTTAATTATGCTAGGGTGAATTAAATTATGGGTCAAATGAAGTCCAAATTCATCCAAATTTTGATGGGTTGTATATGAGGTCCATATAGACCTTTGGTTAAAATTTCATTAAGTTTGGAGTTGATTTGAATGGGAATCAAGCAAACCCTAGCCTTGCCCTAAGAAGGGCATTTTGGTCCAAAATGTAATTTTGGCTTATAGTGTCCAATTAACCTCAACAGAGGTTCAAATTTGGTACACTGGTTTGGAATGACATTATACACCTTCCAATGAAAACTTGGGGGCATTGGAGTTGATTTAGCCTAAGATCCTAGGTCAAACCCTAAGGAAGGCTTTTGTAGCTTGTGAAGGACATATGGCCATAACACCTTGTATGACTATGAAACTTTGTAGGGATGGTTTTAGGGTAACTATAACCCTCTGGTAAAAATCTTAGGGTGTTTTGAAATGTTTGGGACCCACAAAACCCTAATCATAGTTTAGGGCACAAACATTGTAGAGTTGGAATAGGCTAGGTAAACTCCTCCAAATAAGGTAAAATTTTAGTATAATGGTCATAAGGATATTATTAGTCTCTAGTAATTTAATTGGGATTTTTGGGATAATATTTATGGCACTTCATTTGTAACACAAGGGATGCCTCATTTTAATAAACTAATTATTATGGTCCCTCTGACCCTTAGAAGGTCATGAAAATGTGGCAGAGGATGTTTTGAACCATTATAAGCTTATATAAAATTTATGAAAATATTTGGATATATAATTGAGATACTTACTTCACAAGCTTGTTAAATGATGAATTTATTCAATAAATTAAATTAGTCCATATACTGATAAATAAATTATGAAATTAGGCCCAAACCATTTAAATGCCATTAGATTCCTACTTGAATTTTCTCTGAATTTTTCGAAGCCATATAGTATTTTATATTTCTTTAAATGAATCTTTAAGGATTAAAATAAAATAATGATTTGGGGATAAAACCTTACTGAAAACTTTAGATATTTTGGAAGATGAGTTATATCCTTATTTTGAATAACATATAAAATTTTTAGAATGATATCTTAACTGAAAATGGTACTTCATGTTCATTATTGGAAAGTCTAGACAATAGAATAATTAAATAAATTATTAAATAAATAAGGAAAATTTTGGATCTCTGGATTTAGGGCTTAAATGTCATAATGGACCTCCATTAATTATTATAAGAGTATTGGATAATTATTTGATGTACCTCCTATTTTACATGAAGTTTGACATGGTGGTCTGCATTTAGCAATTTTGGAAAACTGTATTTTTTGAAGCTTATCACACCTTAATCACTGATGATATTTGACCCAGAGCATTTATGGTCCCTTGAAATTATGTTAGAGTTATCCTTGAATTTTCAGAAATAATTTTGCCCTGTTTATTATTTTTATGAATTATTGCAATATACCATTTAAATAAAAATCAGTGACCCGTACCTTGCTGAAAAACTAAGAGATTTTGTATCTTAGGTTAAATGATTATATTAAGTATATCATAAATCTGGGGAGATTTTATCTTGTCAAAATTTGGTACCTTCACCTCAATCTTGGAGACCTTGGCCACTATAAATATTTAATAAATTCCTAGATAAATAGGAAAATTGTAAAACTCTAGATTTGGGCGATAAAGGTCATAATGGACCTCCATTAATTATTATAGGAGTATTGGATGATTACTTGATATACTTCCCATTTTACATAACATCAAACTTTGGTGGTCTGCATATAGTAAATCTACAGAAATAATCTGGAGTACAAGTTAGGCACATAAGTCAAAAATTAGTGGTTATAGGAATGAGTTCATCACTCAGGGTTGGATGAGCTAGGGATTGGTTTGACTAAAAGGTTAGGTGGTGTTTGGGATCGACGAAAGATCGTCTTCCCCATAGAGTAGAAGGTCAAAATCACCTTAGGTATAGTTTACTGTAATATGAAAATGAAATGGGTAAAACCTAAGTTGTAGGCATAAAGTAAATTGAGGAGTAGGTAGTAAACTTAGGATTTCACACTCTCACACCCCTGTGTCCCAAGAGATAGTTTGGGTTACTCGGGCAACAAGCCCAGTGGTTAAGGTAATGGGCATGCTAGCCCGGTGAGCTTCGGCTCGGTTGTAGTTTATGACGGACGGGTTAGTCCGGTGAGCTTTGGCTCGATTGTTGGTTATAGTCTGGGGAGCTTCGGCTCGGTTGTAGATTATGACGGACGGGTTAGTCCGGGGAGCTTCGGCTCGGTTGTAGATTAAGACGGACGGGTTAGTCCGGGGAGTTTCGGCTCGATGGTTGATTATGACGGACGGGATAGTCCGGGGAGTTTCATCTCGGTTATTTGTTGTACTCATAACTATTGCATGTGCATAAAAGGTATAAGGTGGTGGGTCTTCGATATTGGGGAGTTCGTTGCACCGACACCAATATCGTTGACTCGGCAAGTGTGGTTTTACACTTCGCCAACAAAAGTCCGGTGCGCTAGCCGGCAAGAGTACGCAGGCGTCCGCTTAGTGCACCAAGCGTTGAGGCGTACGATAGGTCAGAACGGTAGTGCAAATACTGGTTTTGAGGTGGGTGAGGCCCAACCCACCGCTTTCGTCTGCCATTACGGAGGTATCCTGGGAGGTAACGGCTCCGAAAGGGGGAACTAAAGGTCTGTGTACACAGAGTCGAGTGGGTGAGTTGCACTTGCCTGTTCACATCATAGCATATTTGCATTTCATAGCATAACCATTGCATATAACCTGTCACCTAATGTATAAGCGGTATGGGATGCTCTATACATTAGGCCTTGCAAAACGACCCCTTGGCCTATAAGTTTGTGCGAGCGTACTTATAAGTCAAGGTTCTCTTTCAGTATTATTTATATGTTATGCCTGTTAGTAAAACCGACACCCTATCGTATAAATCGGTATGGGACTTTTTATACGATAGGAGCCCTGCAAGAGATCCCTTAGCTTATGTGTTTTCACATAAGTTAAGGTTACTTATTTAGATTTTGTATAATTACTATCACACTTAACACTGTTAGTTTAGTTCCGCTGCCATCTGCAATTTAACATTCTCCACCTTCATGACCTTTCCATTCCTTCTCCCCGCTCGGTGCTTAGGAGCCATGGGGGAAGGGGTGGGGGACGATAAGACTTAGTCTTTTAGACTAACGGTTTTCGAACCACATCATTTAGGGGACCACGGAGCCTAGCATGGAGGAGCAGCCCCGGAGGTCGGCACGCTTGGAGATCGGACAGTCTAGTACCAGAGTCCAGACAGTAGGGACTGTGAGTCCCGAACATAAGTAGTTGTATTAGTTTGCTTCCGCGATGAGTGATTTGTAGTGAGGACTTGATGTACCAGGCATAAGCCCGAGATTTTCATTATATGTACTATCTGTGGACACTCCCTTCGTGGAGTTTATTTTTCTATATATGTGATTTCTGTGAACATGCTTTTATACTTATGCTACAGTAGAGATTGATTTGGCCGGCAAAATCGGCGTCTTTTAGTGACGACCTTCCCGGGTGAGAAGGTATTACCGCAAGGCGGCGGTTCTGGGCCTAAGACCCGGTGTCGAAAAAGAAAAAAAAATGGGGGTCTTACATCCTATCTCTAGGGTTGCGTGCAACTCATTCCTTCCTTGAGTGATCTTTAACATTCACGAGCCTCTCGGCTAACTCGAATATGAGATCGGAATCTACTATCGTATACTAGAAATACGGAGTCGATAAGAAATAAATCAAGGTTTGATCGAAAATAAAAATACAAATGTAAACCATAAAATAAAAGATACGTTATCTCATCGCAAATATTATCGCGAGCGGGCACAAAAAGAACTAGCTAAGCATGATTGAGAAGGAAATAACAACAATTAGAAAAAGAAAATTCATTTTTATTGATGATAAAAGAAGGGGTACACAATAATAGTAGAAGAGATAACACTATACTATCAAAACAAAAAAGAGATTACAATAAAAACTTAACAAGAAAATAAGACAAGAACTCTCACTTGCTCTCCACAAAATCTAACCTCCCCAATGCATGAGACATGGGTTCCTTTTATAGGTGTGGGAGAAAGTTCTAGAAAATGGTGGAAATGAAGGGCATAAGGGGGGTGGCCGGCCATGAACTTGGGAGATGCCTGTATGGTATTAAATGAGGGGGAGAGAGAAAGCTAGATTCATGAATTTTATTTAAGGAAAATGAAAAGAAAATTAAACATAAGAGAGGGGGGATGGATGAGTCTTAAATGAGCATGAGGGAGAGGGAAAGAAGGGGTGAATGTGAAATAAAAAGGGAAAAATAATAAAGGAGGAGAGAGCGGGGGGGGGGGCACATGCATGAAGAATTGCATGCATGTGGTCGGATTTGACATTTGGGGGGCTTCTTGGGCTTCAATGGGCTGCTACATGGAGTGGGATTTGATGTTGTGGGCTGTATAGGGTCAGATTTGATGTTTGGGGGCTGCATGGGCTGCATCAAATGCAAGTGGGCTGCTTGGTTTTTGTGTTGAGGGCTGTTTTCTTCAAGTGGGCTGCGCCATGGCTTCATCAAAGAGGAAGTGGGCTGCACCATGGCTTCATCAAAGAGGAAGTGGTCTTCACCAAAGGGAGGGGCCAGCCATCTTGTACCAACAAAATAAATAAATAAAAACATGGATTAGTTATGTTATAAATCAACATAGAATAACAATGTTAAAACAAGATTTTAAAACACAATATCAAAAAACATTAAAACATTAAAAATAAAACATTAAGATATAACATAACATCATAACAACATAAAATACAAAACTAAACCTAGCAAATTTATGCTAAAATAACCTAAATATTATGACTAAAAACTACTTATCAATGTCAAACCAAGGTATGACAAAACACCTTCTAAAGAAGTTGTTTGTTTTGATTGCAGGAAGCCAGGACACTACATATCTGAGTGTCCAGAAGCTCAGAAGAAAGATAGGAGAAGAGAAAAGGAGTCAAGAAGAAATCATCACAGCAAACCCTCCTCAAGCAAGCACAAGAGGAAGGAAAAGGGTTTTGTTACTGAGACCTGGAGTGATACAGAAGAAGAGTCATCCTCTTCTAGCTCCAGTGATGATGAAGAAGAGCAAAAGGCAAAGGAGGTTTGCCTTATGGGAATTGATGCCTACAGCAGCAAATCAAATGCTGAAGATTCAAATAATGAAGAATCAATGTCTGCTGAAGATCAGGTAATTGCTTCCTATGATTTTGAATCAGAAGAATTTAAATCTGAATTTAGAAATCTTTGCTTAGACTTAATAAGCTCTGAGAAGGAAATCAAACTTCTTAGAGAGAAATTAACTGATCAAGATAAATATCTTGTTGAAAATGCTAAATTGTCACTTGAACTAAATTCAGCTAATGAACAAATAGTTTTTCTAAAAATTAAACTAAGTTAGGCCAAGAAACTAGAGGAATCTTTAAATGGCAGGAGCATGAAATTACTAGATATAACTAGTACCTTAAATGCTAGGACTAATAACTGTAAACTAGGAATAGGCGCCTCATCTAATGAACCACCTCTAATCTAGAAGAATAATCTATCAAAACCGGTAAATTTCATTTCTGATAAAGGCAAGAAGAATACTGAACAAGTTAATAAGGTTAATAAAGTTCTAAAACAAATGGAATTAAAACAAAAATCTAAGAACAAGAAAAATAATAGATATAACAATGTTCAGCAGTTTTCGTCGAACTCAGATTGACAAAACGTGAACAGTTCGTCGACCTCAAAACGACGAACTCTGAACACAAACCATAATAATAAGAATTCTTCGATCTACAAACGACAAAACCAGTATGGTTCGTCGACCAGAGATCGACGATATTGGTGCCCTGAGAATGAATACTTTCCTTCTTCGAGCAGAGATCGTAGATCACATTCCAATTCGTCGAGCTCAGGTTGACGAACTCACCAAAATTCATCGATCCCATATCATAATTACAGAAACTTAAATTCTAACAGAAACTGTAACATTAAACATAACCAACATAGGGAGAATATCAACCCTTTCACCCAATGGATTATTCCTCCTAGAAGATTGCATCCCTTAGGTTATAAGAACCAACCTGAATGTTCATTTATTTTTAGTTTTTCATTTGAGAAGAAATAAGGAGCCAAGGTTACCTGGGTCAAGAACTTTTAATTTGTTTCATTATAGGTAAAGACCTATCCTATCACTAAAAATAAGTGGTATCTAGATAATGGGTGCTCTAAGCACATGACTGTATGCAAGGACAGCCTCATAAACTTCAAGGCTAAACTTGGTCAAAGAGTCATCTTTAGAGATTCAATTTTTGGACAGACTGAAGGCTATTGAGACTTCAAATGTGGAGATGTCACTTTCAAAAAGGTGGCATATGTTAATGGTCTCAAGCATAACCTCATGTCCATAAGTCAGTTATGTGATTCAGGTTATCAGGTTTGCTTTTCTGAATCTCAATGTATTATTTTTGCAAACAATCAAACTTTTTTAACTTGAATTAGACAAGAAAACATATACTTAGTAAACTTTAAATCTGCCAATTCAGAATCTGTTTATTTAATCTTGTTAGCAATCAAAATGATTTGTGGCATAAAAGATTAGGTCATGTAAATTTGAGAAACATCGCTAGGCTTTCTAAAGACAACCTTATTAGAGGATTTCCTTCTTACCCCTATAAGAAGGAAAGTCTCTATAGGGCTTGTCAGTTAGGCAAGAAAACTAAATCTAGTTTTAAATCATTAAACAAAAGTGACTCACATAAGATATTATACTTACTACATATGAACCTTTTTGGCCCTATATGTAACACCCTGAAACTCAAAAGAGGGACGTGTGATGTTTTAAGCCAAGTCTGGGACTTGGAGCAGGTGTCACGGGCGTGACACGGGCGTGTCACGGGCGTGTCACGGGCGTGACATAGGTGTGTCATGGGTATGTCGCGCTGGGGAGTTTTTGAGTCATGTACACGAGCAATGACACGGGCACAGACACGGGCATGTCACTTATTACACGGGCTTGTCGGGTGCCGTGTCGCAGGCTGTGTCTTTCTCGGGAAAAGAGTGTTGGTTGCTGCACACAGGGCGTGACACGGGTCGTGACACGGCCATGTCGCATGCGATACGGGCGTATAGGAGGCCGTGTCGAATATCGTGTGCTAGTTATCGCGTCGGTAGAGACGGCAAATGGGTGACACGGCCCTGGACACGGGCATGTCGCAGGCCGTGTTCGTCCCAGATTTTGTATTTTTGGCCCCGATCGTGGTCGTTCGTTTTCTTATGTTGGATCCGACGGCTGGGAGTTGGTGATGGCAGTTTAAACCCGGAAATACGGTTTAGAAACCCTATCATTTCCTTGGGTTCATCTCTCTTTAAATTCTAGAGAGAAGGGAGAGCAAGGAGGAGGAAGAAGACCAAGATCCGTTCACCGGCGGAGCTTCGGAGCTCCCAATCGCGAGCCGTCTTCGGATCCGCGGAGGCAAGGAGATTGCGGTGCTTTTCATCCGGGTGGATTTCCATGGCGCCGAGGAAAAACTCAAGGGTAACGATTCTCTTCTTGAGCATGTGAAGCTCTTCTTCCTTTGCATGGGAAAACCCTTCTCCCGCGAGTGTGCGGCGAGATTGCGGTATTCCTTGGGGTAGATATGTAAAGTCCCCCTTTTTAGAGTCCGGAATCGTAGTACAGACATAAGCATGATGTGTGAAGCCTACCCGGATGTGTTGGTCTGGATCGGTGATGATTTGCTGTGCATTTTTAGCCGGAGAAGAATCCGAGCGTTTTGATTGTTTTCGGGTTGCTATGCGGTAGAATGCATCAGGGAATCTTGGGGATTAACCCCAAGGTGCACCCGGAAATCTTGACGGAAATGCATTTCTATCATATCGGTGGCCTGGGAGCCAACCAGGTACATAGCGGGGCTGTGTACCGTGTTTTGAACGATATTTGGGACTAGGGAAGCTTAGCCCGCGTCAAAGGCCAAAGGGCAACGACGGGGTGAGAAACAGGCTGGTGGACCCCTACCCGCTCCATCTGCTCGGTTAAAGTGACCTAAAGTTTTATGTGGGACTTACCGAGGTTTGGAGATTGAGTCTAGGCTATGGCTGAAAGGACTAAATGCTCACGAGGTTTCCACCCTGGGGGTGGTGGCGGAGTCAAGGACCGGACGGGGTTCGGACTGGCCTGCCGAGTGTGTCCCTTGAGAGCATGGGGTGTACGGCCGTGTGAGCGTGCACCTTTGATGTGAATCTTATTTCGCTATTTTGCTTTTTTTGCTAATAAGTGCAGGGAAGAAGCTTTGCCGCCCCGGTTTGGGGGCGGAATCGTTATAATTTGGTCAACATAGCTGACCGTTGCCTTTGTTTACCACTATACAGTGGATTGTTGCTTGCAGGTACTGCGGAGCCGAGCGGTAAATAGCGGGCTAAAGCCCAAGTTGCTGTACCGGCCCTCGAAGGCCAATTATTGAGTGTTTTCCTTTTTGTACTCATGTATGACCAGCCTGTGTGCCGAGGTTTGGAAGATACTTTATTAAGTAAACTCCTGTAAGGCCATAAGGCCATTTCTGTTTAGTGTATTAAACATTCCTTCTTGGTTTGAGTAGTGGACATTCATGCTTGGCAGGGTTCTTTATTCTTTATACAACTTAATAATTTACTTCTGCTAGATGCTCTGTGTAGGACTTGTGATTGGTTGAATGGTCTCAATTAGTAACCAACCAGTCTGTCCGTAGTATATGGCGTCGGGCCCCGACCGGACCTACTATTATATACTATGTGACGGATAGGGGTGTTACAAATTGGTATCAGACTACTGGTTTCGGTCAAGCTTAGATGAATTCGTGGGCGAATTCACTTTAAGGGGTGGTGAGCACATGTGTGTGCGTCATCGTTATAACATGAAAAGAACCCATGAATGTCCTCTTAGGAATGAAAATACACATGTTTGGGGAACCTGCGTGTTCCTATAATTGCTTTTTGCAATTTTGTTCAGTCACTTATGGTGTTTTGAACAGCTATATGTGTCCGGAAGTGGAGCGGGGCAGTCTGAACACACGTTTGCTAAGCAAAGTACTGCACCAAGTAACGTTCCTGAGACCCCTATGTCTTTGGAAAACATAAGAAGGGTGGTTGAAGCGGTTTTCGTTGTGACCAACGCACAACATGGGAGTAATGTGCAACCCTTTGTCCCTGAGTTGGCCCCAACATTGGGCGGTATGTTGGAGCAAAAGACATTTGGAGGTCAATTAGGGCAGCAGATGAGCATGACTGTGGTGCAGGGAGCGCATTCAGTTGATGCGTATTTGCAGACGTTCCTTATGATAAGGCTCTACCCAGGCTTTGAATGAGAAAGTGAGCAATCTATAGTTGATAGAATTTATAACGGTCTGCGCAGCGAGTTGCGTATCCTACTGCTAGGACCAAAGTTATTGGGATTCCGAGCTTTGGTGGAATCGGCCAGAGCTTTGGAAGTGGAGTTAGGGAAAACTCAAAAAGTACCAGTGAATAGGGTACCAAACCCTACAGATCCTATAAAGACTGTCTACCAAAAAACGTTGAGTAAAGAGGCTAGATCATCTACTAGCCAAACCACTTACAAATGTTATTCTTGTGGCAAGAAAGGGCACTTTGCAGAGAGTGTTGGGTGAATGTTCAGAAGACAACGAAAGTTGTGGCAGGAGCAGTTGAAGCCTCTGGTGTAAAGGAAACGATGTTCAAAATGCCAACCTCAAAATATGGGTACCGTAGGTGGTATAAGAAGTCTAGGAGGTCGGGTCTAGTCCCTTCCTCTAGCACATCCGGAGCGACTACAGTCCAAACCCTGGATGCATGCTTTGCTTGTGGAAAGTCGGGGCACTATGCCCGGGATTGTCGAAGTGGACGCCTAATGTTCGAAAAGAAGCCAGGGGAGATATCTGTAGAGAAAGGCAAGGCAGTGGCATCCACCGCATCGCTGTTTACTCCGGCCCAACCGGGAGTGAACATCCTTGGCCATCAGGAGGCCATGTGGCCGACCGTCGGGATGTCAGGTATGGTTTTTCTTGTTAGCAAACTAGTTCCTTATGCCGGATACCTTATGTGTGTTAACTTAGAACTAGAAGTTCTAAGCTTTGTTTTGGAATCTTGGTAATCCGGAAAGAGCATAGTTTCGATACGGAAACTTCGCATTCCTGTTATCCGAATAATCTGTATCATGCATCGGAGTTTTCCCTTCGATGGTAAACGAACAATTCGGATGGGTTATTGCCCAGTAGTCGTCCAATGCGCGCGGAGATACAGTCTGTGCGGTAAGAGTCTTATTGAAAGTCAAGGATTCGACTTGCTAGAGTCGTTGTTGCCACTAGTAGAGTTTGACGTCATCTTTGGTATGGACTAGATTTCAGAGCCGAAGGCTTTTATCGTTCGCAACCGTAAAGAGGCCTAGCTGGGTGTTGGGCAGGAGACAACGTTTGCGGAACTGAATGGATCGAGCAGGACACTGACGTCTGCCCTCCCGGTGGTCAAGATAGTTTGTGCTGGCGCAAAGCTGTTCTTCACGTTAGTGGAGGCTGTAACGCCTAAGTCCACTCTAGGTAGTATCCCAATGGTTTATGAGTATCCCGATGTGTTCCCGAACAATCTCCCTGGATCCCCACCGTAGCGAGAGAACGATTTCATAATTCGGATGTGCCAGGTGCCAAACCTATGTCACGCTCTCCTTATTGGTTGATGCCTTAGGTGATAGTGGAGTTAAAGGAGCAACTAGAAAATTTGATGGAGTAAGGGTATGTGCGTCCAAGCTCGTTGCCTTGGAGCGCACCGGTCCCTTTTTCTCAGAAGAAGGACGGGAGCTTGCAATCTTGTATCTATTGCAGAGAGCTGTATAAGTTTATAGAAATAGGACAATTACTCGATCCAAATGATCGATGATCTTTTGATCAGTTAGTCGGGTCTTCCGTGGACTCAGTAGTGAATCGTAAGTCCGGTTACCCTCATATGAGAATAAGGGTAAGTGTTGTCGCAAAGACGGAGTTTAGCACGAGGAATGAGCAATCCGAGTCTACGATCGTGCCATCTTGGCAGTCAAATGTGGCATCAGTGTTCATAGAATGGATGAACGGAACGTTCATGGAGTACCTAGTCCATTTTGTGATCGTCTTCATCGACAACACATTGGGGTAATTGAAGTGCGAAGGGTATCACTTCTAAATATCTACTTTTGGTTTTATGGACGCTAAGGAGGAACCATGTATACACCAAGTTCTCTGAACACGAGTCTTGGGTTATCCTAGTAGCGCTCCCCGGTCCTATAGTTTGTAGAGTGAGAGTGTGTGGGTCCAGCATTGTAAGTCATAATACGAGGGTGGCCTATGTTGTCTCGGTTGCGGAAGTCCAGAGTTTCTAGTGTGGTCGGCTACCACAGGCGCTCCGTACAGGACTTCTCGCGGATAGATTTACCCCTCACAACGTTGTCAAGGAAAAGCTTAAAAGGTTGTTTAGAAGCGCGAGTGCGCCCAAACTTTGAAGGGTTAAAGAGTTGGTCAACCATGGTGCTAGTATTAAGTTCGCCGAGTGGTTTGGACTGCGTGCTGCTACAGCGTGGTAGTATTATGGATTATGGCTCGCATTAGCTAAAAGAGCACAAGGGGAATTGCCCGGTCCGCCATCTAGAGTTAGCGGCCGTGTGTTTGCGCTTAAGCTATGGAGGCATTATTTGTACGGCGCATAAGTCGATGTTTGTACCGTTCATAGGAGTCTGATGTATTGGTTGGATCAAAAGGGTCGGAAATTGAGGCAGCAAAAATGGATGGAGTCCCTGGGGGACTATACGTTCGAAAGTTAGTTTGTGCCCGTTGCAAGGCAATGTAGTTGCGGATGCGTTGAGATGCAGGGCTCCTGCCCAAGCCAACTAGTTGTGGGTTCATGTTGAGAGTTTGACCCGAGGAGTTGGAGATGTTAACTATCTCTTGCGTTGACAAGCAGACTAGCGTCGAATCGTAATTGAACTGGTCGGAAGTTTAGTATGACCTGGATGATCTTATTTGGCAGACTATGGTTTGGGAAGCAGCATGAAGGAAATCATGGATGCGGCTCGGTGGGTCAAAGTCCCAAATAAACGATTGAAGGTTGACTGCAAAGGGAAGACAGCCGTTTGTGCGGCCCAAGCGTGGGAAATTGATGGGTGGAGTTGTGGTATATTATACCCAGTACTCAATTAACTTAGGAAGCACGAAGTTGTGCCGATATCTGAAGAAGTGCGCTGGCGGCCAAGACCCTAGAAGTATGTGGCACTATATGTGATAAAGTGTCAAGCATGCGCCTTATTAAGGGCGGAGTGCCAAAAGCCTGGAGGATTCTTGAAATCCTTGCCTATTCTGGAGTGGAAGCTTGACGACATACCGTTGAACTTTGGGCATGGTTTGCCAAAGTCACAGTTGGGAAGTGACGCTGTGTGGGTGATCGTAGTTGTGTTGACTTTAGTGTCGCATTTCATTCATCATAGGAAGGATAATTCAGCGGAGTAACTGACAAATGTTTATGGATAACTTAGTAGACTGCACGATATGCCCCGCAACATCGTGAGCAATCGAGGTGGGTGTTCTACGTCCAATGATTGGAGGTGGTTACAGATAGTACTGGAGGCTAAGTTGTAGTTTAGTCCAATCTTTCATCCGCGGATGGATGAGCAGACCGAGTTGGTCAACAGGACGTTGGAGGATGTGCTTTGCATGTGCGTTCTGGACTTCGGGAAGCAGTGGGAAGGCCATCTGTTCTGGTAAAGTTTGCGTACAAAATTAGCTACCAAGCGAGCATACAAATGGCACCCTTCGAGGCCCTATATGGTAAAAGTTGTCGCATACCGTTGTCGTGGCTAGAAACGGATGACACAAAGTTGTATTTAAAGAAAGAGGTGTTAAATACTACCCCTTGGTGCGAACAATATGAGAACTTTTGCTAATTGCTCAGGAGAGGCAAACTAAGTGATTTAACGCCACGTATCAGAAGGTGGAGATATCGGATGGCGTACTGGAAGATATAGTCATTCAAGAGTGTTTCACGGGAGCGACGCTTGGGGAAGCTGAGCCAGGTATACCTTGGACCACTTGAGGTTTTTGGAGCGGTTTGGTGAGGCGACGCAAGAGCCTTCAAACTTGATCGTGAGTGATCAAGTTTTGGTGGACGAAAGGTTGACGACTAGGGTCAAACCCGTTCGTTTTGGAGATCGTGAAGTCGAGCGACTTTGTCTCAAGGAGATCAGGATAGTCATTTTCTGGTGGGACAATTACGATAGCGAGGAGCTCTCTTAGGAGTGAGAGCAATCTATGCTGGAAGTGTACCCGGAGTTGTTTCGCTTGGGTACCGCTAAGAAATTCTGTTTTCTCACCTTTAGTAATTTTGTGGATGAAATTCTTTTAAGAGGGGGAGAGTTGTAACACCCCGAAACTCAAAAGAGGGACGGGTGATGTTTTAAGCCAAGTCTGGGACTTGGAGCTGGTGTCACGGGCGTGACACGGGCGTGTCACGGGCATGACACGGGCTTGTCACGGGTGTGTCGCGCTGGGGAGTTCTTGAGTCATGTACACGGGCCATGATACGGGCACAGACACGGGCGTGTCACTTATGACACGGGTGTGTCGGGTGCCGTGTTGCAGGTCGTGTCCTTCTCGGGAAAAGAGTGTTGGTAGCTGCACACGGGGCGTGACACGGGTCGTGACACGGCCGTGTCGCATGCGACACGGGCGTGTCAGAGGCCATATGGAATGTCGTGTGCTGGTTATCGCTTCGGTCGAGTCGGCGAATGGGCGACATGGCCCTAGACACAGGCATGTCGCAGGCCGTGTTCGGCCTAGATTTTGTATTTTTGGCCCCGATCGTGGCCGTTCGTTTTATTATGTTGGGATCCGATGGCTGGGAGTTGGTGCTGGCGGTTTAAACCCGGAAATACGGTTTAGAAACCCTATCATTTCCTTGGGTTCATCTCTCTCTAAATTCTAGAGAGAAGGGAGAGCAAGGAGGAGGAAGAAGACTAAGATCCGGTCACCGGCAGAGCTTCGGAGCTCCAAATCGCGAGCCGTCTTCGGATCCGCGGAGGCAAGGAGATTGCAGTGCTTTTCATCCCGGTGCATTTCCATGGCGCCGAGGAAAAACGCAAGGGTAACGATTCTCTTCTTGAGCATGTGAAGCTCTTCTTCCTTTGCATGGGAAAACCCTTCTCCTGCGAGTGTGCGACGAGATTGCGATATTCCTTGGGGTAGATATGTAAAGTCCCCCTTGTTAGAGTTTGGAATCGTAGTACAGACATAAGCATGATGTGTGAAGCCTACCCGGACGTATTGGTCTGGATCGGTAATGATTTGCTGTGCATTTTTTGCCGGAGAAGACTCCGAGCTTTTTGATTATTTTCGGGTTGCTATGCGGTAGAATGCATCAGGGAATCTTGGGGATTAACCCCGAAGTGCACCCGGAAATCTGGACGGAAATGTATTTTTTTCATATCGGTGGCCTGGGAGCCAACCGGGTACATAGCGCGGCTGTGTACCGTGTTTTGAACGATATTTGGGACTGGGAAAGCTTAGCCCGCGTCAAAGGTGTAACACCCCTATCCGTCACATGGCATATAGCAGTAGGTCCGGCCGGGGCCCGACGCCATATACCGCAGACAGACCGTGGAGTTACGCATCGCATTATCATACTCACAATTTGAAAGACAACGTCCTACGCAACACCTAGCGGAAGCATTTTAGGTTATTAAAAAGAACCCAACAATAAGCATGAATGTCCACTAATAATAAAACCCATAGGAATGAAACGACTAAAAATACACAAAACAGTCCTCGGCCTTAAGGCCTTACAAACATTGTTCTCTTAACCAAATAGTGTCTTTCATACATCGGCGCGCAGGCCGGCCAAACATGAATATGAAAAACAAAACTAAATCTTCAGCCTTCATGGGCTAGCGCTGCAACTTGGGCTTTAGCCTGCTATTTGCCGCTCGGCTCCGCAGCAGCACCTGTAAGAAGCAATCCACCGAAGAGGTGGCAATTTACACGAGTAACCGGTCAGCAATGCTGACCAAATTATAACGACCCCGTCCCGCAGTTGCGGGACGGCGGTGCTCCTTCCCTGCATAACAACTAACATAGCAATATATAAATCTATATAACTATTCGCCACAAGTGTCGGCACGCACGGCCGTACACCCCGTGCTCTCAGGGCACTAAATGGTGAATCCGGTCCGGACCCGGTCCGTTCCCGCGATTCCACCGTCGTCTCGTGGACGACAATTCTCGTGAGCAAATAGCCCTTTCAGCCGAAGCCTAGGCCCGTTTCCAGCCCCCCGGGAAGTCCCATGTACTTTAGGTCGCTTCTACCGAGACCACTTGGAATGGGTAGAGTTCCACCCGCCCGTTGCTCACTTCACCACGGCCATTTAGCCATCGGTGCGGGCCAAGTTTCTCCTCATTCCCACAATCGATCAAAACACGCACATAACCCCGTTATGTACCGATTTGCCCTCCAAGGCAACATCGTGGCGGCAATGCGATTCCGCCCAAGCTTTCCGGGTGCGCCTCGAGGTTAATCCCCAAGGATCCCTGTATGCAATCTACCGCGTAGAAATTTCGGAAAACTGAAATCATCGGCGCGGAGTCTTCTCCGACCATGCAATGCAACAACACCGATTCGGGCTAAACCCGAATAGGCTTCACACACAATGCCTACGCCCGTACTTCGATTCCGGGCTCTAACAACGGGGACTTTACATATCTACCCGAAGGGATTCCGCTCCTCAACGCTTACTCGCGAGAGGGGGATTTCCCCATGCAAAGGAAGAAGGGCGACTACACATGCCCTATGAAGAGGATCGTTACCCTCGTAGATTTTCGCGCGCCCGTCATGAAGAAGTAGACGGTTGAAAAGCTTCGCCTCGCTCTTGCCGTCGAGGATCCGGTCTCGGATCGAGATTCGGTGCTCCGGTGCTCCGCCGGCGGCCGGATCTCCTCTTCTCCTTCCTTGCTCTCCCTTCTCTCTAAACTTTTAGAAAGAGAGTCTAGGGTTTGAAATGAGGGTTTAGAACCCTTCAACCCTAAATTAAATGTTTGGGCGGACCATCCTAGGCCGTTAGATGAGATTTGATGGAAAATCGGACGGCCACGGAGTCATTTTACGGATTCTGCACCCGTCCGCACGACCAGTGGCGCACGGTCAGTGGTCGTGCGCCCTATGTCAGTGATCGTGCGTTTTCGTTAAACAGGGATTTGGCATTATATTTTCTTTATGCACGACCAGTGGCGCACGGTCAGTGGTCGTGCGCCCTGTGGTCAGTGATCGTGCGCTAAGGGAAAAACTGCACAGTTCAACGCCCTTCCGCCGACGGTTACTCTACCGCGAGGCGTTAACTCCCACCGACTCCAGGACTGAACATGGGGTGTTACAACTCTCCCCCCTTAAAAGAATTTCGTCCCGAAATTACGAATAGCAAGTAAACAACTTAAACTTAAACGGTACCTGAGTTGAAGAGTTCGGGGTACTCCTCGAGCATGGTTTGCTCTCGTTCCCACGATAGCTCCTCACGACCGCAACTGTCCCAACGGACTTTCACCATCCTGATTCCTTTGTTCCGAAGCCTCTTGACCTCGAAATCTTCGATAGAAATGGGCTTGACTTTGGTCGTCAACCCTTCCTCAACCGGTACTTGATCAACCGCTAACACTTGCGACGGCTCTTGCACCGCCTTCCGCAATACTGAGATGTGGAATACGTCATGCAAACAACTCAGTTCCACAGATAATCTCAACCGGTAGGCCGCTTCTCCGATCCGTTCTAGAATCTCGAATGGCCCAAGGTATCTCGGACTCAACTTTTTCAAGCGTCGAACCCGTGACACCCCCTTGAACGGTTTGATCTTCAGGTATACCCATTCGCCAACATTGAACTCCACGTTCCTATGTTTGGCATTAAAATACTTAGCCTGCCTGTCCTGAGCTATAAGCAAGCGCTCTCGTATCGTTTGCACCAAAGAAGTCGCATCTTCGATCTCCTGACGATTGTAAAGTTTCGACTCACCCGTCTCCAACCATGACAACGGCGTGCGACACTTTCTCCCATAAAGAGCTTCGAACGGTGCCATCTGGATACTTGCTTGGTAACTGTTATTGTACGCAAACTCGACCAAGTATAAGTGATCCTCCCACCGTTTTCCGAAGTCCAACGCACACATGCGAAGCATGTCTTCCAATGTCCTGTTGACTCGCTCGGTCTGGCCATCCGTCTGCGGATGAAACGCCGTGCTAAACTTCAGTTTCGAGCCCAACATCTGATGTACTAGCCTCCAGTCATTGGACGTGAAGCGTCCATCGCGATCACTCACAATGCTGCGGGGCACTCCGTGCATTCGCACAATATTATCCACGTAGAGTTTTGCTAACTTCTCCACCGGATCATCCTTCCTCATCGGAATGAAACGCGACACTTTTGTCAATCTGTCCACGATCACCCAGATGGCGTCGTTTCCCTTCTGCGATCTTGGCAATCCATGCACAAAATCCATAGATATGTCGTCGAATTTCCACTCCGGAATGGGTAAGGACTTCAAGAAACCTCCCGGCTTTTGACATTCCGCCTTCACTAGGGCGCAGGTTTGACACCTCGCCACATAAAGCGCTACATCTTTCTTCAGTCCTGGCCACCAGAATAGTTTCTTCACGTCTTTGTACATTTTTGTACTCCCCGGGTGGATTGAGTACTTGGTATAGTGAGCCTCGTACAACAATTCCTCCCGTAGATTACCCATGTTGGGGACGCACAAACGATCGTCCTTTCTGAGCAATCCGTCCTCCATCATAAATTGGGAATTTGACCCATCCAAAACACCATCCATGAGTTGCTTCATAACATCATCCACAGCTAAAGCCTGCCGAATCCTATCAGCCAGGTCATACTGCACCTCTGTCCAACTCAAACGCGCTTCGGCGCCCGTTTGTCTATCTACACAGAAGATCTCCAAATCCTCTAACTCTTGAATCAATCGTGCATCATGCACCAACAGCCAACTAGCACGTGCGGGAGTTCTGCGACTCAACGCATCTGCCACCGCATTGCCCTTCCCCGGCACATAATGAATTTTGAAGGTGTAGTCCCCCAGGAACTCCATCCACCTCCTTTGCCGCATATTCAAGTCCTTCTGATCCAGCAAGTACTTCAAGCTCTTGTGGTCGGTGTAGATATCAACTTTCACACCGTAAAGGTAGTGTCTCCACAGCTTCAGTGCATGTATCACGGCCGCTAACTCCAAGTCATGGACCGGATAATTCCTCTCGTGTACCTTCAGCTGCCGCGAGCCGTAGGCAATCACACTCCCACGCTGTAGTAGTACACATCCCAAGCCACTCCCCGAAGCATCACTGTAGATTTCGAATCCCTCGGTCCCACTCGGCGAACATAAGATTGGCGCCGTGGTCAACCGACCCTTTAACTCCTCAAAAGCTTGTGCGCACTCCGGCGACCACACAAACCTTTGATCCTTTCTTGTCAACGACGTGAGAGGTAACGCTATCCGCGAGAAGTTCTCTACGAAGCGCCTGTAGTAGCCGGCAAGTCCTAGGAAACTTCGGACTTCCGCTACCGAGGAAAGAACAGGCCACTCCCGTATCGCCACTATCTTCGCCGGATCTACCGCAATCCCTGCTCCACTAATGATGTGGCCAAGGAAAGCCACCGAGGATAACCAGAACTCGCATTTGGAGAACTTAGCATAGAGCTGGTTCCTCCTCAGTGTCTCCAACACCATGTGCAGATGCTTGTAGTGATCATCTTCGCTCTGAGAGTATACCAGGATGTCGTCGATAAACACGATCACAAACTGATCCAAGTACTCTCTGAATGTTCTGTTCATCAGATCCATAAATACGGACGGCGCATTTGTCAGTCCAAACGGCATAACCGTGAACTCGTAATGCCCATAACGCGTGCTGAACGCCGTTTTAGGGATATCACTCTCCCTGATCTTCAACTGGTAGTACCCAGACTTCAGATCCAACTTCGAATAAACTGTAGACCCCACTAGCTGGTCAAACAGATCGTCGATCCTCGGAATCGGGTATTTGTTCTTCTCGGTGAGCTTGTTCAACTCTCGGTAGTCGATACACAGCCTCAGACTTCCATCCTTCTTCTTGACGAAGAGGACCGGTGCACTCCAAGGTGACGAGCTTGGACGCACGTACCCCTGTTCCAACAGTTCTTGCAATTGGACCTTCAGCTCTGCCATCTCCTTCGGCGCTAGCCGATAAGGTGAGCGGGACACAGGTTTGGCACCTGGCACCAGCTCTATTGTGAAATCAATCTCTCTTTGGGGTGGAGCCCCAGGGAGATCATCGGGAAACACGTCAGGATACTCCGAAACCACCGGGATACTATCCAGACTCGTCTTAGGCTTTGCGGCCTCCACTAACGTGAAAAACAGCTCTGCTCCAGCCCGAACCGCCTTGACCACCTGAAGAGCAGACATCAGTGTCTTGCTCGCCCCTTAAATGCCCTCGAACGTAGTCTCGCGACTAGTATTTGCCCCCAGTTTAACTTCCTTCCGACTGCAGTCAATATAGGCTCGCTGCTCTGAGAGCCAATCCATCCCAAGGATCACGTCAAACTCCACTAGCGGAAGTAACGACGCCTGCAGATCGAATTCCTGATCCCCAATCTGAATCTTCACGAGGCATACTCTATCTACGCGCATAGAGCATCCATTGGGGAGTAGCACATCCAGTTTGTCCTTAGCCATCGAAGAAGGGACTCCGATGCGCGATACGAATTCTTCGGACATAAAGGAGTGCGACGCTCCCGTATCAAATAATGCCCTTGCTGGGCTATCGGATATCAAAACGAAGCCTAGCATAGGAAATATAAGCTAACATGCAAACAGGTAATTATTCAAATAAGGTTAAACTGCAATAATTTAACTCATACCTGTCACCACGTCAGCCTGTTTGATGGCTTCTTGTAGGCCAAGGTTGTACACCCTGGGCTGAGCTGGAGTATGGTGAGATGCGGATGACTCCGCCATCTTCCCTTTCTCCTCATAAGTTGCTCCTGGCTTTCTCTCGGACTTTGGACGTCCGCTCCAACAATCACGGGCAAAGTGCCCTGGCCTCCCACAGTTATAACAAGCACCTGGGGTGCGCGCTGTCGTTGCTCCCGAGGCACCAGAAGAGGGGGCTTGACTTGACGTCTTGGCCCTCTTATTCCACCTCTGAAACTTTGACTTCGTAGCGTTCGGCACCTTGAACTCGGGCTTCTGCACACCCAGCTCTTTCTTTCCAGAGATTCTTGCCAACTCTCGCTCCAACGATCGAGCCGAGCCGACCAAGGTTAGAAATCCTTGCGTCAACGGCCCTGATAGAAGTACCTTGAGATCATCTCGCAGTCCTTCATAGAAACGGTTCGTCTTCCGTTCCTCATCGCCAAAAGTAGGAGCTGCATAACGACCCAGCCTTGTGAACTCATGCAGATAATCATCCACATTTTGACTCCCTTGTTGCAGTCTGAGGAATTGATTTTCCAGTTCTATCTTCTCGGTCGACGGTAGGTACCGTGCCATGAACATTCTCGAGAATTCTTCAATAGAAACCTCTTCCAACTGTCTTTCGACTAGATGGTGTTGCTCCACACCGTCCCACCACAGCCTTGCCTCGCCATCCAATAAGAAAGTGGCTATGGCGGTTTTCTGATCCGCTTCGGTTCTGGTTGTCGAAAGGATCCGCTTAACGCGTGATAGCCAATCCTCCGCTTGCGATAGGGTTCCACCCCCCGAGAATATTGGCGGATTGAAGCTCATCACGTGCTTCAGCTGACAATCCGTCGTACGCCTTGGTGGTCTAGGCTCCTCAGCCACCACAGGCACTGTCGCTCTCGCAGGTTCTTGCTCAATCTCCGGTGCTGGACGTTGTACCTGCCCTGCAGGTTGGGCATTTAGTGCGGCAAGCACCGCCTCGGTAACCAGCCGAATAGTTTCAGCAGATGGAGGTGTTGCAGGCGCCTCGCTTGGTGCCCTACTCTCCGCTGAACGTGTACGGGCTGACTGCCCTGCCCCACTCCTAGTCACCTAGATAAACAAAACCGACAAATAAGCGACATGCACATTGCTAAAAAGCAATCATTTGAACATTTAACTTGTTCAAAACTGTGTATTTTCATTCCTAAGTGGACATTCATGGGTTCTTTTTCATGTTATAACGATGACGCACGTGATAGTGCTCACCACCCCTTAAAAGAATTCGTCCGCGAATTCTAATAAGCAAGACCGAAACCGTTAGTCTGATACCAATTTGTAACACCCCTATCCGTCACATGGCATATAGCAGTAGGTCCGGCCGGGGCCCGACGCCATATACCGCAGACAGACCGTGGAGTTACGCATCGCATTATCATACTCACAATTTGAAAGACAACGTCCTACGTAACACCTAGCGGAAGCATTTTAGGTTATTAAAAAGAACCCAACAATAAGCATGAATGTCCACTAATAATAAAACCCATAGGAATGAAACGACTAAAAATACACAAAACAGTCCTCGGCCTTAAGGCCTTACAAACATTGTTCTCTTAACCAAATAGTGTCTTTCATACATCGGCGCGCAGGCCGGCCAAACATGAATATGAAAAACAAAACTAAATCTTCAGCCTTCATGGGCTAGCGCTGCAACTTGGGCTTTAGCCTGCTATTTGCCGCTCGGCTCCGCAGCAGCACCTGTAAGAAGCAATCCACCGAAGAGGTGGCAATTTACACGAGTAACCGGTCAGCAATGCTGACCAAATTATAACGACCCCGTCCCGCAGTTGCGGGACGGCGGTGCTCCTTCCCTGCATAACAACTAACATAGCAATATATAAATCTATATAACTATTCGCCACAAGTGTCGGCACGCACGGCCGTACACCCCGTGCTCTCAGGGCACTAAATGGTGAATCCGGTCCGGACCCGGTCCGTTCCCGCGATTCCACCGTCGTCTCGTGGACGACAATTCTCGTGAGCAAATAGCCCTTTCAGCCGAAGCCTAGGCCCGTTTCCAGCCCCCCGGGAAGTCCCATGTACTTTAGGTCGCTTCTACCGAGACCACTTGGAATGGGTAGAGTTCCACCCGCCCGTTGCTCACTTCACCACGGCCATTTAGCCATCGGTGCGGGCCAAGTTTCTCCTCATTCCCACAATCGATCAAAACACGCACATAACCCCGTTATGTACCGATTTGCCCTCCAAGGCAACATCGTGGCGGCAATGCGATTCCGCCCAAGCTTTCCGGGTGCGCCTCGAGGTTAATCCCCAAGGATCCCTGTATGCAATCTACCGCGTAGAAATTTCGGAAAACTGAAATCATCGGCGCGGAGTCTTCTCCGACCATGCAATGCAACAACACCGATTCGGGCTAAACCCGAATAGGCTTCACACACAATGCCTACGCCCGTACTTCGATTCCGGGCTCTAACAACGGGGACTTTACATATCTACCCGAAGGGATTCCGCTCCTCAACGCTTACTCGCGAGAGGGGGATTTCCCCATGCAAAGGAAGAAGGGCGACTACACATGCCCTATGAAGAGGATCGTTACCCTCGTAGATTTTCGCGCGCCCGTCATGAAGAAGTAGACGGTTGAAAAGCTTCGCCTCGCTCTTGCCGTCGAGGATCCGGTCTCGGATCGAGATTCGGTGCTCCGGTGCTCCGCCGGCGGCCGGATCTCCTCTTCTCCTTCCTTGCTCTCCCTTCTCTCTAAACTTTTAGAAAGAGAGTCTAGGGTTTGAAATGAGGGTTTAGAACCCTTCAACCCTAAATTAAATGTTTGGGCGGACCATCCTAGGCCGTTAGATGAGATTTGATGGAAAATCGGACGGCCACGGAGTCATTTTACGGATTCTGCACCCGTCCGCACGACCAGTGGCGCACGGTCAGTGGTCGTGCGCCCTATGTCAGTGATCGTGCGTTTTCGTTAAACAGGGATTTGGCATTATATTTTCTTTATGCACGACCAGTGGCGCACGGTCAGTGGTCGTGCGCCCTGTGGTCAGTGATCGTGCGCTAAGGGAAAAACTGCACAGTTCAACGCCCTTCCGCCGACGGTTACTCTACCGCGAGGCGTTAACTCCCACCGACTCCAGGACTGAACATGGGGTGTTACAAAAGGCCAAAGGGAACCGACAGGGTGAGCAACGGGCTTGTGGATCCCTACCCGCTCAATCTGCTCGGTTAAAGCGACCTAAAGTTTTACGTGGGAGTTACCGAGGTTTGGAGATCGAGTCTAAGCTACAGCTGAAAGGACTAAATGCTCACGAGGTTGCCACCCTGGGGGTGGTGGCGGAGTCAAGGACCGGACGGGGTTTGTACTGGCCCGCCGAGTAAGCGCCCTGAGAGCTCGGGGTGTACGGTCGTGTGAGCGTGCACTTGTGATGTGATGCTTATTTCGCTATGTTGGTTGTTTTGCTAACAAGTGCAGGGAAGAAGCTTTGCCGCCCCGGTTTGGCGGCGGGATCGTTATAATTTGGTCTGCATAGCTGACCGTTGCCTTTGTTTACCACCGTACAGTGATTTGTTGTTTGCAGGTGCTGTGGAGCCGAGCGGTAAATAGCGGGATAAAGCCCAAATTGCCGTGCCGGCCCTCGAAGGCCAATTGTTGAGTGTTTTCCTTTTTGTACTCATGTATGACTGGCCTGCGTACCGAGGTTTCGAAGACACTTTTATTAAGTAAACTCCTATAAGGCCATAAGGCCATTTCTGTTTAGTGTATTAAACATTCCTTCTTGGTTTGAGTAGTGGACATTCATGCTTGGCAGGGTTCTTTATTCTTTGTACAACTTAATAATTTACTTCCGCTAGATGCTCTGTGTCAGACATTGTGATTGGTTGAATGGTCTCAATAAGTAACCAACCAGTCTGTCTATAGTATATGACGTCGGGCCCCGGCCGGACCTACTATTATATACTATATGACGGATAGGGGTGTTACACTATAGCAGTACAAAGTCTAGGAGGGAAATCTTATACTTTAGTGATTGTAGATGACTTTTCTAGATTCACTTGGGTATTCTTTCTGAGATCTAAGTCAGATACTTTCAAGGTTCTTGTAGATTTTCTCAAGAACATACAAATTGAGTACTTAACTCCAGTTGCATTGATCAGAAGTGATCATGGTACTGAGTTTGAGTTTCTTCTTATGCAAGAGTTTTGTAGGAAAGAAGGTATTAGACATTGCTTCTCAGCTCCTAGAAAACCTCAACAAAATGGGGTTGCTGAAAGGAAGAATAGAACAATAATTGAATCTGCAGGCACATTACTTGTAGATGTTTATTTGCCCCTATCCTTTTGGGCAAAGGCTCTAAGCACAACAAATTATGTGCTGAATAGAAGTATTATACACAAGCTTAAGAATAAGACTCCTTATCAGTTACTGAAAGGGAAGAAACCTAAAGTCACCTATTTTAAAGTATTCGGTTGTATATGCTATATTCATAACAATGACAAGAAATATATTAGAAAATTTGAAGTAAAGGCTGCAATGGGAATTTTTCTAGGATATTCCCAAGTTAGCAAAGCTTATAGGGTATTAAATAAATCATCTTTAAAAATTTAGGAATCTGTGCATGTAACTTTTGATGAAGCTAATATGTATTACAAGGAGAAAGAAATTTCTACCAATGAGCTTTTGCAGGTACCTCACTTGTGTGAGAAAATGGATGAACTAAACCTTACACCAAAGGTTATATCACATCATCCTCCACATTGTGATGAATAAAGTGAAGAAGAAACTTTTGAAGAAGTTGAACTTCCTCCAACAGCAGATGTAATTCCACAAGAGGAATTCATTCCAAATATTGTTGCTGAACAAACTCCACCATCTAATCTTGTCACACTAAGGGATCACCCTAGATCTCAAGTGATTGGAGATATGCTAGTGGGTGTATAGACAAGGCATCAACTCAACCATGATGTGATGCATGCCCGTTTTCTCTCTCAAGTAGAGCCTCAATCCATAATTAATACAGAGCAAGATCCCCTCTGGATTATTGCAATGCAAGAGGAGCTCAATCAGTTTGAGAGATGTAGAGTTTGGGACTTGGTTCCAAGGCCTAAAGACTATCCAGTAATTGGGACCATGTGGATTTTCAGGAACAAGCTTGATGCTCAAGGTGTAATTATAAGGAACAAGGCTAGGCTTGTTGCTCAAGGATATAGGCAAGAGGAAGGGATTTATTATGATCAAACCTTTGCACATGTTGCCAGGCTAGAGACAATAACGATTTTCCTTGCTTATGCTGCTTTCAAGAAATTCAAAGTCTACTAGATGGATGTAAAAAGTGCATTTTTGAATGGAGAATTAAAAGAAGAGGCTTATGTTTAACAACCTCCAGGTTTTATCTCTTCATCTCATCCCTCTTATGTATTTAGATTGCATAAAGCTCTCTATGGTCTAAAGCAAGCTCCAAGAGCTTGGTATGAAACCTTAACTATCTTTCTTTTAGAGCATAAGTTTTCTAGAGGCATGGTAGATAGGACTTTGTTTTTCAAGCATCATAATGATAAAATACTTTTGGTACAAATATATGTAGATGACATAATATTTAGCTCTATAGATCCCAAACTATGTACAAGGTTTTCTAACCTTATGAATTCAAAGTTTGAGATGAGTAGTATGGGTGAGCTCTCCTATTTCCTTGGCCTCCAAGTAAAGCAGACTCCTGATGGCATTTTCTTATCTCAATCCAAAAATGCTAAAGAGCTGATTAAAAGGTTTGGGATGGCTGATGGCTCAGCTAAGAAAACAACTATGGCTACAAATGCTGTGGTTAATTTTGATAAATAAGGGAAATCTGTTGATCAGAAATTATATAGGGCCATTGTTGAGTCCCTTCTATATCTCACAACAAGTAGGCCTGATATAATGTTTGCTACATGTCTTTATGCTAGGTTCCAAGTGAACCCTAAAGAATCTCATCTAATTTTTTTAAAAAGGATTTTAAGATATATGAAGAGTTGCCCAGATCTAGGACTATGGTATCCAACTGAATCAGAATTTGAGTTAACTGGATACTCAGATGCTGACTTTTCTGGATGTAGAATGGACAGGAAAAGTACTTCAGGCACATGCCAGTTTCTTGGTGCTAGACTTGTCTCCTAGTTTTGTAAAAAGCAGACATCAGTGTCTACATCAACTGCAGAAGCTGAATATATAGTAGCTGACAGTTGCTGCTCATAGATACTATGGATATAAAATCAACTCCTGGATTATGGTTACTACTTAAATAATTCAAATCTATTTTGTGACAATACTAGTGTTATATCTATAGCACAGAATCCAGAGCATCATTCTAGAATCAAGCATATTGATGTTAGACATCATTTCCTTAGAGAATGTGTGGACAAGAAGAAAATTAATATTACTTTCATTCCCACTGCTTTGCAAATGACAGACATCTTCACAAAATCCTTGGATGAGAAGAAACATCTATCCTTTATGAATCAGCTAGGCATGATTAATGGTGATTGTTGGGTATATTGGAAAATGTGTACTTGATTTGGAGAAGCATCACTTAACTCAATGATATTCATCAATTTGTATTTGATGGTATTTTAAGTTACTTTGTGCAGGTTAAGAAATTGCAAAGGAAATGTTCTAAGTACAAGTGTCGACACTTGTAGAAAGCTGTGTCGACACCAGAAGACAGATAGTGTCGACACACAGGACTTGGGTTGACACATAGAAAATCTGTCAACAACAATTGTGTCGACACACAGGACTAGTCTCGACACACATCTGGATTATGTCTACAGCAATTGTGTCGACACACAGGACATATGTCAAAACATTCCAGAACTCAATCAAGACTAGAAGCTATGCCGACACACAGGACTTGTGTCGACACATTATACAAAAGCCATGTCAAGAAGCTGTGTCGACACTATGGGAGCTGTGTCGACTTTACCAGTTATTGTGTCGACACTTAATCTATTTGTGTCGACACATATTAAGCAATGACTCGACACTTTGCTGACTGAGACAAAGACTCATGAAATGACTGGTGACTTGATAGGTGTCATGATCAACAAGGTTGTTGCAAGTGTCAGAGTTGTTAGAAGTTTGTTATAAACCGGATCAGCCGGTAACCTTGGAAAAAGTCTATATAAAGACATATTCTATCATCTGATAGAGAAGAGAAATTTTTGGGAAACAAAAAGTATAGAGAGTTGTAAGTATCCAAGTGAAGAATGAGACAATCATCAACAAGTCTCTAAGAGCAAATCAAGATCATGTTTGCAAGGAGAATTCAGATTAAATTCTGAAGAGAAGAAGGAAGCTGATTGAAGATCAACTTCAAGAAGATCAACCTTACTTTGTTCAGATTCAAGAAGTTTTGAAGAAATCTAAGACATATTGAAACTAAAAGTTGTCAGATCTATCAAGAACTGACTAAGAAATCTTCTACCCTTTCTCTCTCTACTTGGGTGAAGGTCTCATACATCTTATTATCATTTTACTGTTGGGTCTTTTATAGATCTGAGTTATAGGCCTGGGTAAAGGATGAGGTAGGGCTGTGTGCCTGAGGTAGGAGAGTTGTCTCTCTGAGTTATAAGCCTAAATCTATAAAGGCTGAGGTAGGGCAAGGGCCTGAAGTAGGAGTGTGGATTCACTCTGAGTTGTAGGAACCATCTTAGGGTTCTGAGCTTGCATGAGTTATCTGCCTAAGTATTAAAAAAGAATTGAACATATTCACCCCCTATATGTGTTTAGGACATCTTGAAACCAATTCTTTCAAGTAGTATCAGAGGGAGGTTGCTCAAAAAATTAGACTTAATAGTCTGAGCTGATCTCCAAGGGAAAATTAGTTTGTCAAAATGGGTTCAGGAGAAAATCACAAGGAACTTGGATCCATGAATCAACCTATTTGCAGGAAAGAAATTTTTGGTATATGGAAGGAGAGGATCAAATTGTTTATGGAAGCATCTGATCCAAGAATCTATATTACAGTTCAAGAAGGGTCATTTATTCTAATGAAAATCTCAGTTCTTCATGAAAATCTCAGGACACCAAAAGATTATTCTGAAATGTCCAAGGATGAGATCATCTTAGCTACCATGGATAAAAGAGCATAGAATATAATAGTCAGTGCTATAGACGACTCAACCTTCCAAAACTTGATTCACTACAAAACATCCAAAGAGATGTGGGACTCCTTGATTGTCTACATGGAGGGATCAGAAGAAGTGAAAGAAGACAGGAAATCTATGCTTAATCAGGAATATGAAAGTTTTAGACAAGACAAAACTGACAGCATTGCTGAGTGCTACAAGAAGTTCTTCAGAATTGTCAAAGAACTTATGTCATATGGAAGAGTTTTCAGCACATATGAACTAAACGATAAATTTCTTAGATCCCTAACCAAGGACTGGGACACCAAGATATGTGCAATCAGAAAGGTGGCCAGACTTGCAAAAATTTCTCCTCCTATTCTATTTGGAAAACTGCTATCATATGAAATGAAGCTTATGGTCAGAAAAGAGGAAGAGAAAAATAATAAGGTTGAACACAGAGGAAAGTCTGTGGCCTTCAAGGCTGAAGCAACAAGAAAAGTCAGGAGGATGTCTCCATCTTCTCCTAAGAAAGCTGCTGAAGTTATCTCAGAAAGTTCTGACAATCACACATCAGACAGCCATAATTCTGATGAGGACTTTGCTGCCTTCACAAGGCAATTTCTAAGATTCTTAAAGAAAAAACAGTGGAGATCCAAGCCATCCTCTTTACAGTCCAAGGATGATTATTATCAGAACAGGAAATCATCTAGAAAGGACAGGTATGACACTAAACCTAGCAAATCAACTTCAACTATGATTGTTTGCTATTGTTGCAATAGACCTGGACATATAGTTACTGAGTGTCCTGACAAAAGAAAGGAATCTTCTGACAAAAAGAAACCTCAATACAAGAGCAAGAAGGAGAAATCCTTTGTTGCTAAGAAACAAAAAAGCTGGACATAGTCCTCAATATCAGATTCTGATGCTGAAGCTAAAGCTGAAGCATACATTGGTCTGTTTACAACTGAAGAGGATTCAGAAGATACTGAGTTCTTGCAGATGCTGGATTCAATAAATAAGAATGAAGATAATCATTGCAAAGGGCTGATGGCCATGACTGATGAAGATCACTACAAGGATCAGCCTGGCCTCAGTAAGGTAAACAACCTATCTACATATTCTTATTATTACACTGCATCAGAATTAGAAGCATCTACATAAAAAGATGTGGATGGATCTGAATCTTAAGGAGATGTTAATAAACTCATTGATGAATGTGGTGATTTGTTGTATGCACTTAAGAGAAGCAGAAACCTTGTCAAAAGTCAGACTATGGAAATTGCTGCACTTAAGTTGACTGTATCTGATTCAGAAAAATTTCTGGATCAGAAGATGAATGAGATTGCCAAGCTGAAAAATATAACATTTATTCAGATGGGTACAATTACATTAAAGAATGATCAAATCAAAAGTATGGAAGAAAGACATCAGAAAGAGAAGGATCTGGTGGCTAAATTCTCTAAGCCAAAATCAGACTTACCCTTGATTGATAACTTCATTCCTTAAAAGGGTAAGACAGGTTTGGGCTTTATGGGAAATACAAGGGCTGCAAATTCCAAAAGAAATGGCAAAGCCCCAGTTCAGTCATTGGTCTTCAAACCCCCTATTTCATTCAGGAAAGTTGTGAAACCAACTAACAGATTTGATCATGATATCACACATGGACATCATGAGTCATTAGTGGTTGATTCTCCAGCCCCAGCTCTCAAGAAAAGTACCACTCAACCTACAGTTTTAAAGACTGCTGACATCAATGCTGTTAAAACTGTATTGAAAAGAAGATATAATAGATATGAGTGCTGGTGTTGTGGCAAGGTGGGCCATTATGCCATAGACTGTTGGTACAACACAACTGTCAGGAAGAATGTCAGCTTACTTGTCAGTAAGACTGCTGGTAAGTTTGACAGGTTTCAGGCTAACCTGAACCTAGAACCCAATAATTATTGGGGTTCTAAGGTTAATTAATTTTATTTGATGCAGGTGAGTCCAAGTGGCCATACTCCTATATGGTACTTGGACAGTGGATGTTCTAGGCATATGACTGGAACCAGGAGAATGTTGAATGACTACTCTCCTATAGAGAATGGAACCAAAGTAATCTTTGGTGGATCCGAAAAAGGAGTTATCAAAGGGTTTTGTAATATTTCTAACAGTTCTATTTCTATCACCCAAGTAGCTTATGTGAAGGGTCTGAAATATAATCTGATAAGCATAAGACAATTGAGTGATGTTGGTTATGACACTTCATTTATTAAGAATGGGTGTCAGATTAAAAGGACAAGTGATCAGCAGGTCATCTTGTATGGTTATAGAAAAGGAAATGTTTATTGCCTAGACTTAGTAAGTAAGAAGAATGATTCTCCCGTTTGTCTTGTTACTGATGAGAAAGCCTCTCATTGTGTCAAATGGCATAAGAGGCTAGCTCATCTTAACTACAAGACTATTGGACAACTCTTTAGTAAAGAGTTAGTGAGGAATGATCCTCAAGTTAAGTGCATTAAGGGTGGCATATGCTCAGCTTGTCAAAAAGGCAAGCAGATCAAATCCTCCTTTCAAAGTCCTTATACCAAAGACTCAGTGAGGTGTCTGTACCTTTTGCATATGGATCTATTTGGTCCTATGACAGTTCATTATCTAGGTAGGAAAGTCTAAACATTTGTGGTTGTGGATGACTATTCTAGATTTACATGGGTTTTCTTCTTGAGGAAGAAATCTGAAACTCCAACCATTTTCCACAATTTTGTTTAACAAATTCAGAATGAACTTAACAATTTAGTGGTCAAAATAAGAAGTGACCATGGAACTGAATTTCAGTCTGAAAGTATGACAAACTTGTGTGAAGAATTATGGATTCATCAAGAATTCTCCTCACCTAGAACTCCTCAGCAAAATGGTATTGTTTAAAGAAAGAATAAAACACTCATTGAGGCTGGAAGAACACTACTAACACTACAAGAAAACTCACATTTAGTGACAAAAACATTGTGATGAAATGTATTTCGTCACTAAAAGAACCTCTTTAGTGACGAAATATATTTCATCACAAATGACATGTCTTTAGTGACTAAATAGTTATTTTGTCACTGACGACATATCTTTAGTGACGAAATATACATTCCGTTAGTAAAGTGCATTTTCTAAAGTATTTAGTGAGCAAAAATAATGTAGTCACTAAATTATTCATTTAGTGTCCAAAACAATTTGTCACTAATCATCAAAATTTTCGAGTTCATTTCATTAAAAATTCATTTATTATCTCAAAATTATTTATTTAGTTCTCATAAAAATTCTTGTTTCTTAATAAATCATTATTAGAGGTAATACAACCCACGTCATCCAATATTTTCAGAACTTTGTTAGTGTTGGTGGAGCCGACAGATGGGGTGGGATTCTGTGAGAGAACAAATGACAAAAAGAAGTTGACGTGAGAATAATTTGGCGCGATCCGAGAGGCAATGTATAGTGGTTGTCGGCTTAGGAATAACTTGTGGTCGACGGTGTGAGACTTGTGAAGGAATATATATATATATATATATATATATATATATATATATATATATATATATATATATATAGACACACACTTTTATAAAGAAATAGTTTTCAATTCCATTTGAAACTCTGCTATTAATTTTGGTCGTTCTATTGAGTCCACCTTTTTAATCCGGATCGTCCAACTTATTTTTCTTTCAATTCTCAACTCTCCCGTCCCTAACTCTGCCAAAAATCATTTCATTTATGATTCTTAAAAATCATTTCATCTATACACTTTTATATAGTAAATATATATATATATACACACACACACTATATTATAAAGAAGTAGTTTAGGTTAGATCTAAATCATTAAATTGAAACCACTCTTTCAATCTCAACCGTTCAATTGAAACTAATTTCCGATTCTTTATGGCCAGCTCCACCGCCAGCTTTTTGAACTCTGCTTCGAGGTTCCGTCAAAAGTAGTAGTGTCATGTCTTCTCCCATGTCTCCTACTCAGACCGAGAGCATGAAACCTCGCTGCCTTTCGCTTATTTTGAATCCCGACAAGCTTCCTCCCCCAAGGTTTCTTCTTCTTGCGCTGCTCCTAATTCCTAACCCTAACACTCCACGTTCTCTCCTTTGTCAAACCGTCTCCTCATCTTCTCACAAATCCACCGCTAAATCAAACCCCACAGCCATAAACAAAATCAAACCCTTAGCCCTCCTCTGGCGACTTCAGTTCCGGCCAAGAAAAGCCACCAAGATCTTCTCACCTCCTCCGTATTCTGTAGGAATCGAGTTGGCCACCATTTCTGCGGTTGCGGAAAGGGCTTCATCTAAGGTAAGCTGCCTATATCTCCTCCTTTACTGTATCTCTATTTATGTCCACCTCCTCACTCCTAAACATGGTTTGCGGGAAGATCTACACCCTCTCCAGGTACCAGGATCTAGATCTCGAACTTTTTATGCAGGAATCTAGCTAGCCACCATTTCTTCGGCTGCCGAAAGGGCTTATTTCACGGTAAGCCACCTAGATCTCCTCTTTTACTGTATTTATAGGGATTCATATGCCTGACAATCAAACTCACTTTAAATTAGGCAGGTATCTAGAACTCATATTTTTTCCTATTTTCCATCCTCCATTTCCACGTTCTATTTTGTTTAGGTATGCTTCACTGCAACATTGTCTATTTCTCTCCATGTATTTTCGAATCACAGTAACCTGAATCCCAGGAAACCCTCTTCCTTAACAGTTCAAAATCAAAGCTTTCATTTTTTATTCATTTTGATATGTTTGAATTTCCACTCCTCAAACTCAGCAGTCCTTATAAAGAAGTCCTTATAAAGAAGTACATTGGAATTAAAAAATCATCTCACAAATTTTGACCCTCCATCAGCAATCCCAATCACCTAAAAAATAAACAATCACCTAAAAAATAAATAAACAATCTAGATGGCCACCATTTCTTCGGTTGCGATTAACAATCACCTAAAAAATAACCAGCGCCATCATCAAGTAATTTTAAAACATAAAAACCCTAGACTAACACACGGTCTCTTCTCATGAAACCCTCACTCATGATATTTCAAGTCCATCTCCCTCCGCAATCTATCACGAACGGAGTCTTCCAACCCTCTCCTCCTCCATCTCTCACGAACGCCGGCTTCCGACCCACTCTTCCCCCATCACTCGCAAACAGGGGCTTCCCTTCTCCTCCGCATGCGCCCCGACAGCGGCTATTTTTCTCTGCATACACATCGACTTCACAAACGCCAGCTCTTCTCCACGAGTAAGACCCTCCTCCAAAACTCATGTTCACGATCATTTTTTTACATGTTCACCTTCCTTTCCAGTAAAGTAGGTTTTGCAATGTTTAGTTTTGATTTCCCATTTCTCTCACACCAGGGTAATCTGTTTTCATATCTGCTCTCAAATAAACCTCTGTTGCTCGCTTGAAATTTCAAATGGCAGATAGTAATTGAATGCCAAGGAGTATGAGCATCACCAAGCCCATCATCACGGAGTACTCTGTTTTCACGATTTGCATAGCCGTTCTATTGATGGGGATATAAGGCTGATTAAGAGGTATTTATAGGAAAATGGTACTCTTTGACACCAATTGACTGAGTTAGGTTTTCTTTAAATCCATTTGCTTGCCTTTATGAGGACTTCTATTGCAGCAATTGCAGTCCAGATTTATTTTGTTAAGCATGTCTTTTTCTTCATTGCTCATCAGCTTGGAGAATAAAGTCCATAGAAGAAATTATAGAATGTGGGTTGATGAACCAACTAAATTCAATCATCGGTGATTTCTGTGTGTTATAACATAAAAATATGATGACTTCTAATGTGCTGATTTTGATATTTTATAGCCGTAGTTCTGTAATACCAATTTACCGAGGTAATATCTATGCTTATATATATTATACTATAAGTTTATAATGCCGGTAAAAAATTTTGTTGCATGTTTTTTGATTTAATTATGGAGTTTGATGAAATTTTTTGTTCATCCAAACAACTTGGAAAGAGATAATTGTTTTTGATATAATGCTCTGTTGCTTAGGCTCCGTTTGGCAAGCTGATGCCTGTCACGAACCCATGGGTTAAATCTTCATTCCTTAAGAATCACGTAATAAACATCATCTATTTAAACATAAAAGTGGATGGAGATACTTAGATGGGCTTTAACAAATGTCAATTTAAATTTAATGTTCATGACCTCCACAATCGTGTCAAACGGAGCCTAAGGCTATGTTTGATTTGGTGTTTTGCTCAGGCGGCGGGAGGAGGATGGTTTTTGGAACTGGAGGGGAAGGCTGTGGTTGGAATCGCTCTGTTTTCCTCTGTTTCACATGATGCGGCGAGTGCAAACGGATCAAACGCCGTCGCCGGCCATTTGGTTACCCATCGTGCGGCGACGTTTGCCTCAAACGGAGAGCTCCAAACGCCGCGTCAAATGAAGCCTTAATCTCTATATGTCTGAACTGCATGATTACTAACATTGTGATAATAGTGTTAATAATATATAACTTCTTGATGATGATAATCAAAGCGTCCTAAGTTTAACCCACCATTGAAAATGGTCATGCAAATGACTTAAATCCAACTTCTCAAAATGTATAAACCCCATAAATTTTAGATTAATTAGAATGGTGGTAAATTCCTTGCGAAGGTAGATGCCAGCTCTTGGCCAAACCAATTAATGAGAACTTGGCTGCGTCATCCATCAAGCCTCAAGATAAACAAGTAAGATTATTTCATGGTTTGAACAAACGTGTTTTTCCTATCTTTATATATTAATCTCTTATTAGGAGAAATTAGTCGGGGCGAGCGAAAGCCCGGCCGCCGGGGGGAGGGGGGGTACTATCGCGCATGGCCGTAGGGGCAGAGCCCAGTGTCATGAGAAAGAATAAAAAACATTGATTTCTATTTGTTGAAAGCTCACTGATCATATAAATAACTCCAATTTGTAGAGCTTTAGGCCAGACATCTTCATTCTTGACGACATTTTCTATAGGCCAGTCAATGACATACATGATGTTTCAAACGATAAATTGAAGGCTGAAGATTGCTGCATATAACTCATCAGGTAAAATATTGCATGATTCTATTTGTTGGAACACCGTATTACTAATTTGGGTAAGGATCACTATGGTTGTCTTAGGAAACCAGGTTGACCTAGTTGTATAGTTGTGAAGGTCAACACTAGAGTGAGTCTAGGGCTTAGAACTTAAGTTTGAAGCTGCCCACAGGACCATTCCAAGATCAAGGTTAAAGAGCTAAGTCTAAGGCAATTTTCGTCGAGCTCAGGTCGACGAATCGTCGAACTCCATTCGACGCTCTCTAAGCTCAACTTCGATAAATCGTCGAACTCAGGTCGACGATCTTCGAGCTCAGATCGACTATTTGCCTTCAGCCCGTTCTGCTTAATCGTCGAACTCCTTTCGACGATCTTCGAGCTCAGATCGACGATCTCTCTTTAGTTATTCTTCAGGTTGATGAGCTCGGTTCGACGATCTTCGAGCTCAGTTCAACGTTTTCTGTCTGCTTTATCTCATTTCATCTCTGAGCTCAGTTCGACGATCGTAGAGCTCAGATCGACGATTCTTCTGAGAGATCGACACACTTAAGGATTCAAATGTTGTTATTCTTTGGAATGTTTTTGAATATTATCAGCATTTATGATAAGAAGATATGCCAGCCGTTTGTCTTTATTCTGGAGCAAGTTTCAAGGTATTATTCAGAGAATGTTTGCTGGACCTTCCTCTAGAAGACAAGACTCTTTATGGAAGACATTTATGACTGCCAACGGCTACTTTGGACAAAGAATTTTTCAGAGAATAAGATCTTCCTTTTTCAATCAAAAAGAATATCATATACAGAACACTGATAGCAAAAGAACAACAGAAGAACTGTGACATAAAAAATCTTCTTGCTTACTGAAAAGTGTTCACAACTTCATTTTCAAGAACTCCAGACACCTCATCTTTCAGCCTTCTTGCTGAAACAATCTTTTGCTGGAGATCAAAATTCTGAAGACCTATCACCCTAGAGCAAAGCTTCTTTTCCTGAACCAGTCTAGATCTCAAGGGGAGCTTTGACAACAAAGATCCACTAAGTCTTCTCTCATTTGATTTGAGAACAGAGAAGACAACTTCATTTCCTTTTCCTCTTTATTTTCCTGCTGTAAAAAGGATTCTTGAACTCCCTTCAAAAGTTCTGTCTGGTTCTGAGAACCTTGTCAAAACTCAGTGGTGGCAAGACACCTTATCAAAAAATCCAGCTTTGGTTTTTGAGCACCTTAACAAAAGCTCATTGGTGTCAGGACACCTGATCAACTCATCCTGAGTGGATTCCTACCAAGGGTGGTAGAAGAGTGGATGTACCCAGGTTTTTGGGAAACCACTATATTTCCCTGTGTCTTCTGGATTGTTTGTTTGATTGTTGCTGTGTGCTGTGTTCTTAATTTCTTGCTTCTTAAATTTCTTTCTAGCACTCTACACTACAGTGTAAATTAAATTTTATATGTGTTAATATTTTCAAAACTGTGAAACTTATTTGAATATACTCTATTCACCCCCCCCCTCTAGAGTTGAGATAGATCTTACCCTCACTTTCAATTGGTATCAGAGGGAGGTTGGTTGCTCATACAAGCTAACACCTGAACCAAGTGATCCTTGGTAAAATCTACTTTTAAGAGGGCTATTTCTTCTTATATATATATATTACTCTAAGACATGACACAGAACAAGGATTATGTAAGTACCAGACCTCCAGTGTGCAATCTATCTAAGTTTGCACTCTGGAAGGCAAAGATTAAATTATACATGAACTCTATTGATGAAGATATTTTCAATTCTGTCTTGACAGTTTGTCCAAGTCCACCAGCAAGCTCAAGCACAAATGCTGTTCCACCTCCCTCAGGAATAGATACAGACATAAAGAAATGGAAAACTGTAGATGCAAAGGCCATGAACATCTTAGCTCAGACAATGTCTGATGAGATATTTCAGAAAGTAGATGACTGCAACTCAGCCAAAGGAATTTGGGACAAGCTCTCTGAAATTGTCTCAGGGTCTGCTGATGAAAGGAAAGACAGGAGATCTCACCTCATAACCCAATATGAGAATTTCAAGAAAGGAGAGACTGAGTCAGTAGCAGATATGTACAACAGATTGAGTCTGATTGTCAATGAGCTAAGGACTTTGGATAAAGAAATCTCATTGACTGAGCTTAATGACAAGATCCTAATGTGCTTCCCCAGTCTTTGGGATTCAAGAATCTGGCCAATCAAAGATGCCAGAAGTCTAAATGAAATCACTACTGAAACTCTCCTAGGCAAGCTCAAATCTTATGAGCTGCTTATCAAGAATAGAGAGGAAGAACAGAAGGCTGCTTCACCAGCCTTAAGGAAAGAGAAGTCAATAGCTTTCAAAGCTATTGAAGATCAGCCTGAAGAAAAACTCACAGGCAATGAGGAATTGGTCAGCCTACTGGCCAAAAGATTTTACAAGCTAGCCAGAAAAGACTTCAGAAAAAGGCCATACAAAAGACATGACAAACCAAGGTATGATAAGTCAAATAATAATAACAAAGAAATCATATGCTTTGGTTGCAGGAAACCAGGCCACATTGTGCCTGACTGTCCAGAGAACAAGAACAAGGACAGAAAGGATAGAAGAGAAAGAAGAAAAGAAAAAGATTTCAAAAAGAACAGCTCAGACAAAGCCTCCTCTAGCAGGAACAAAAATACAAGGAATGGTTTTGTTGCTGAGACATGGAGTGAGACAGAAGAAGATTCTGAAACTTCATCTAGCTCCAGTGATGATGAAGATGATGCTGATGAGAAAGAATTCTGCATGATGGCTATCAATGCCTCACAGCAAAACTCTGATGAAGAATCAGATTCAGATTCAGAAAATCAACCAGAGGAAGATCAGGTAATTAGCTCTTTTGATTTTAATTCTGAGGACTTCAAAAATGAATTTAAGACATTGTGCTTGGATTTACTAAGATCTGAAAAAGAGATAATCTCTCTCATAAATAAATTATCTGAATACAATGTCCTGAACTCAAATAACCTCAAACTCTCTGAGGATTTAGAATGCTGTAGGGAGGAGATAGCTTCACTGAAAAGTGATCTGTCAAGAGCTAAAAAGTTTGAAGAATCCCTAAATGGGAGAAGTATCAGACTGATGGACATTACAAGCACAGTGAACTCTAGATTCAACAGTACACTGGGCTTGGGTGCCTCATCCAGCCAACCTATAATATTAACAACTCCAATCAAATTTGTCTCTGACAAAGGAAAGGGAGTAATAGAGGTAGCTAGGAAGAATGCAGATCTGTTAGAGAAAAATTCAGTTCAACAGATTGCGTCGAGCAGAGCTCGACGATCGTCGAACAGAGCTCGACGATCGTCGAACAGAGCTCGACGATCTAACCACAGATCGTCGACCTCAGCTCGACGATATCCAAACTCTGAACTTCAGTATAATCGATCTTCGAACAGAGATCGACGATCTGACCCAAGATCGTCGACCTCAGCTCGACGATCGTCGAACAGAGATCAGGTCTGTGAACATTCCTTCAATGGCACATCTAGATTCAATCCTAGAGGTCCCACATCCCAAGGCTTTAACCCCTATACTGAATGGATAGTACCTCCTTGGAGATACCATCCTGAAGGCTATAAGAGTTAACCTGGGATGTCTTTTATTTCTGAATTCAAAGGATATCAGCCTAGGCCCAAGGTTAACTGGGTCAAAAACAAATAAGCTGCTCATGTGCAGGTGAAGACCTATCCAGTATCTAACCAACAATGGTATCTGGATAGTGGGTGCTCAAAGCACATGATAGGGAACAGGGAGAACCTATCATCCTTCATAACCAAACTTGGACCCAAGGTGATTTTTGGTGATACAAATTTTGGTCAAACCAAAGGATATGGTGCTGCTCAGATAGGCTCAGTCACTTTTAAGAAGGTGGCATATGTAGAAGGATTGAAGCACAATCTGATAAGTATCAGTCAACTTGTGATGAAGGATACAAGGTGACTTTCAACAAATCCCTGTGCAAGATCAAGTCAGAGAATAACACAACTGTGTTAACAGGTAAAAGGACAGGTAACATTTACTTAGTAGATTTTCTTTCTTCTAAAGTAGATATCTGTTTATTCAATTCCATATCTAAGCCTAATATTTTGTGGCATAAGAGACTAGGACATCTAAACCTTAGAACCATTGCTAGGCTATCCAAGGACAACCTTGTTAGAGGACTACCTTCTGGCCCCTACAAGAAGGAAGGACTTTGCAAGGCTTGTCAATTAGGCAAGCAAACTAAAAATAGCTTTAAGTCACTTAATAAGAGTGATTCACCTAGGATTTTGTATCTGTTGCACATGGATCTTTTTGGACCCATCACAGTACAAAGCTTAGGAGGGAAGTCCTATACTCTAGTGGTTGTAGATGACTTCTCAAGATTCACTTGGGTATTCTTTCTGAGGAAGAAGTCTGATAACTTCAAGTGTTTGACAGATTTTCTCAAATGCATTCAGATTGAGTTCAACACTCACATTACCCTGATCAGAAGTGATCATGGGACAGAGTTTGATTCTCTTCTCATGCAAGAGTTCTGTCAAAGTGAAGGGATCAGGCATATTTTCTCAGCTCCTAGAACTCCTCAACAAAATGGGGTAGCTGAAAGGAAAAATAGAACCCTAATTGAATCTGCTACTACATTGTTGACAGATGCTCACCTACCTCTATCCTTTTGGGCTGAGGCAGTGAACACCTCCAACTATGTATTAAATAGAAGCCTGATACATAAACTAAAGGGCAAGACTCCCTATGAATTGCTCAAAGGGAAGAAACCTAAGGTAAATTATTTTAAAATTTTTGGCTGTATTTGTTATATTCATAATAATGACAAGAAACATCTAGCAAAATTCCAAGCTAAAGCTGATGAAGGAGTGTTTCTGGGATACTCCATGATCAGCAAGGCCTATAGGGTATATAATAAATCATCTTGTAAAATTGAAGAATCTGTTCACATTACATTTGATGAGACTAACATGTGTTATAAGGAGAAGTCTACTTCTACCAAAGAACCCTTTCAAGTAAAATCTATATCAGAAAGTATGGACAGATTACAGGTTAAAGAAGAGGACACAACCTCTCAACCTATTCGGCAAAAGAATGAAAGCAGTGATGATGAAGAAGTGCAACATCTTGAAGAAAATCATCCTGAAGAGCCAGTTGTTGTTCCACTAGAGGAGACAACAACACAGGCTGGTGAACAATCAACACCCCCTGTTGATTTAGTAACAACAAGAGATCATCCAATCACCCAAGTAATTGGAGAGATCTCAGCTGGTGTGCAAACCAGAAATCAGGTCAACCAGAACCTGATGCACACTTGCTTCTTATCTGAAGTTGAGCCTCAATCCATTCAAGATGCAGAGCAAGATCCACACTGGATCATTGCAATGCAAGAGGAGTTGCATCAATTTGAAAGGAATAAGATTTGGGAACTAGTGCCTAAGCCAAAAGATCATTCCATTGTTAGAACAAAGTGGGTTTTCAGAAACAAGCTGGATGACCAAGGAATTATTGTCAGAAACAAGGCAAGGCTAGTTGCTCAAGGCTACTCTCAACAAGAAGGAATAGACTATGACCAGACCTTTGAACCAGTTATAAGGTTAGAGGTCATCAGAATATTTCTAGCTTATGCTGCTCACAATGGCTTTAAGGTCTATCAGATGGATGTGTAGAGTGCATTTCTCAATGGGGACATCAAAGAGGAAGTCTATGTTAGACAACCTCCAGGTTTTATCTCTCTAACTCACCCTGATTATGTTTTCAAATTGCATAAAGCATTATATGGTCTCAAGCAAGCTCCTAGAGCATGGTATGAGACCCTAGCATGCTTTCTTCTGGAAAATGATTTTGTTAGGGGGGGAGTAGACCAAACTCTTTTTATTAGAACCCATAAGTCCCATACCCTACTAGTACAAATTTATGTAGATGATATCATATTTGGATCTACTGATTCAAACTTGTGCAGAAAGTTTTCCAACCTAATGCATTCCAAATTTGAAATGAGTAGCATGGGTGAGCTCTCCTTCTTCTTAGGATTGCAAGTAAAACAACATGCTGAGGGCATATTTATTTCCCAAACCAAGTATGCTAAAGAATTGGTTAAGAGATTTGGTATGTCTGAGGCATCTTGTATGAAAACACCCATGCCTACCAATGCTGTATTGGATGCTGATGAACATGGGAAACCAGTTGATCAAACAACATATAGAGCAATGATTGGCTCTCTATTGTACCTCACAGCCAGTAGACCAGATATAATGTTTGCTACATGCATATGTGCTAGATTCCAAGTTAGCCCTAGAGAGTCACACCTAACTCTAGTTAAAAGGATTCTTAGGTATGTAAAAAGTTGTCCAAATCTAGGTATCCAAAAGACTCAGGATTTGAATTAACTGGATTCTCAGATGCTGATTATGCTGGATGCAGAATAGACAGGAAAAGCACCAGTGGAACATGTCAGTTTCTTGGTGACAGACTTGTCTCCTGGTTTTGTAAGAAGCAAACATCTGTGTCAACTTCAACTACTGAAGCTGAGTATATGGCTGCAGGCAGTTGTTGCTCACAAATATTGTGGATACAAAATCAGCTTCTAGACTATGGTTACAACTTAGAGAAGTCAAAAATTTTCTGTGATAATACTAGTGCTATCTCTATAGCACAAAATCCAGTCCTCTATAGTAGGACAAAACACATAGAAATTAGGCATCACTTTCTAAGAGATAATGTAGAGAAAAAAAAAATAGAACTTCAATATATACCTACTAATTTGCAAAGGGGAGATATTTTCACCAAACCTTTGGATGAAAAGAAACACAGTTTCTTCCTAAATCAGTTAGGCATGTTAGATGGAGGAAGCCTTAAATAACTTACAAGATTTTTGAAAAGATAAAACAGACCAAGATTAAGCTAAAAAATCAGTTCCTTTTGTGTCTGTAGAATAGGTTTTGTCTCTGAACTGTGCTCGACGTTTTCCCAGAAATCGTCGAACGAAGATCGACGATTTTCCAAAAATCATCGACCAGAGATCGACGCTTCTGAAGTCGTCGATCTGAGTTCAAAGCCCTCGCCAGCTCTAGGCCTTTTCTCTTTCTGTTCAGAGGCCATCGAGCAAAGCTCGACGCTTTTCAACATCGTCGAACGGAGATCGACGATATTGCGTCTCTTCAGATTCCTTCTGCAGCCCAAATTGTCGAGCTGAGTTCGACGCTTCGTCGAACTGAGCTCAACGATTTTCCATTTCACCGTCGAACCCTAATATAAAATCATTTCTTCAGCCGTCGTTCTCCTTTTGCGCTTTCATACTCTGCAACTTTCTTCGTTTTCCCTCCAAATCCTCTACACTTGGTCGCGTTTGGTTTTCTGTTGCAGGTGCAAATGGCTGAATCCAGTGCTGCTATCTCTAAGATGAAATTTGACACAGGATTTGACATTGATATAAACTCGTTTGATGGAAGCGATCAGCGCTTCAAGGATATTCTCAATCTGTTCAGAGAACAACAGCTGATCCAAATAATGACTACCCGGATGAAGATTTCTTCAGAAGAGATCAAAGAGTGGTGGTTTACAGCGACAGACGAGACTGAGAACTCTGTCGTCGGCATCATTAAAGGGACTCAGGTACATCTATCACCGGCTCTCTTAACAGATGTCTTTCAACTTAGTACTGGAGAAGATTCTATTGAATTATCTGGAGAAGATTATGATTCAATGCTTAATCGAATGGGTCACAATGCTGTCAACCCTAACAAACTTTTAAGAAAAATCTGTCTCTAGAATATCAATTCCTGGCTGATGTAGTTGGGAAAGTGCTGTTGGCCAAGCACTCAGCTCATGACACAATCTCTAGATATCAACTTTGCTTGATGGGAGCTTTAGTCGATAAGAAACACCTTGATTGGGGATCCATCTTCTTCAACTTAATTAAGAAGAAGATCAATAAGACTGCTGTGAGTTTTGGGAGAATCTTAGGGGTCTATCTGCACTACAGATGCCCTGAACTGTTAACCTCCTCTGGGATGTTCATCAATGCATCCAAGAGGCTCTCCTGTGCCCTATTCAGCAAATGGGACAGACAAATCATCAACCCTATAAGAGCTACTGCACCACTTCCTTCAGGCACAAGGACTGCTTCAGTCACTCCACCAGCAGAAGTGTTGCCTGCCTCTCTTCCTCCTCAAGCTGTATCTACCCCAGCCATTTCCTCCTCACCACCAGTCTCAACCATAACCATATCATCCCCAATTACCATTTCCTCACCAGTTTCATCCCCTCCAGTATCCACCTCAGAGGAACTCCATCCTCTCTTCTCTTATTCAACCTTCACCCTACCATCCTTTTCCCTTGTAGATGATTCCTTCATGAATGATTCTCCCTCCACTCCTCCTGAGCCACCCTCTACCTCCTCTTTTCAACAAATGCTTAATGACATTCTTTCCCAACCATCCTTCACCCCCTCTCTTGCTTTACCTATCTCCACCTCCACCTTCTCTATCTCCACAATTCCATCCTCAGAGCCATCCATTCCTACTCAACCTACCTCCACACCTTCAGCTCCAGCCAACATCCCTCCATCTACCTTTACTCCTACCTCTGCTCAAGCCCTACTTGAGCATGTAGATCTTCCAAGGTTGGCAGACAGACTTTATGAGTTGCAAGCTCCCAGGCTGACAACTCTGTTGGAGACTTCCCTGACTCCACTCCTGAAACAAGTTCAGGAGCTGTCTACCAAGCTTTCCTCCTTTTCCTCCTCCCAGGCAATCCCTTCTACTGGGTGCCTTGATTCAGCTCTCCTTGAACTAAGGCAGGGGGAGATGCTTTATGAAGAAGTGGATGTGCCAGTGGATGCTCCTGTTTTTGCTCAAGCTCCAGCTCTTGCTCACTCAGAAAGCAGTGGATGTGCTTTTGCACTAAATCTTCAGAGCCTGCTATCTCAATTTGATACCGTTCATTTCAACTTTCTGCCAGTACCACTCACTGAAGATCTGTCTAAGGCCATTGTGCCTGTATCTGTTTGTGATCCCAGCCACATTGAATCCTATATCAATTCCTGGAAGGCTATGGATATTCCTGATGCTGCTACTAAGGCCATTGTGCCTCCTGTTGTTGAAACTGCTGCTGCTACTGCTGAAGATATAGAGATGATTCCAGTAACTGTTGCTGATGAAACTGCTGATGAAGAACTTGCTTCCTACCTAGAAGATCCCACACCTGCTGCGATGCCTGCTCCTGCTCAAGTGTCTGCTGCTGTTGTTGCTCCTGCTCTGACTTCTGATCAGTTAAAGCTACAAGAAAAGTACTTGAAAAGCATTGTTGATCTGTATGACAGACAACAAAGCTCAGATAGTGACCAATTCCAGACTGAATCAGATGACTCTGCCAATACCATTGCCAAGAAGAGGAAAGCTAGAAGCAAAGCCATGATGTCAGTTCCTCCAGCTAAAGCAAAAGACTCCAATGATATTCCCTACTACATTCTGCATGATTGCCCCATTTCTGAGCCATGGATGCAATACTCCAAGAATCAACTGAAAGCTATGAAGAAGAGAAGGAAGCTTGATAAATATGAAAAAGGATCTTCACAATATCAGCCTCCTCCTCCTCCTCCTCCAGATTCTGGATCAGGCTCAGCCCCTCAAGCTCCAGCTTCAAGGCAAAGCTCCTCCCAATCTTATCCAAGATACTATCAAAGGGGACAACATCAAAGAGGATATCAATCCAGAAGGGGTCATTATAGAGGAAATCAGAGAGGACAAAGATCTTATCAAAGGGATGGACAAGGCCACACTGACTCCTCTTCAGGTCCTTTCCCTTACAGGCTGAAAGACACAGTTGTTTCTAGGACTCCTCCTGCTTCTGAATCTCTCAACAGGTATGAACCTCCTGTTCCTTTTGAGGATCCTGAGAACAATCCTCTATCCTGGACAGCAAGAATGAAAGAGCTAGCTGCTCTTGATCAACTAAAGAAAGCCAGAGAGCAAGGCATGGACATCTCCAATATAACAACTTTATCAGATCAAAGGAAGAAAGAATTGGAAAGATATGCTTCAAGAAAGTTTTTCAACCTAGAAGACTACATGAAGCTGCACCCAGAGGCTGTAGTTCCAAGGCCAAGATCTCAAACTTCTCTAGGTGCAGAGGATGACAGAAGATCAAAGAAAGAAACCCTGAATCCTAACAGGGAAATTTTGTTTAAAAAGGGAACTGAGAAGAAGTAAAATTGTGTAAGCTAAACATTCATCCACCTCTGGATAATTGCTGCTCTTTCTCTGTGATCTGCTTGCTGCTATATCTTTGCTTGGTTAGCTCTTGTTTTTGTATGAATGCTTATTCATTTCCTAATGTTATTTGTAAATAGTAATCCTAACCCAAATAGGGGAGATTGTTGGAACACCCTATTACTAATTTGGGTAAGGATCACTATGGTTGTCTTAGGAAACCAGGTTGACCTAGTTGTATAGTTGTGAAGGTCAACACTAGAGTGAGTCTAGGGCTTATAACTTAGGTTTGAAGCTGCCCCCAGGACCATTCCAAGATCAAGGTTGAAGAGCTAAGTCTAAGGCAATTTTCGTCGAGCTCAGGTCGACGAATCGTCGAACTCCATTCGACGCTCTCTGAGCTCAACTTCGATAAATCGTCGAACTCAGGTCGACGATCTTTGAGCTCAGATCGACTATTTGCCTTCAGCCCGTTCTGCTTAATCGTCGAACTCCTTTCGACGATCTTCGAGCTCAGATCGACGATCTCTCTTTAGTTATTCTTCAGGTCGCTGAGCTCGGTTCGACGATCTTCGAGCTCAGTTCAACGTTTTCTGTCTGCTTTATCTCATTTCATCTCTGAGCTCAGTTCGACGATCGTAGAGCTCAGATTGACGATTCTTCTGAGAGATTGACGCACTTAAGGATTCAAATGCTGTTATTCTTTGGAATGTTTTTGAATATTATCAGCATTTATGATAAGAAATCTGCCAGCCGTTTGTCTTTATTCTGTAGCAAGTTTCAAGGTATTATTCAGAGAATGTTTGCTGGACCTTCCTCTAGAAGACAAGACTCTTTATGGAAGACATTTATGACTGCCAACGGCTACTTTGGATAAAGAATTTTTCAGAGAATAAGATCTTCCTTTTTCAATCAAAAAGAATATCATATACAGAACACTGATAGCAAAAGAACAATAGAAGAACTGTGACATAAAAAATCTTCTTGCTTACTGAAAAGTGTTCACAACTTCATTTTCAAGAACTCCAGACACCTCATCTTTCAGCCTTCTTGCTGAAACAATCTTTTGCTGGAGATCAAAATTCTGAAGACCTATCACCCTAGAGCAAAGCTTCTTTTCCTGAACCAGTCTAGATCTCAGGGGGAGCTTTGACAACAAAGATCCACTAAGTCTTCTCTCATTTGATTTGAGAACAGAGAAGACAACTTCATTTCCTTTTCCTCTTTATTTTCCTGCTGTAAAAGGGTTCTTGAACTCCCTTCAAAAGTTCTGTCTGGTTCTGAGAACCTTGTCAAAACTCAGTGGTGGCAAGACACCTTATCAAAAAATCCAGCTTTGGTTTTTGAGCACCTTAACAAAAGCTCATTGGTGTCAGGACACCTGATCAACTCATCCTGAGTGGATTCTTACCAAGGGTGGTAGAAGAGTGGATGTACCCAGGTTTTTGGGGAACCACTATATTTCCTTATGTCTTCTGGATTGTTTGTTTGATTGTTGCTGTGTGCTGTGTTCTTAATTTCTTGCTTCTTAAATTTCTTTCTAGCACTCTACACTACAGTGTAAATTAAATTTTATATGTGTTAATATTTTCAAAACTGTGAAACTTATTTGAATAAACTCTATTCACCCCCCCCCCTCTAGAGTTGAGATAGATCTTACCCTCACTTTCACTATTATTTCTTCCACACAGTTTAAGCATCCTATAACTCACCTGATATTTCTTTCACACAAATGCCGCCCCCACAACAAGTGCCGCCCCCACGATAAATATCTCATCCACGACAAATATCACACCCACGACAAATGTCACACCCACAATAAATGTCGCACCCACGACCAATATCACACCCACGACAAATGTCAAACCCACGACAAATATCGCACCCACGACAAATGTCACAGCCACGAAAAATGTCGCACCCCAGGACAAATGTCGCACCCCAGGACAAGTATCACACCCACGACAAATGTTGCACCCACGACAAATGTCACAGCCACGACAAATGTCGCACCCCAAGACAAATGTCGCACCCCAGGACAAATGTCGCACCCATGACAAATGTTGCACCCACTATTTTTTATTTACGTCATCTATCATACGTGTTAAGCACCCAAAGCTATTACACTAGATTTTCAACTTATGTCATCTATCTTTGCTTCATTGCTACCACTACTACTAAAATGAAGTCTGCCCTTATATTTTGACCATCATATATATGAGGCTATTAGAGACACTTATATTATTATTTTCCGGTGGAATTAGCCGGTTAAGCTAGCCGATTCACACCTGCTGACATCGTTGTCTGATAACTACACAAGAGCATACCTACATACCACTATTGGCTAGGAAAACAAAAGTTCATCACTTGCAGAATGTTCAATAATTATCCAAGTGATTGCATGAGTAGATGATAACATTTGTTTGCTAGAACAACATCAGTCGTTTAACTTATCAATCCATTTTATATTTTTCATACATTACACACTTCCTTTAGTGAGTATCTTACCACTAAACATCATGCATTTCCTTTTAGATTTTTATAAAAGAATTCTGATGTGTTTACACATTTATTTATCACTTTATGCTTATTCTTGAGTGTTTTCATTCTTATAGCATGGCGGGGTTAAGTTGATTGCTCCGTGGCCATTATGTTTGTTCAAAAATGAGTTTTATTACCTATTTATGTTAGTTGGGGCCTTGTTTACTTTTGCTACGAATTGCATCATAATTTAGATTATGTATTGTTTACATGCACTTTTAGCTAATTTGGCACACAATGGATATGTTGCTGCCTTGCTGGTGTGCTAGGGAGATTTGATCCTTCTCCCGTGCAACCTTATAGTCTATTTCCAGGGTTATTTAGTTCTAAGCATCCACGGGATATTTATTTCTAAACATGTTTCAGACACCAGTATTAGGTACCATAATAGTTATTATTTCTTCGTTGCCTACTGATACAGTTTGATAAATATTTCAGCATACTTATATTATGAATATTGGTTTGAGAAATTATTGTCTACTATGAAGTTGCACTTTGTTCAGTGAAAGAAACATAATCTTGGTATAAATCATCTTGCAGGAAACTCAATTTTGATAAAACCAAAGCCAATATATATAGAAATAGTATGACGTAAATGGGAAGAATCTTATGAAGGCCAGAGTTTGGAGATATTTCAAATGGGATACATGGAGTGTACAAAGAAGACTATTAGCGTGTTGAGCATCGCCGTTGCTGCCACTGACAATTGCAAGATATAGATCAAGGAGGACCTAACTCATTTTATCGACGACATCAACTCATGAACGAAGTTTTATAGCAACGAGAAGGGCATGCCGGGCCTGCTTCTCAATTGGACTGTCATTCTATCAAAATATATAGAATGCACATTTAAATGTGTTAAAATTTAATATTCATAGATTTTTTTTTCATTTTAGATATTTATTCATGTATTCAGTTAAATTATTGTTGAAAATATTATTATTTTGTATTGAGGGATTTAGGCTACCTCCCACCCTTCTTTTTGTCTAATACTAAAATAACTTATGTTGAACAATTTTTTGTTTGTGATTGTGTATTTAATTTATTCTATTGTTTGAATGTTTAAAATTAAATTTTATGTAATAGCAAAAAGAAATAATTATATGATATTTTTTGGAGAAATTAAATAGAATTTAGTGACAAAAATTGTTATATTGTGTTGTCTCTTTAGTGTAGATATTTCTTCACTAGTTTTATTTACTGACTGAATTCATTTGGTCCCCCAAAATACATTTAGTGACCGAATCAATTTGGTCACTAGAAGTTAATTTAGTGAACCAACAAATTTGGTCATAGAAACATCATGCAGTGACCGATTTGATTTGGTCACTAACACTTAATTTAGTGATCAAATCAATTTGGTCACCAAATCTACTGTTAGTGACGATAATCATTTTAGTCACTAAATATGTAAAATTAGTGACAAAACTCTTTTTGGTGACTAAATACATTTAGTGGCGGGGCATTCATGACCACTTAGTGACGAATAATATTGGGTCACTAAATGTCATTAGTGATCAAAATCTAACTTTTAGTGAGGAAAAATTTCGTCACTAAAACTCAATTTTCTACTACTGTAAGTGACACTCCTCTCCCAGAATATTTCTGGGCTGAGACAGTAAATACTGCATGTCATGTTCTCAATAGAGCATCCATAACCAAAAGCCTGAAGAAGACACCCTATGAGATTATGAAAGGCAGAAAACCAAATATATCCTATTTTAGGATCTTTAGACTCAATTTGGTGACCAAATCTACTGTTAGACTCAATTTGGTGACCAAATATATCCAAATTGAGTCAAACAATTTGCAAGACATACCTAACTAAGTTTGCTTCCAAATCCCAAGATGGGATATTTTTTGGGTACAACAACATGAGTAAGGCATACAGGGTCTACAACTTGACTATATAAGTTGTAGAAGATTTTATTCATGTAGTGTTTGATTAATCTAAGCTTATTAACTGTGAGTTGTCTAGAAATTCTTATAGTTCTACAGGTTTAAAAGAATAGCTGGACATGCTAACTATTAGAGAAGACCAGACTGCAAGGCAGAATGAAGAAAATGATGGCTGCTGTCTAGGGGGAGTACAAGACCCACTAGATGCTGATGAAGACTATGAAGTACAGCATGATGGGGAGATTAAAGAAGCTCAACCTGTAGACAGATTGCCTCCAGCTATTAGACATCTAAAGGATCATCCAGCAAACCAAATTAATTGTGATCCTAGATATGGTGTTCAAACCAGAAGCAGGAACATGAACAAAGTTCTATGTTCAAGCTTCCTGTCTCAGTTGGAACCCAAGAAATTTGAAGAAGCCATACAGGATTCAACCTAGATTGATGCAATGCAAGAGGAGCTGAATAAGTTCAATAGATGTAAAGTATGGCGGCTGGTTCCAAAACTAAAGAATCACAATGTGATTGAGACTAAGTGGATCTACAGGAATAAACGAGATGGAAATGGCATCATAGTCAAGAACTAAGCTAGACTGGTTGCCAAAGGATATAGGCAAGAAGATGGAATAGACTTTGATCAGACATTTGCTCCAGTGGCAAGATTGGAAGCAATAAGGCTATTCCTTGCCAATGCAGCTTATCAAGGGTTCAAGGTATTTCAAATGGATGTAAAGTTAGCATTTCTAAATGGTGACTTAAAAGAGGAAGTCAATGTTGAACAGCCCTCGGGTTTTGTAGATCCTCTTTATCCTAAGTATGTTTATAGGTTGAAGAAAGCCCTATATGGACTAAAACAAGCCCCCAGGGCTTGGTATGAAACATTGTCTACTTTCCTCATTGAGAACAAATTTTCAAGGGGGAAAATAGACAAGACTCTATTTCTTATGGAATCTAAAGGCAAGATTATCCTAGTCCAGATATATGTTGATGATATTATATTTGGATCAACAAAAAACTACCTTTGCAGGAAGTTTGCAAAACTTATGCAAGGGAAGTTTGAGATGAGCAGTATGGGTGAACTGAAATTCTTCTTGGGACTCCAAGTTAGACAGACTAATGATAGCTTGTCCATATCCCAGTCTAAGTTCACTAAGGAGTTAATTAAGAAGTATGGAATGGAGTCATCCTCCACCATGAGAACTCCAATGGGGACAAGTATGCCTATTGGCAAAGATGATGTAGGAAAAACTATAGATGAGTCTTTGTATAGAGGGATGAATGGCTCCCTTTTATACTTAACTGCTAGTAGACCAAACATCATGTATGCTACTTGTGTCTGTGCTAGGTATCAAGCAAGCCCTAAAGAATCTCATTATACTATAGTTAAAAGGATTTTGAGATATCTTAAGGGAACGCCTAATCTTGGGCTTTGGTACCCTAAGAATAGAGACTTTCTACTAACACGGTATTCAGATGCAGATTTTGCAGGTTGCAAAGAAGACAGGAAAAACAGTACTGGCACATGTCAATTTCTAGGTGGTAGATTGGTGTCATGGAGTAGTAAAAAGCAAACTATTGTGGCAATTTCAACTGATGAGTCAGAATATGTTAATATAGGCAGCTACTGTGCACAACTATTATGGATTCAACATCAACTTGAAGATTATAGTCTCAATATAAGTAGAACTCCATTATTTTGTGATTCTACAAGTCCTATTTTTATTGTAAAAAATCCTGTTTCACATAGCAGAACTAAGCATATAGAAATTAGATTTCACTTCATTAGAAATCATGTTGAAAAAGAAGAAATATGTTTACAATTTGTCAATACTAATTATCAATATGCTGACATATTCACCAAACACCTAGATGAAACAAAATTCAATAATTTCAAAATTGAATTAGGAATGCTGAACATAGAATAGATTGTCAAAACTGACTAAGTAATTTAGTGTAGACACACAAAGTAATCTGTGTCGACACATAGTAGTCTGTGTCGACACATAGTAGTCTGTGTCGACACATGGTAGTTTGGTGTCGACACCATTTAAACTGTGCAGGCACATTATGTTTCTTTAAGTCTGCATTTTCACCTTCTATGTTTTAGAAACATATATATAGGTCGAAAACAAACCCTATCGACACGCTCTCAATATTCTCGAGACCAAATCCCTGTGTCGACAAGTTCTTCTTCTTCCTAATCCCAACCTTCTTTCAATCCAAATTGCGCCCAAAAATGACGATAACATTAACGAGGGTTATGAACTCATTCATACTGCCTTTGACAGCGCATATCAAAAAATCCAAACTGTGATTACGCTAATCACCGAAAATGGATTAGAATACCTTGTGTCAGAACCAACACAGATTTGGAAGAAGGAAGTTCTGTAGTTCTATGTTGCCGCAACAATGGATTTGACTACACTAAAGATAAAATCCTCCATTCAAGGAACAAAGGTCAAACTCACCTTGAAGAGTTTACGAAAGACTCTATACCTGCCGCGAGTTCAAGAAGAAGATGAAGTCCAATCTTCCAATACTAGGGAAGCTCTCCAATGGTGTGGACTGGATCCAACCACTAAGATTGGATCTTCCATAAACAGGAAAGGGATGAATTCACATGGTAAATTTCTTTCAGAGATAATTGGAAAGGTAATATTGTCCAAAACTGGGGGACATGTTAGGATCTCTTCCTACAATTTCAGCCTTATGACCAGAGTCATCTTCAAGATCAACACCAGCTGGTCTACAGTTATATTTAAAAACATAAAAGAAAGCATCAATAAACTAAACCTAGGGAGAATACTATGTTTCTATCTCGCTGTGACCATACCTGAAGTGATGCACTAGAGTGCAGGATCTAAAATCAATCACATGAGAAGGATGGATTTTAGAATTCTCTCCAGATAGGAAAGGGTGCTCACAAAAGACATTTATACATCTCCAAAGCAATTACACCAGTAAAAGAAGAAACCAACACAAAAAATACCTGAATCTTCTAGATATTCCGAAGAACAAGTGATCTTCAGCTCAGATGATGAACATCAAGAGACTGCTCAAGACAATAAAGATGGTGGTCAGGTGCAGGGGGATCAAATACCTGAAACCACCATCCTCCTGGATCAATTTCAGGGGGAGCCTCATCATGTGCAAGAGCCCACACAGTTAAAGAGTGAAGTGCCTACTGTAACAATTCTTGAGGTAATGCATGATCTTAATCAAACAGCTATACAAACTTAGTCTAATACACTATCTGTCCATTTAACTTATGTTGAATAGACAAACCAAGATAACATCCAAGTATAACATCTATGAATGAAAAACACATCAACACCTGCTATTCTTCCATCCACTACTCCAGAAACAGATGCTCCATCTATCCACACTCAAACAAAATTCACTCTTGAAGTGCTGTTTCCTGAGGTTAAGGAAGTTAGGACTGAGGGGGAGCTACCTAGGACTGAGAAGGAGATGCCCTCTAGTCCTAAAGTGACAATTGATATAGCAAGCTCCTTGGCATCTGATGATGAAGTGCATCTAATTAAAAAAGGAGGAACTTAATTGTTGTTAAGAAAAGAATCCGAAGCTATAAGAAGGCCTTAAAGACTGTTACCAACCACAAGCCCCAGAAGTTGACTACAACTCACTGCTGGTGGCTCTGCAGGTTAAATTGGATGAACAGAGAGTTGCAATGGGGAAATATATGGATGAAAGCCAAAAAGAACTTCAGTTCACCTTTGTTCAAGACATCAAATCCATCATATTTGAAGTCAATCAGAATAAGAAGGAAATGATAGATTGCTTCCATAAGGGAGGCAATGTTGTAGTCTATCTAGCACAGCAGCAACAGGAGGCCAAGACACAGATATATGATCTCGTGGTCAAGCAAGGATATGTTTTGGAAAATCAACTAAGGATGAATGATAATCTAACTGAATCACATAATGCTATACTTACTGAATTACAGAAGACAACCACAACATTAACTAAAGAAAGGGCTAAAGAGAAATCAGAATTTGATCAGATACTTAAGGAAGATTTAGCCTCATTCAGGACTGCTCTTCAAACATCTCAAAGTATAATCTCTGATCAGGTAACAAAGTTCAAGGCTTAGTATAAAGAGGGCACTAATTACCTGGCTGATCAAGTTAGATTTCCGAAAAATGATATAGGGATCATATTGAGAGAGAAGTCATAAAGGGGGAGAGGTTATTAGTCACTGCAGGCTCTGATCATGCTAAATGGATCACTAAAGCCATAAGAGCCACTCTTGGCTATCCTTCTTTATGTGATGATAATAATACAGCTGCATCTGGCATCCAAGCTGCAGGTCATGAAGGGTGTCATCAAGAGGTGGCTCAAATCATATACCCCCTTCTAACTTTGAGGGTATTCAATAAATTGTACAACAGATGTATAGCCCTCCCCCAGATTCTCAGAATGTAATAATTGAGGAAGTGGAAATGTCTGAGGTTGCTTTGAAGAAAGAACAAGAAGCACAGCTTTCCAAGAAAAGATTTAGAGAGCAGGCTGAGTCAAAGCCAGATTTTGAAAGATGGAGTCTTACATCAAGGAACATTATACTTACTGCCTGACAAGCTGTCAAAAACAATATGCATGATAGAGGCAAGTGGTATTATGAACAAGAATGAACTAAGTATCAACAGAGATAAGAGGCTATATATCAGTTCAGGAAGAATCACAAAGCTGGGAAGGTACCTGCTACTGCTGTTGAGCAAAGAAAATACTTCCCTAAGCCTTATCACTATTTTGAAAGACAAAAGATTAAGGCTAAAGAGCTCAAGAAAAGATATCTGAAAGGAAAGAATCCAGCTAAAGACACTGAACCAAGTGTACAAGCTAAAATTCTATCTGCAAAGGAATAGTTATCAAGGAGCCTGACCAGCCTTAGAATAGTTTTATTAGATTTTAACTCTGTGTAAATATATGTAATGTCTTGAAATAAATCTTTGTAATTCTGAACATTGATTAAAATTCATTGACTTAGTCTTAAATCTATTTTTGTATACTTAGAATTTGTTGATGCATGTTCATTATGTTTTTATATATTCTGTGAGATTAATGTTACATGCAATGTTTTTATTATTACTCTTGTCTCTGAAATTTTTTTAACATCATAATCTTTGTTGTTATTATAAGTGATGTATACCATTGACTAAGGGTTATTACTTCTCCAAATAGGGGTAGAATGTTTGGTACATTGGAAAATGTGTACCAGATTTGGAGAAGCCTCACTTAACTCAATGATATTCATCAATGTGTATTTGATGGTATTTTAAGTTACTTTGTGCAGGTTAAGAAATTGAAAAGGAAATGTTCTAAGTACAAGTGTTGACACTTGTAGAAAGTTGGGTCGACACCAGAAGATAGATAGTGTCGACACACAGGACTTGTGTCGACACACAGAAAATCTGTCAACAACAATTGAGTCGACACACAGGACTAGTATCGACACACATCTGGATTATGTCTATAGCAATTGTATCGACACACAGGACTTGTGTCGACACATTCCAGAACTCAATCAAGACTAGAAGTTGTGTCGACACACAAGACTTGTGTTGACACATTATACAGAAGCCATATCAAGAAGCTGTGTCGATACTATGGGAGCTGTGTCGACTTCACCAGGGATTGTGTCGACACTTAATCTATTTGTGTCAACACATATGAAGCAATGACTCTACACTTTACTGACTGAGACAAAGACTCATGGAATGACTAGTGACTTGACAGGTGTCATGATCAACAAGGTTGTTGTAAGTATCAGAGTTGTTAGAAGTTTGTTACAAAACGGATCAGCCGGTAACTTTGGAAAAAGTCTATATAAAGACATATTCTATCATCTGATAGAGAAGAGAATGTTTTGGGAAACAAAAAGGACAGAGAGCTGGAAGTATCCAAGTGAAGAAAGAGACAATCATCAACATGTCTCTAAGAGCAAATCAAGATCATGTTTGCAAGGAGAATTCAGATTAAATTCTGAAGAGAAGAAGGAAGCTGATTGAAGATTAACTTCAAGAAGATCAACCTTACTTTGTTCAGATTCACGAAGCTTTGAAGAAAGCTAAGATAATTTGAAACTAAAAGTTGTTAGATCTATCAAGAACTGACTAAGAAATCTTCTACCCTTTCTCTCTCTACTTGGGTGAAGGTTTCATACATCTTATTATCATTTTACTGTTGGGTCTTTTATAGATCCAAGTTGTAGGCCTGGGTAAAGGCTGAGGTAGGGCTGTGTGCTTGAGGTAGGAGTGTTGTCTCTCTGAGTTGTAAGCCTAAATCTATAAAGGCTTAGGTAGGGCAAGGGCATGAGGTAGGAGTGTGGATTCGCTCTGAGTTCTACGAACCATCTTAGGGCTCTAATCTGTGAGATCTGAGGATCTGAGAAAGAAAAAGGGAGTTAGGCCCAATCTAGTTTACTAATAGATAGGCGACGGGGGAAAGTGGATGTACCCATCATTTTATGAACCACTATAAATCTGTGTGCATTCTGTGATTGGCTGTGGTAATTTAAATTCTATGCTGTGATAGTTACTTATGATATAATCTAACCTGCATGAGTTATCTGACTAAGTATTAAAAAAGAATTGAACCTATTCACCCCCCTCTAGGTGTTTAGGACATCTTGAAACCAATTCTTTTAGTGATACTTAAATTTAATTCTCTGTCCGTCGTCAAAGATCTTGCCAAAATTCATCGACCTAAGATCGATGAGCTAAGGGAAGTTCTTGAGATATTTCGTCGACCTGAGATCGACAAACTCTCAATGGAAGTCATTTATTGTCGACCTGAGATCGACGATCTGTCTTCAGAAAAGTTTTCATCGACCTAAGTATGATGAAAAGCTTTCTCCTCTTCTAACTGAGATCGACGAATTCTTTTGACTATAAAACATTTCGTCGACCTCAGATCAAAGATTTCTCTAATTTCGCAGGACGGAATTTGTCGGTTCATATTATGAAAAACCATATAACTAGGTTTTCTTCGACCTCCATCCCCCGCTTTCTGTTCCCCGACACTTGATATTTTTGCTTTCGTGTTGCAGGAAACTAATGGAGATTCCAGTAGGAGCTCTTTCCGGCATGAAGTTCGATATGGGTTTCGACATCGATTTTGATTCTTTTCAGCAATCAGACCAGATCTTCAAAGATATTTTGCAATTATTTGAGGAACTCAGTTTGAAGACCCTAATGTATACCAGAATGAAGATTGCTAGTTCTGAAATAAGAGAGTGGGTTTATACCTAATCTATCCCAGATGCTGACACGATGGTTGGATCTATATCGGGTAACGTTGTTTCCTTAACGCCAGACACTCTTTTTAAAATCTTTGGACTAGTTAACGGTGAAGAAGATATGGAACTTGAATCTTCTGAATATGAGGAAATGTTGACTTTGATGGGTTACTGTGGAGACAACCAAAATAAATTACTGAAGAAGCATCTATCTGCTGAATATAAATTTCATGCAGATGTAGTCGGTAAAGTGTTGCTGGGCAAGCATACAGCCCATGATCACATTACCAGGCAGCAGTTCTTAGTGATGAGTGCTGTGGTAAAAAAGAATGCTGCTAATTGGGCCAAAATTTTGTTCAATCTGATTAAGAAGAAGAACAATAAGAAAGAAGTTTGCTTTGGAAGGATTCTTGGAATCTTACTTAATGCCACGGCCGCTGAATCCCTGGTCGCCCCGACCATATTCATCAACGCCTCCAAAGAGGCTGACCTGCGCCTTCTTTGGCAGGTGGGATAGGACTATCTCAAAGCCGTCCAGGGCTTCTTCCTCTAAAACCTCTGAGAGTACTAGGGCAGTACCAACCACTTCCTACCCTACAGAAGAAAGTTCCATTCCCCCTCTTGACCAAATGCTTTCATCATCCCTCCAACAAATTTCCTCAGCTCCTGCATCTCTACCTATACCTCTTGCTTCCCCCATCCACCCTGCTTCTCCAGTTCATCAAGCTACACCTCCTCAGTCCCCTATCATTTCATCCCCAGTGCATCAACAACAACTTCTAGATCAATCTCAATCTCAAGATTCTACAACTCCACCTCTATCCCCCCTTCCGTCTCATCTTCAAAATATCACTTCTCAACCCTCTTTTAACCTTCTTTCATCCCTAAGGAATTCTTTAGATGAACCAATATTAGATTATAATCCCTCATCCTCTTCCATCATCAATCCATCTATCTCTACCCAAACCCCTCTAGAATTCTTAGATTTATCTTCTCCCTCCATCTCTCTTATCTTAGCATCCCACATACCCCTTCTCAAATAACTGATAGCAGAGGCTATTTTACCTCTTGCTATCTCTATCTCTACCCTTGTTGCCAAGCTTTCTACCTTCTCTATCCCATCCTCTTCTGTCAGGAGCTTGGCTCCAGTAGCCACTAAAACCAGGCAGGGGTAGATAGTCAGTGAAGAGGTTGCTCAAGCAACAATAGCAGATACAGTAGCAATAGCAGATACAGTAGCAGTAGCAGCAGCTGATACAGAAGCAGATGCAAAATTTTTAGCAGAAGCTGACTTTATTGATACTGAATCTATTGATGCAGATCTTATTGAGTTTTTGGATACTGAATTTGAGAGAATCCTTTGTAATTTCTTTATGGAGATTGCCTCATTGCTCCAAATTTTTACTTAGATTCAGTTCTAATATCCTTTGATCTTTTGTACAATAATTTTCTACTTTTTGTATCCTTTCATGGGTGTACAGATATTGTTTGCTACTCTGCTCCCATCAGTTCAAAGATTTTGCAGCAGATGCAGAAAAGTTTTGAAGCTCCTGAGCCTGAACTCATCTTAGTTCCAGAGGCCGAGCTTATTCAGGTGGCTGAGGATGAATCTTCTAATCCCAAGGCCTTTTCTCCTCCCACCTTTGTCTTCTCTACCTCTCCATTTCCTTATATGGATGAGATTTTTGCTAAGGATATGGATCTGGAAACTATAGAAGTCACTGTAGAAATCATTCCACCTCCAGCAGTTCCACCTCCAATTGTCCCTCCTCCAGCTGGAAAGCAAGTTCCAAAACAAGTCATTGCTGAGATTGATGCTTTGTATGATAATCCTCAAGGATCTTTTGATGATGATCAATCTGATGAATCAGATTCTAATGAAATTAGAAAGAAAATGTCTAAGAAAAGGAAAGCCCCTTCCAAGGCTATTCCAAAGCCAAATCCAAGTAATGATACTCCATACTATATTTTGCAAAAGATTACTCCCTACCCTGGTATGCCCTAGTGGATGTGGTTGTCTAAGAATGAGTAGAAGTCTAGGAAGAAGAGAAGAAGGTACTCTCCTCCTCCTCAAAAGTTCAGGAGAGGTCCTCCTCCTCCTCCTCCCTCTTCATGTTCCTCAGTCAATTTATCTCAGAAGCATGCTTCCATGACAAAGACTTCTCAGAGATAACCCAGACAAAGCTATCAATAGTCCTCTTCAAGCAATCAACCTTCAGATTCTTCAAAGAAAGTTCCTACTAAAGAACCAATGCAGGATTCTAGCCCAAAAAGGCCAGAGTCTCCTCCATTTCCTTTTGTTGATCCAGAATAGGTGACTTTTGCCAGGATGGCTAGATTCCAAGAGCTTATAGGACTTTCTCAGATTAGCAAAGCAAAAGCTAAAGGCAAAGATATCTCTCAATTCTCAACTATGTCTTCCTATAGAAAAGAAGAGTTGTTTAGGTATGCTAAGGCTAATAAATTTTTCAATGTTGATGATTATATGAAGCTGCACCCAGAGGATGTTGTTCCCAGAACCTCTTCTCAAACTATAATCGGAGCATCTGACATGTATATGTCAAAGAAAGAAGCTGTCAACCCTAACAGAGAAATCAAATTCAGACAAACTTCTAAAGATTAAGACAAAGACAAAGCCAGGAATAAGAAATGTGTTTCCTTTCTTTTATTTTCTAGTTTTTTTTGAACTCTATTCTCTTAGTTTATCATGAAGCATAACTCTATAAATATCTGCTGAATATTTTTTTCTATTAGATATATTATCTTCTGCTTTATGATTATTTTGTTTTTTTATTAGTGACCTCACCCAAATAGAGGGAGATTGTTGGATCCCTAGATGGATTTGGGCTAGGTTCACTAACTTAGGCTGAGTATGACCCAACATTATATAGCTAGGGTCATGAGTAGTAGTCCTAGAGTTTAGGCTAAGTCTTGATTAGTGATACCTCCTTAGACAAGCTAGAAGTAGACTTCAGAGAATAAGTTTTAGCAGCTTTCAAAAGGCAGTTATCAGTTCGAAATTCTTTGAACTCAGCTCGATGATCGTCGATCTCAGATCGATGAACACAGAGTTAATTCTCTGAGCTGAGCTCGACATTCTCAGAGCTTAGGTCGACGCTTAGTTTTCTTCTGTCAGTTTCTCAGATCGACAATCTCAGAGTGTAGTTTTTGAAAGTCATTCCCAGTTAGCAGATCGCAGAGCTCAGGTCAGCGAACTTGAATTCCCTGGTCGACGAATTCTGTTTTGCATTCGAAGATTTCTGTGTAGTTCCAGAATGAGTCCTTCCCTCTTGTGTTCCTTATTAGCAGTATTATTCTGAGCATTTAATGCAAAGATTCTTCTTAATATAGCCGTTATTTGGTTGCATTAAATGTGGTATTCTTCAAAATAAATATTTGCTTATTCTATCAAGAACAGTTGGGAAACTCATCAATGTTATTATTCAAGCCATTTTCTATTCCCCCTAGCAGCCAGCATTTATGGAAATATTTCAAAATTTAAAGAGAATTTTTCAGCAGTGGAATAAGAGTAATTATCTCTTCTTCGAGAAATACAATAGATAAGAAAGACAGTTACAGAGACAAGAAGAGAAATTGAGAAGCAGTGCACAGGAAATTCTGAACAAGCACTCGATGCTCTCAACACTTTTACATTCTCTGCCATCACTGTAGTTTGAAGAAGAACAAATCATCAAGATCAAGAGTCTTCTTCAACCTCTATTCCAGAAATCCTGTGAGACATTCTATTCAACATCGGTTACTGGATTTCCTGGATCTTGGCAGATCAAGCTGAAGACCTACTCATCCTTTAGCAAAGCTCTGTTCTTCCTGAAACATTCTACTTCTCAGATGGAGCTTTGACATCACAAGAATCCACACAGTCTTCTCAGTTGTATTTGAGAAAAGAGAAGACTTTCATCAACATTTTCCATCCCATTTTACAGGGTTATAGCTCCCTTTAAAAGTTAGTTTGGTTGTCAATTCTCCCTCCAAAATACTTGAAGTTGGTTTTTGGGCACCTGATCAAAAGCCTGAAGGGTTTCCTGATCTACATGAACTAGATCTTGTGGTGGCAGTCGCCTGATCAAAACCTGCTAGTAGATTCCTACCAAGGGTGGTAGAAGAGTGGATGTACCCAGGTTTAGTGGAACCACAATAAACTTCTTTTTTCATCTGGTTGCTCCTTTTCATTTTTTTTTTCTGTGCTTGTGATTGCTGAATTGTTTAGCTTAGTTTATCTTATTCCTTAACGAATATATGGTATCACAATATTTACTCTGATATAATCTAGAAAAAGAGCCAAAGTTTTAATACTCTATTCACCCCCCCCTCTAGAGTAATCTGACCTAACATCCTCCCATCAGTATGCCACCTTGTAGTGCACCGGTCCTCTTTGTGAAGAAGAATGACAGAAGCTTGCGGATATGCATTGATTATCGAGAGTTAAAGAAGATGACGGAGAAGAAAATGTATCTAATTCCATGGATGGATGACTTATTTGATCAGCTGGTGTGTTCAACTGTCTACTCAAAGCTAGATTTAAAATCTAGTTATTACCAGTTAAGGATTCGGGAAGAGGACATTCCCAAGATGTGCATTTGGTACACGCTACGGTCATTATGAGTTCACTGTAATGCCATTTGGGCTAACGAATACGCCATCAATATTCATGGACTTGATGCATCGAACATTTAGAGAGTACTTGGACCTATTTGTGATCGTCTTTATTGACAACATATTTGTGTACTCTCAGTCCAAAGAAGATCATGCAAATAATTTGCAGATGGTTTTGCATACCGTGAGGAGAAAAAAGCTCTATGCCAAGTTCTCAAAGTGCAAGTTTTGGCTATGGTGAATGGCTTTTCTTGGCCATGTGGTTAGTGGAGAAGGTATTGCGGTGGATCCGGCAAAGATAGTTGCGATGCAGGAGTGGCCTGTATTGTCTATTATAGCAGAAGTCAGGAGCTTCCTTTGACTTGCTGGCTACCACAGGCACTTCGTAAAGAACTTTTCGCGGATAGCCTTACCTCTCACTATGCTGATGAGCAAATATTAGACGTTTAGACGCCTGAGTGCGCGCGAGCTTTTGAGGAGTTAAAGAGTCATTGGACCACGACGCCGATCTTGAGTTCGCCATGTGGTACAGATGGCTATGAGATATATAGTGATGCTTCAGGGAGAAGCTTAGGCTGCATTCTTCTTCAGTTCAGAAAGGTTATTGCTTATGAATTATTCCACTTGAAAGTGCACGAACTAAATTATCTAGTCCACGACTTGGAGTTAGCGGCTGTGATTTTTGAACATAAGCTGTGGCGTCACTACTTATATGGCGTGAAAGTTGATATTTTCACGGACTATAAGACCCTTAAGTACTAAATAGATCAAAAGGATATGAACATGCGGTAGTCGAGGTGGATGGAGTTCCTTACGGACTATACCTTCAAGATACACTATACTCCTGGGAAGGGAAATGTGGTTGCAGATGCCTTGTGTCGTCGGACTTTGGTAAGGGAAAGTTGGTTGCAGATGCATGATGAGCGTCTGATCCAGGAGTTGGAGACCTTAGATATTTCTTATGTTGATAAGAATGTACTGCAAATGCGTGCCTGAACTAGATGACGGTACAATATAACCTTGCAGACAGCGTTTGGCGAGCAACGGAACTCGATGAGAGTATGAAATGTTATGCAGCGGGTGGGTCAAATCCCCAATTCTCCTTGGATGATGGTCTTTTGAGAAAATACGGTCTTTTGTGCGTCCCGAATGTGGGTAAGCTACGGGAGGAATTGATGTATGAAGCACACCTCACGAAGTACTCAATTCACCCAGGGAGCACAAGGATGTACATGGACATAAAAAAGATGTTCTGGTGGCCGAGTTTGAAGAAAAACATAACTCTTTACGTGGCAAAGTGCCAAACTTGTGCCTTGTTAAAAGCTGAATGTCAGAAGCCTGGAGGTTTCCTGAAGTCATTACCAATTCCGATGTGGAAGTTTGATGATATCTCTATGGATTTCGTGCACGGGCTACCGAGATCACAAAGCGGGAATGATGCCGTGTGGGTGATCGTTGATCGATTGACAAAGGTATCACACTTCATACCAAACAAGAAGGATGATTCAATGGAAAAGTTAGCTTAGTTGTACGTGGACAACATAGTACGATTGCACGGAGTGCCCCCTAGCATCGTCAGTGACCGAGACAAGCGCTTTATTTCAAATGATTGGAGGCTAATCCACTAGTTGTTGGGTATGAAACCGCAGTTCAACACAACCTTTCATCCGCAGACAGATGGCCAGACCGAGAGGACCAACAGAACAATGGAGGATATGCTCCAGATTTGCACCTTAGATTTCGGGAAAAGGTGGGAGGACCATCTCTATATGATCGAGTTTGCCTATAATAATAGCTATTAAGCTTGCATTCATATGGGACCCTTCGAAGCTTTATGCGGTAGGAAGTTTCGTACTCCTTTAGCTTGGGAGGAAATAGGAAAATCAAAGTTATTTAAGCATAAAGAAGCCGAAGATGAAAATTCGACTATACGCGCTATACGAGAGAGGCTATTGTTCGCCTAAGATAGGCACACAATGTACTATAATGCCAAGCACCGAAACGTGGAGTTTGCTATAGGTGATTGGGTATATCTAAAGATAAAGCCATTCAAAGGCGTGTCTAGGATTAATCGCATGAAAAAGTTGAGTCTGAGGTATCTTGGTCCGTTTGAAGTGGTTGAGCAGATTGGAGAAGCTGCCTATCGATTAGCTCTTTCAGCGGAGCTAAGTGCTTTACACGATGTGTTTCACAAATCAGTACTGCAGAAAGATTTGAAAGAGCCGACGCAACTAGTGGATGATGATCAAGTACCGGTCGATGCTTGGCTGACAACGAAGGTTAGACCCGTTCAGATCGAGGATACGGAGGTCAGGAAGCTACAAAACAAGACAATCGGGATAGTTAAAATCCGCTGGGACAATTGTGGCCGTAAAGAATTGACGTGGGAGCGTAAGCAAACAATGGGAGATAAATTTCCATAGTTATTTTTGTAAAAGTAAAGTTGTAATAGTTTTGGACTATTTTCCTACAGATGAATAAAATTTCGGGTTGAAATTTCTGTAAGGAGGGGGAGGTTTGTAACACCCCAAAATTTGGAAAATAGAACATAAGAGTGGCTATTGCCGGACGATAGTTGGTATCGTTGGTGAGAGCGATAGCACTTGACGCTTTCAACGAAGCGTTGAGTAGACTCAACGCACTCGACGCTCTCAACGCACTCGACGAAGCGTTGAGTGAGCTATCAGAGTGGTGATAGTGGGTATCGCCAGGCGATACTGCCACGTATGGCTGGACACATGTCGGATGGCCGGTCGGTGGCCGAAGAGCGGTTGTTGATTGGGGTTAAAGTGGCGACCGATGTTATCGACTAGGCGATAGCGGATATCGCCAGATGATAGCGTTAAGTTTGACTGTCAGCTAAAATTATGGCCTTTGAATTCTTTTGATGATAGGATTGTGTGGCTTGGTTTATTCCCGAGGCTGTTTAACAAGAGAAGAGATGGAGAGAAGATTCATTTATCTTCTCTCACTCTCTCTCATCCTTCTCATTAAGTTCTTGGAAGAAAGGAAGAAGAAGGCTGAAGATTTGCTAGGTTAGTGAAAGAGATCCCTTGATAAAAATCGAGAACTAAGGCAAGATCCGTGAAGTGGAAAGCGAGACGCTCCATTCTAGCCTTATAGAAAGCTTACAAATGGCTCCGAAACTAATTCTGAGGGTAACGATCTTCCTTCTTAGACAAGTGAAGTCCTACTTTTTCATATGCATGGAATCCCCCAGCAAAAGGTAGAGAATGGAGAAGATTCCGATGGGTTAATACGGAATATCCCCGGGTGGTTTTGAATATAGAATCCGTAAATTGCAGTATAGAATATGCATGCTGTGTGAAGCCTATCCGGAAAGGTTGGTCTAGATTGGTGGTGTTTTATTTGGCATGTCGGAGAAGACTCTGAGTATGAACGAGTAGTTTACGGGGTTTGTGGGTTGTACCTGTGAAATGAGAGTAGTAGGAAGTACTGGATGTGTGCTCTAGGAAATTACTCAGAAAATACCATAGTTTGCATAACTGTTGGATATTGCCGGGCGACAGCGAGTATCGCTGACAATATCTCTTGGTGATATATGATTGCTTGAAAGACTAGTTTTTTGGCACTATAGGATGCAGTAGGGTTTTGGCTGGAAAGATGTTCCAGTTGTGGCTGATTCTGGAGACAAGAGAGAGTTCTGTCGCTAACGCAAGACGATAGTGACTTTTGCGAGCGATATCTTCCAAATAGCATTTTATTATTGCGAAGCCTGTGTCCGTGATACAAGGTGTGTAGCGTGAGAAGCTGTGAGCATGGAGAGCCCAGCTATTGGCCATGAGTGCCATGATTGATCATTGCCGGCTCATGTCCTGGGTACATGTGAGCGGCAAGTGATGCTGAGAGCCTGTTGTGCCCAACAATAAGGCTAGTGAGCCGAACGGGAAAGGGGAGGCTTGCCCTCGTCTTGTCATTCGCCTTGATGGCTATGACCATTTGTGTTGACCTGGAGATTTGAGCAACAGGAAATAGTTGAACTGTAGCCGCGTTATGCCCATCTGAATAGAGTGCCTAAAGTAATTAGCGTTGTTGGAGCGCATAACGAGAGTCCTAGGCCTTGAGCAAGAAAGACTAGAAATGCTCAAAGTTAACCGTCATGTCTCGGACCTCTAAACAGTGGTGGGACCCTGGTAATCCGGTACACTGAGAATGTGCCTTGAGTACACGGAACGTTTGGCCGCTGAGGCACTCGTTTATGTTATATTGAATGGTGCTTGAGTGTGCCTTCTTGTGATATATCTGTTGTGTTAATGTTATGCCTGCAGGGAAGGAATTCCGCTGCCCCGGTAATGGGGTAGGGTCGTTGTAATTTTGTCAGCCGAAAGCTGACGTTGTCTTGTTAATAAAGTTTGGAATAAATCCTCGGATGTCGGTCTCTTGAGGAATGCAATTAGCGTCGAACGATTTAGACTCTAAAACAATTGTTATGAGAGTTAATTGAAAAAAACAGAAAAAGATGGGGCTTTGGTTGGTGGTCTTACGACCAATTACACTAATGTAAACTATGCGTGTCGCAATCACCGCTTCTCAAGGCGAGATGGATGTAGCGGCCGCGATGCCGTACTTCAGTTGGTGAATGGACGGAAGTCTAGCGAGTGAGGTGATTAGTGCGAAGTGAAATTGAGTGAAACGAACGTGTGGAGTGGAGCGAGATGGAGCGAGGCGCATCAAAGGATAATTCTCACAAGCACGATGAAACACAAATGATCCAATTTAACACTAGAAATTAATGTTCATTACATGCATAAACAATCCATGCAACAAGAAAAGAGAGAAAATGCAAAACCACGAGATTGAAGATCCACCGCGGTTGTTGGCCGGAGGTGCGGGTTGTCAATCCGCTTCCAAGCGCTGTCCGAGGAGGGCTTCCGGTACCACCGAGTTGTCACCTCGAGGGCCTGTAATTCCGTTCTTTAGGTATGCTTCGTCTTCTTCCTTGGTGGAAAGCTCGGAGAAGAATGCTTCAATGGCCGAGAGGGTCACCGGAGGATGCAGAATGCTTTGGAATCGTCGGAGAAGGTCCTCCCGATGATAGGGATGAAGGTGGAGGCGAATGGAACTGTTGGAGGGCGAAATGGCGGACTGGCGGAGGTTCCGTAACGTGTCTCGTTACCCTAATTCGCGGAACAGGGCATTTTATAGCTTGCAGAATAAATAGGGCGCAGGACCACTGGCGCACGACTAGTGGTCGTGCGCGACCAAGGTCAGCGCCCGTGCGCGAGCAACCTGTAGACCTGCATCAGAAAATCAATGGTCGTGCACGATCAGCAGCGCACGATCAGTGATTGTGCGAGGCAATGCTGATGATCGTGCAGAAATAGCCAGGCAGAACTTTATAAAATGGGTATGACTGCGCACGATCGGCGGCGCACAAGCAGTGGTCGTGCGCGGTATGGAAAGTGATCGTGCGGAAGGTTCAAGACAGGGATTTCACAAATGAGTCCAGGCTGCGCACGATCAGTGATCGTGCGCCAGGTGGTCGATGGTCGTGCGTGGGTAAAACGCACGACCACTGACTCCTTTGCCAAAAATAGTGAAACGCCTATCCCGAATGCCCTCACGATCCCCAAACCTGCAGGAAAACTGCACGGGACGTCGATCGTGGAAGCCACAACAAACAATAATAATCATAACAAGAATGTAAATGCACACAAGCACAGAAATGGGCTAAAAAGGTGCACAGGGCGTGGAATGCCGTAGCTAACCAAAAGGAGTACTAATGGCGCTAAAAGATAGTGCAAAGCTGAGGAAAAAGGCCTAGATGAGTCCAAAATAAGATATAAAATACGAACTCATCACATCCCCAGACTTAACCATTTGCACGTCCCGGGCAAATAATCACCTTGTGGACTCAAAAATGGCTAGCTGACGTAGCAATTTCAAAATACAGTAGGACGAGAAATCGAGAAACACAAGTGCATAGAAAATATAATAGAAGGAGTTTTTAATCATGCTATGCAATTTATAATTTTCGATAAACGTAAATAAATACTGTCACTACTCAAAGATTGAATTTCCGGAGAATCGCGCGGTCATGTGTAGGAAGAAAATAGGCAAGTCGGATGGCGGAGCATTGCCAAAGAGCGGGGCTCGTGATCACCTCCAAAGGAATCCACCAATGTCGGGGACCATATGCTTGGCCGTTCACACTTTCTCCACGATGCTAGTTCGACTCGAGCGTAAATCCGTAGGACTTTAGGTGAAGAGTTGGGGCTTGGGTGTAGACGTAGGTATGGATGAAAAAGATGAAAACGAAGGCTACACACAACCCAACGGAGCTCGGACAAAAACAGATTTCCCACTAGCAAAATGAATGCGAGTGCACCACACCCCCAGACCTGGTTTTTACAACATGGGTGTGTGCAACGCCTACCCCAAAACAGATTTCTAAAAAAACAGATTTTCATTTATACTTTTTATTTTCTCTTTTTCGTTTCTTTTTCACATATTTTTTTTGCTTTTATAAATTTTTTTTCTTTTTCAAATTCTTGAATTTCAGCAAATATAACAAGATGGCAAATCCACATTATTCACAAAACCACCTCCCACATCAACAACCCAACGAGAAAATGCTTGGAACTAGTGCTCGACGTGGGTGTGCGACTAGGATTGGCTTGAGGCATTGGTGAATTGAGTGTGGAGCTGAAACAAAAGGAAGGTAGGCTCAATGGGGCTAGCGAGGGCTATGTTAGGACGGGTGCAAGGCTCAACCGGGCCAAAGTGATGGCCTACGTCACGCTCACGCTCGACTAACCGTGCACCAATGCTTCGAAAGTAGCCTGGGGCAAGTTCTTAGTCACCGAGAAAAGTGATCCGTCCTCCCGACTCGAGCAATACAAAGCTAGCGACGCCTACACACATTCCTACACTACCGAGTGATTACTCCAGATTCATAGATTTGAGTAGGACAGACAGTATTTACGAGTGCAGAAAAAAAATAAATTGCAAGCATAAAGAAAAACTAAATCTATACAATTTCTACACAACATAAGCACTCGATTAGGAGCACTGCACGAGTTTCGAACTACTCTAAATCAAAATCCTACGTCAGCACCACCATCTTAAAGTTTACACGAAATAATACATCAACTCGAGCCGCACGCGTGGTCAAGTGTGCGCTCATGTGGGTGCCAAAGTGTGTGCAGCAGGAGTCAAAAACAATGAAGCAAAAAGGAAAACTACTGGCATGCGAAATTAATTGTGCTCGTGGAGTGCACAAGCGGCTCTTCCCCCCAGACTTGAATGAAAACATAAGCAAGTAAAATAGACATTCAACCAAGGAATAAATCTGAAGCGAGAGAGAGTGCCTATGCTCCAAAGAGTGGAGCATACCAGAAGATTGCGTGATGATTCGCGGGAGTTGCTGCTTCGCACAAAAGATAAGCTGAACCTGCGAATTAGGCCGAACAACAGAAAATACACAAAATAGAAAACATAAAATAAAAAACATAAACGAGGGGACCAAAAGGTCCATGCTTGGGTTGTCTCCCGAATAGCCCTTTTGTTTACCGTCCTTAAGGTGGACCAAATACCTGTATTAGCAGTTGTATATAATGTTTTTGCAGCAAAATAAAATAAAACTCAAAATGTTCCAACAAAAATAGGAGAGCCGCTGCGGAAATTGGGATCAAGGCGCTGCCCCGTCACCATGTAGTGGGTCTTCGAGCTGTAAGCTTTGAGGTTCGCCGATGATAGCACCTCCATCGTACAATTTTAGCCGATGCCCGTTGACCTTGAATTTGTCGCCGCTCTTCCCGGATATTTCAATAGCTCCAAAGGGGGAGACTCCGATCACTGTAAAGGGACCGCTCCACCGCGATTTTAACTTTCCAGGGAATAAGCGGAGGCGAGAGTTGTACATTAGGACTTGGTCTCCCGGTTGGAATTCTTTTGGGATGATGTGACGGTCGTGCCATTTTTTTGTTTTTTCTTTGTAGATCCGCGCATTTTCATAAGCAAAATGCCGTAGCTCTTCCAGTTCATTCAGTTGGGAGTGGCGTTCGCCTGCTGCAGTCTCAATGTCCATGTTCAGAAATTTGGTTGCCCATAGCGCCTTGTGTTCTAATTCGACCGGCAAATGGCAAGCCTTTCTGTAGACAAGTTGGAAGGGGGACATACCGATAGGAGTTTTGAAGGCGGTTCGGTATGCCCATAAGGCATCGTCGACCATCTAAGCCCACTCTTTTCGGTTGGAATTTATGGATTTTTCAATTATTCATTTTAGCTCCCTGTTGGAGACTTCTACTTGCCCACAAGTCTGAGGATGGTAGGCGAGAGAGACTTTGTGATGAACTCCAAACTTCTTTATGAGTTGTAAGAATGACTTGTTGCAGAAATGACTCCCGCCGTCACTGATGATTGTGCGCGGAGCGCCAAATCTAGAAAAAATATTTCTGTGTAAGAAGGTTAAAACAGTGCGAGCGTCATTTGCTGTAACAGCTTCGGCTTCGACCCACTTGAGACATAGTCAACCGCAACAATGATATAGAGTTTGCCGTGCGACATGGGAAAGGGTCCCATGAAATCTATCCCCCAAACATCGAATGGCTCACAACGAGCATGTTGTTGAGGGGCATTTCGTCCCTCTTAGAGATATTTCCTGTCCTTTGGCATTCATTGCATTTAGTAGCATAACTGTGTGCGTCTCTGAAAAGGGTTGGCCAAAATAGGCCACATTGCAAAACCATGCGTGCCGTTCTTGTGGCGCCGAAATGTCCGCCGGCCTCCCGATCATGACAGTGGTTTAAAACGTATTGGAATTCACTCTCGGGTACGCAGCGCCTGATAACTCCATCATTACACGTGCGAAAAAGTAGCGGGTCTTCCCAGAAATAATGTTTGGCATCAGATAGAAGTTTCCGCTTTTGTTGCGATGATAGGCTCGGGGAGACAGATTTGCATGCGAGATAGTTGGCCATGTCTGCGTACCACGGGGTCGTCGAGGGGAGGGAAGAGATGGAGAATAATCGCTCATCCGGGAAACATTCAGCTATCGCATTGCGCTCATCCTCTAAAACAGGTCCGCCACTATCATTCTCCAATCTAGATAAGTGATCGGCGATGACATTTTCCACTCCTTTCTTATCTCGGATCTCAATGGAGTATTCTTGCAGCAGGAGAATCCATCGGATTAGCCGAGGCTTGGCATCTTTTTTTTTGAATAAATACCTTAGAGCTGCGTGGTCGGTGTAGACAATGACATTGGATAACACCAAGTACGAATGGAATTTCTCGAAAGCAAAAATCACGGCCAGAAGCTCCTTTTCTGTGGTGGTGTAATTGAGCTGGGCATCGTTGAGGGTTCAGCTCGCATAAGAGATGGTGTAAAATACTTTGTCTCTCCTTTGACCGAGCACCGCACCAACTGCAAAATCCCTGGCATCGCACATGACCTCGAAGGGCAAAGTCCAATCCGGCGCCACCAAAATGGGAGCGGAGATGAGCCGGTCCTTGAGAGCTGTGAAGGCTTGCATGCAATCTTCATCGAAGACGAACAAGGCGTCCTTAGTCAACAGATTTGTGAGAGGTTTGGATATAGATGAAAAATTGCTAATGAATCTTCGGTAAAAGCCGGCATGTCCCAAAAAGCTGCGGATTCCCTTGACAGAAGATGGAGGAGGAAGATTCTTGATGACACCGATTTTTGCTTGATCGACTTCGAGCCCCCGACGAGAGACCTTGTGGCCTAAGACGATGCCCTCACGAACCATGAAGTGGCATTTCTCCCAATTCAGGACAAGGTTGGTATCATTACAATGCTGCAGGGCCTTGGCTAAATTAGCGAGGCAGGAGTCAAAGGTGTTCCCAAAAAGAGAGAAATCATCCTTGAAGACTTCGAGAAAATCACCGATCATGTCGCCAAAAATGGCGATAACGCAACGTTGGAAGGTTGTCGGGGCGTTGCACAAACCAAACGGCATTCTCCTAAACGCGAAGGTGCCAGATGGGCAGGTGAATGTCGTCTTGTCTTGATCTTCGGGATCGACTGCAATTTGGTTGTATCCCGAATATCCATCCAAAAGGCAGTAGTATTCCTGACCAGCCAATTTTTCCAGCATTTGATCGATGAAGGGAAGCGGGAAATGATCTTTGAGTGTAGCTTCATTCAGCTTCCTGTAATCGATGCAAACTCTCCACCCGGTGACCACACGGGTAGACAGTAGTTCATTCTCGTCATTGGCCACCACAGTAATTCCGCCCTTTTTGGGCACAACTTGGACCGGGCTTACCCATTTGCTGTCACTGATGGGATAAATTATACCGGCGTCAAGCAATTTTATAACTTCTGCCTGAACTACCTCATGCATCTTGGGATTCAGTCTTCTTTGCGGTTGTGCCGATGGTTTGTATTGATCTTCAAGGAGGATCTTGTGCATGAAGAACGCCGGGCTAATGCCTTTAATGTCAGCCAAAGATCGTCCAAAAACATTCTTATATTTTTTTAACACGTCGACCAATGCACGTTCGTTGTCGGCGGAGAGAGTAGCGGAGATGATCACCGGACATGCTGTGCCTTCCTCCAAGAAAGCATATTTCAGGGATTCGGGCAGCGGCTTCAAGGTTACGGTAGTGGCAGTGATATAAGAAGTGATGGGGGGTTCTTTGATCAGATGCGGAGTCCTAGACGAGGTATCGGGTGGTGTGTCCTCAATTTCCCATTCTGGCTCGTCATGGTCAAGAATCAATTCGCTGCATGTTCCCGGTTCGTCAATCAAGTCAGCGCTGTCACAATTAGTGATTCTGAGTTGTTGCGGAGATTCATGGACATTGAAGGAAATTGATTCTTCTCCCAAGCTTAGGGTCAGTTCTCCTTGGTCGACGTTGATAATAGCCCAGGCCAGTGGCAAGGAAGGGCCTTCCTAAAATTATATGAACCTTGGGATCAGCCTTCATGTCAAGGATGACGAAATCGGCCGGGAAAGCGAGGTCGTTAACCATGACAATGAGGTCTTCAACCATCCCAGCGGGCGTTTTTATCGATCGATCGGCTAGCTGTAACCTCAGATGGGTGGGCTGGAGAATCCCAACTCCCAGCTCCTGGAAGATGGAGAGGGGCATCAGGTTAATCGACGCTCCCAAATTGCAAAGTGCGTGGCCAAACCTGTGGAGACCAATTCTGCAAGGGATGGTGAAGCTGCAAGGATCTCTGCGTTTGGTAGGAGGGAAGTTGGTGAGGAGAGAGGAACACTCTTCGGTGAGGTTAATCATCTTCAGACCTTCCAAGGATTTACACCTCGAGATGAGGGTCTTGAGGAACTTGGAGTATCCTGGAATCTGAGTGATAGCTTCTGTTAAAGGTATGCTAACTTGAACTCCTTTCATGATCTCCAGGAACTTCTGAAAATGCCTTTCAGTCTTTTCATTATTTAGCCGATGGGGAAACGGCGGCCTCGAGGTGTTTCTCACGAGTGGCGGTACTGACATGGGTTCTTGCGCGATCGGTGCAGACGGAGGTTCAATTGTCGAGTCAGAAATGGGTACACACGAAGATTGTGTAGGAGGATCGGGCGGCAAGACTCTCTCGAGACTTTTTCCACTTCTCAGCCTCATTGAATGCACTGTTTCCTGTTTCTGACTGATAGAGCTGAGCAGCGTTTCCGTAAGACTCCCAATGGCCGTTTGTAGGCGCTGAATGGTGGTGGCTTGATCGTTGAACACATCCATCATTTTGCAAACGTATGCGAAAAAACGCTCCATCACAGACGCAGGAAGATTGGCGGCTTCACTAGTGACCACCGACTTTGCCTCCACGAAAAGGTTGGGGAAAGGTGGGGAATTCCAATGCCTGCTAGTTTGGGCAATGTTGTCAATTATTTCCCAAGCATCCTGACAAGGTTTGTTAAACAGAGTTCCGCCAGCTGCAATGTCAAGTGCTGGCCGGAATCTGTCTAGGATCCCAAAATAGAAGGTTTGGAGCAGCAAAATATCTGACACTCCCTCTCTGCAGCATTCCCTTCGCAAATACTGAAAACGCTCCCAGGTTGCGAACAAGGATTCTTCATCTCTTTGGGAGAAGGTGATGAGCTCCTTGTAATCGTCCGTGGTTAGCATTTACTGCCGGAATTTGGCCAAGAAATTTCTTTCGAGTTGCTTCCACGAATGAAACATTTCCTTCCTGGTATCATGATACCATCATTTTGCGCTGCCTTTCAAGGAGAAGGAGAAGAGTCGAATCTTCTGCTGCTCGCCGTTGGCAGTGTTCTAAGAGCATGTGTCGTAAATTTCTAAAAACCTGCGCACATGGCATAAGGCATCAACACTTCCATCTCCGTTGAATTGACAATTTTCGATAATGTATTCGATCAAATCAGAGGAAATCTCGAAACTGTCATTTCCCGTTTCCACTCGATTGGTGAGACGGGCTTGATAAATTAGCTGCTAAATAGAAGGCATTGATGGAATATTGGCCCTGCATTCACTGAAAAACCAAAACAAAGAAACAAAAATCAAAAAGCACTAACTCTTATACCAATACTTCCAGAAATCATGATCGTTCAACAATTGCATTCCCCGGCAACGGCGCCAAAAACTTGATGCGCGTAAAATACGGCAAGCGTACCGGTCGCACAAGTAATAAAGTTGGGAATAAATCCCCGGATGTCGGTCTCTTGAGGAATGCAATTAGCGTCGAACGATTTAGACTCTAAAACTATTGTTATGAGAGTTAATTGAAATAAACAGAAAAAGAAGGGGCTTTGGCTGGTGGTCTTACGACCAATTACACTAATGTAAACTATGCGGGTCGCAATCACCGCTTCTCAAGGCGAGATGGATGTAGCGGCCGCGATGCCGTACTTCGGTTGGTGAATGGACGGAAGTCTAGCGAGTGAGGTGATTAGTGCAAAGTGAAATTGAGTGAAACGAACGTGTGGAGTGGAGCGAGATGGAGCGAGGCGTATCAAAGGATAATTCTCACAAGCACGATGAAACACAAATGATCCAATTTAACACTAGAAATTAATGTTCATTACATGCATAAACAATCCATGCAACAAGAAAAGAGAGAAAATGCAAAACCACGAGATTGAAGATCCACCGCGGTTGTTGGCCGGAGGTGCGGGTTGTCAATCCGCTTCCAAGCGTTGTCCGAGGAGGGCTTCCGGTACCACCGAGCTGTCACCTCGAGGGCCTGTAATTCCGTTCTCTAGGTATGCTTCGTCTTCTTCCTTGGTGGAAAGCTCGGAGAAGAATGCTTCAATGGCCGGGAGGGTCACCGGAGGATGCAGAATGCTTTGGAATCGCCGGAGAAGGTCCTCCCGATGATGGGGATGAAGGTGGAGGCAAATGGAACTGCTGGAGGGCGAAATGGCGGACTGGCGGAGGTTCCGTAACGTGTCCCGTTACCCTAATTCGCGGAACAGGGCATTTTATAGCTTGCAGAATAAATAGGGCGCACGACCACTAGCGCACGAGACCAAGGTCAGCGCCCGTGCGCGAGCAACCTGTAGACCTGCATCAGAAAATCAATGGTCGCGCACGATCAGCAGCGCACGATCAGTGATCGTGCGAGGCAATGCTGATGATCGTGCGGAAATAGCCAGACAGAACTTTGTAAAATGGGTATGACTGCGCACGATCGGCGGCGCACGAGCAGTGGTCGTGCGCGGTATGGCAAGTGATCGTGCGGAAGGTTCAAGACAGGGATTTCACAAATGAGTCCGGGCTGCGCACGATCAGTGATCGTGCGCCAGGAGGTCGATGGTCATGCGTGGGTAAAAACGCACGACCACTGACTCCTTTGCCAAAAATAGTGAAACGCCTATCCCGAATGCCCTCACGATCCCCAAACATGCAGGAAAACTGCACGGGACGTCGATCGTGGAAGCCACAACAAACAATAATAATCATAACAAGAATGTAAATGCACGCAAGCACAGAAATGGGCTAAAAAGGTGCACAGGGCGTGGAATGCCGTAGCTAACCAAAAGAAGTACTAATGGCGCTAAAAGATAGTGCAAAGCTGAGGAAAAAGGCCTAGATGAGTCCAAAATAAGATATAAAATACGGACTCATCACACCCCCAGACTTAACCATTTGCACGTCCCGGGCAAATAATCACCTTGTGGACTCAAAAATGGCTAGCTGACGTAGCAATTTCAAAATACAGTAGGACGAGAAATCGAGAAACACAAGTGCATAGAAAATATAATAGAAGGAGTTTTTAATCATGCTATGCAATTAATAATTTTCGATAAACGTAAATAAATACTGTCACTACTCAAAGATTGAATTTCCGGAGAATCGTGCGGTCATGTGTAGGAAGAAAATAGGCAAGTCGGATGGCGAAGCATTGCCAAAGAGCGGGGCTCGTAATCACCTCCAAAGGAATCCACCAATGTCGGGGACCATATGCTTGCCCGTTCACACTTTCTCCACGATGCTAGTTCGACTCGAACGTAAATCCGTAGGACTTTAGGTGAAGAGTTGGGGTTTGGGTATAGACGTAGGTATGGATGAAAAAGATGAAAACGAAGGCTAAGCACAACCCAACGGAGCTCGCACAAAAACAGATTTCCCAATAGCAAAATGAATGCGAGTGCACCACACCCCCAGACCTGGTTTTTACATCATGGGTGTGTGCACCGCCTACCCCAAAACAGATTTCTAAAAAAACAGATTTTCATTTATACTTTTTATTTTCTCTTTTTCGTTTCTTTTTCACAATTTTTTTTTGCTTTTATAAATTTTTTTTCTTTTTCAAATTCTTGAATTTCAGCAAATATAACAAGATGGCAAATCCACATTATTCACAAAACCACCTCCCACATCAACAACCCAACAAGAAAATGCTTGGAACTAGTGCTCGACGCGGGTGTGTGACTAGGATTGGCTAGAGGCATTGGTGAATTGAGTGTGGAGCTGAAACAAAAGGAAGGTAGGCTCAACGGGGCTAGCGAGGGCTATGTTAGGACGGGCAAGGCTTTCAACCGGGCCAAAGTGATGGCCTACGTCACGCTCACGCTCGACTAACCGTGCACCAATGCTTCGAAAGTAGCCTGGGGCAAGTTCTTAGTCACCGAGAAAAGTGATCCGTCCTCCCGACTCGAGCAATACAAAGCTAGCGACGCCTACACACATTCCTACACTACCGAGTGATTACTCCGGATTCATAGATTTGAGTAGGACAGGACAGTATTTACGAGTGCAGAAAAAATATAAATTGCAAGCATAAAGAAAAACTAAATGTATACAATTTCTACACAACATGAGCACTCGATTAGGAGAACTGCACGAGTTTCGAACTACTCTAAATCAAAATCCTACATCAGCACCACCATCTTAAAGTTTACACGAAATAATACATCAACTCGAGCCGCACGCGTGGTCAAGTGTGCGCTCATGTGGGTGCCAAAGTGTGTGCAGCAGGAGTCAAAAACAATGAAGCAAAAAGGAAAACTACTGGCATGCGAAATTAAATGTGCTCGTGGAGTGCACAGGCGGCTCTTCCCCCCAGACTTGAATGAAAACATAAGCAAGTAAAATAGACATTCAACCAAGGAATGAAATCTGAAGCGAGAGAGAGTACCTATGCTCCAAAGAGGGGAGCATACCAGAAGATTGCGTGATGATTCGCGGGAGTTGCTGCTTCGCACAAAAGATAAGCTGAACCTGCGAATTAGGCCGAACAACAGAAAATACACAAAATAGAAAACATAAAATAAAAAGCATAAACGAGGGGACCAAAAGATCCAAGCTTGGGTTGTCTCCCGAATAGCCCTTTTGTTTACCGTCCTTAAGGTGGACCAAATACCTGTATTAGCAGTTGTATAATGTTTTTGCAGCAAAATAAAATAAAACTCAAAATGTTCCAACAAAAATAGGAGAGCCGCAGCGGAAATTGGGATCAAGTCGCCGCCCCGTCACCATGTAGTGGGTCTTCGAGCTGTAAGCTTTGAGGTTCGCCGATGATAGCACCTCCATCGTACAATTTTAGCCGATGCCCGTTGACCTTGAATTTGTCGCCGCTCTTCCCGGATATTTCAATAGCTCCAAAGGGGGAGACTCCGATCACTGTAAAGGGACCGCTCCACCGCGATTTTAACTTTCTAGGGAATAAGCGGAGGCGAGAGTTGTACATTAGGACTTGGTCTCCCGGTTGGAATTCTTTTGGGATGATGTGACGGTCGTGCCATTTTTTTGTTTTTTCTTTGTAGATCTGCACATTTTCATAAGCAAAATGCCGTAGCTCCACCGACTGTCTGTGGGATTTTACGTGGGGCCCCGACCAGACCTTGTGTTATATTTAATACGACGGATGGAGGTGTTACAATTTGGTATCTGCTTATCTTGGTCTTCCTCCTGCAAATTTGTGGTCGAATTCTTTTGAGGGATGACGAGCACGTGTCTGTGCTTACCGTTATAACAAAAATTAACACAAGAATGCCCAGTTAGGAATGGAAATACACATGTTTGAGGAACTTGCATGTTCCTAATTATAGTTGTTTGGTATTGGGTAGTCGCTAAATGGTGTATTTTACACTTATAGGTGACAAAAAGTGGTGGGGGCAGTCTGAACCCAAATGTTCTGTTGAAAGTACGGCACCAGCTGATGTGCCTACACCTCCTCCTTCTGCGGAAACAGTGCGCTTAGTTGCTGAGGCAGTATTTGCAATGATGAATGCACAGCCGACTGGGTAGGTACGACCTGCGATGGTTCCTGTTGAAACATAAAAATTGGTCTCTATGGAGTTCACACTTGGGAAAGGGATGATCGCTCACCTACTTCTCTCCTGTAAGCAAAATGACAAGAAAAACAAGGGGGACCTTACCCAAGGGCTCGGCGCGGAGGTCCCATCTCACACCCATAATATCTTAGAATGCTTCCCCTCCCTTAGCCAGATGCCGAGCTAAGGTATCTCAGAAAGAGCTAGAAGACCGGAAACACGTGAGCATGCCTTCTGAGGTACCCCTTGGGTCCTATTTATAAGATTCTGAAAAACAGCTGGCAAATAGCCAACCTCCACTATTCTAAACAGCTATGTGCAGCCCAACTGGGTCTGCCAACAAGCGTAACTCTGATGTTCTAGAAGGATATTGGCACCCCCTGCAGGGGTACCCAGGTAATTTGGCTGTTGGGCCCCATTGGATAGACTCTAAGGATATGGAGGTCTGCTCGCCGCAGCTCGTCATCCCACTAAGGAGGAGACGGCTTGGCTCCCACAACTCGCCATCCCTCCTTAGGCGAGTGTGAGCTAGGTCATCGTAGTCTGCCAACCCTTGTTTTGAGGCGGGCTGGCGGCCAGGTCGCCAAAGTTAAGAGGGCTGGGCGAGCCAGCTTGTGCAGCTCTCCCGCCTAACCTTGGCGAGGGCGAGCCGGTCATTCTCAGTTGTAACTTCAGAAGGAAGTTCGAATAAATTGAGTTCGACGAACGCCGAGCTCCGGGAGGGTGCGGGCTGGGTGGGCAAGCTCGCGCAGCTCGCCCACTTAGCTTTAGTAAGACAGAGCCGGCCATTCTGAGATCGCCCGCAGACTATTCTAGCGCTGGCAGGTTGCCTTGGTTCGCTCTCCTGGCCTGGTGGACCCACTCGGCGAACACGGGGTTGTACACAATCCCCTCTCTTTTTGAGCTTGGCTAAGCTCGAAAAGATTCATCCAACCCACGTGTTCGGTGAGTCCTTCAGTGAGCTGGAGAGAATATTTTGGTGGGTCCCACCGTCGTGCTATAAATATACCATCGGATCTTTGGAAAAATCTCGCCTTCTCTTGACCTTCTCTATAAGCTATAATTGAGCGATGTCTGTGTCTGAGGAGATGCGAGCGCGCCTGGCGGCCGCGACGGAGGGGACTAGGGAGCAGGCTCTTGATGCCACCCCGTGGTTAGTACGCAGATCACCCGACCCCCTCTTCAAGCTAGTGAAAGGGTGGATCATTAGGCTATCTCCTGTGAACGACCCCCCGCGGTCCAACCCGGCGCCCGGTGCCGAGGTCGCCCATGTGGTATGTGAACTTCCTGCCTGATTCGTCATCCTACCCCTGATTCCTTCCTTTTTTTTATAGGCGATGCCTCGCGGAGATGGAGGCGTCGAAGAGGGGCAACGACGTTCCATCCCAATGACAACCGATCGGTTCGCCAGCCCTTTGGGCCAGGGGCACCCACCTGGGGTAATTTCACAGTCGCCGATTCCCCAAAAGCTGGAGAAGCCTTTCATAATTCCTAATGGGGAACCCTTCCAGGGCTGGTCGGGCTCCTCCCGGCCATCTGCTTATGCGGGAAACATGCCGACCCCTGGTGAGTTTGCACTCTTGCCCGTTTATCACTATTTGCTCCTGATCCTTCCTTTTACAGGATTCAATCTGATGTCCTCCTCCGATGTCGACATGATCGAAGGATATTCACCTCCCCCTGATACAGATCATATTTCGGAGTACATAGGCGACCCGCTAGATGCTGAGAGGATGAAGAGATAGGTAACACAACTATTTCAAAAGCACACGCTACTGTTACAGGAGGTTTACAATAGGGTAAGGAAGGATAAGTCCAAGACGGAGGAAAGATTCAAATTTCTGGAGGGGAGGAGGTGACCGGTTGACGGGGATGGAGTTACTTCTTCGGGGGTGCACATCACGCGAGCCGAGGAGCAGCTTAGGCGTGCCACGGAGTAGATCGACCTGGCCCAGCAGGAGCTGTTGGCGGTCCGCGAGTACCATTATCCAGTCATGCTTCCCCGATCCTGGACGCGGAGGCAGGGCAGGTGGAAGTGGAACCAGAACTGAGCTGCCTGCCCCTTCTCCTCTATTGATCGCTAGGCCCGGGTTACATCCACATCCTAAATCAATTCATGTAGTTAGGTTGCGAACTTTCTTTTGGGATATTTGATCTATAATAACTTAAGGCCTTCTCTCCTGCCAGTGAGATCATGATTGTTGCTTGTTGCTTTTTTGGTGCCGCTGCTTAGTTCTTTCTAGGCGAATGTGTATGAGGCACTCTTGCTCGCCTAACCTTTCTTTGAGCGAGCACGAGATCGATTAATCGGCTCGCTCAACCCGCCTATTTGGCCTCAGTGAGAGCGAGCCGGGTGTACGCGGATTGCGAGCCTAGGCTGCTTTGCCTACAACTTTTGGCGTGTTCGGATTGTGGCTCGCCTGTCTCTTATACGCATGCGGGTGAGAGAAGCTCACGGCCGAATAGTCTTTACGGCACATCAGCGAGAAGAAATAATCCCACAGTAGGTCCAGAAGTCAAAACGTCGGGACGCATTTTGCTATCCGCACTTTTACCGCCCTTTGTCTTTCTATAAATAGGCCTTGCCGGCCCTTTCTCACCCACTTCTTTTAAGACTTCCCCTTCTTTCCTGCTCCCTGCGACTCTCGGCTCGCCAGCTTCCTGTGATAATTATATCGTCACACTTGACCAGATTCTCGTGAGATTGGTGGTGGTAGCGGTGATGAGTATGGGCGGAGCAAGTGTTCCTGGACCTTCTCTGAGCACGACTAACCCCATGCCTCCATTTATAAGGGTGAGTTCGTTGATGACACAAGCAACTATATACCTCCAGGATTTTTGGCAAGGCGACCTAGGGAGGGGGAGAAGATCAATGATCTCTCAGGAGAGGAGTTCGCCATCCCCGCGGCGCATTTCGAGGCGGGTCTCCGGCTTCCCCTATGGCGGGAGGTCCGCCAAATAACTTTGGGTTCGTGCCCGGGAAGATGACCCCCAACTCCATCACGGTGATGATCGGATTCATGTGCTTCCCATGGGAAGAGCAGATTGAGTTGAGTCTCGCGGTCTTCCGCAAGCTGTTCTCCTTCCGGGCGAACAAAGATGGGACCGCTTACTTCTCCAACAACCACGTTAAGGTGCGGGAGACCGTCAATAAGAGCCATAATTCGCTAAAGAAATTTGTTTTCATCAAGGGAGACTTATGCAATATCCCTTTCTTGCCAGTCCAGCTCAGTGAGGCGAGCTATCGCCCCCTTCCCTGGGAAGCCACGAGGCCGAGCTCTACGGGTTCTTCAAGGGGAAGAACTTTGAAGTCACGTTCCTCCGCAAGGAACATAGACATGCTTGCCCCTGTCGCGCCTGGAGGAGGTAAAGTATTCGCGCTTCATGCTCTCCTCTTTACTGTCATTCCTATCTTAACTTTCCTTTTCTGCAGGCGAGCGTAACGTTCCCTCGCACCCTCCTTATGAGAGTGCATTGCTTTCTCCTTGCGAGCACACCCACGCCTAGGTTATATCCGCCGCTCATCGCGAGACCTCAGCCTCTGTTCCCCCAAAGCGGCCTAGCCATGAACAACCTCTGCCACCGCCACCGCCCAAGAAGCCGAAGACCGCGGGCGGCGCGCCTCCCACAAGTCGGGAGAAGGGTAAGCTCTGGTGGGCCATCCATTTGGAGGTCTTCTCCCTCTTAGTGCTTAGAACGATGGCTCCACTGGCGAGGGGGCCAAAACCTTCGGGCTGAAAGGAGAGGAGCCTGCCATCAAGCTGGTACCGAGAGGGCACCGTAACTTGAACCTTGGAGAGTGGCCTTTGACAAGCTCGGCATTCCCCTCCTCTAGTGGGACAAGGAGTCGAACGAAGCTATCATCTCCAACCTGATGCCGAGCTGGCTGGAGCAGGAGTCTATCAGCGGGGAGGCCTACAACTTCTCGTTTGGCCTGTATGCGTGGGAGGATGCCGTGATCTACGACAAGGAGGCCACGCGGGTCCTTGTGCACGGAAGCATACGGGCCCATCTCCGCGGCCTGGAGCTGGCCCATATGGTGGGCAGGCGTCTAGCCTAGCTGGAGAAGAACACCCCGTTGCTCAAAAAGCTGGTCAATGAAAAGGAGGAAGCTCGTCGTCTCACCTAGGAGGAGGCAGACTACCAGAAGAAGAGGGCGGATGCAGTCGATGCCGCCCTTGCCGAGTACTTGGAAGGAGTGGTAAGTCCCTCGACTCGCACTTATCGCTTAAAGGTTTCCTCTCCTTTTCTTAAGTTTACCCTATCCCTTTTCGCAGGACTCGGCGACGGCCAGTCGTCTAGGCTTCTAGATCACCTCCCTTGAGAAGGAAACAGAGGAGTCACAGGCGCGGGAGCGCGAGCTGGAAGCCGCAGCGGCTGCTCTGCCTCCCTCCAAGCAACATCTGCCATCTCGTGCACTATACCGAGTACGAGCTGGAGGTCATTATAAAGAAGAATGATGCCAGTGCAGTGAAGTATACTGTCCAGATGTTGTGGCGGGCGGACCTTATTTAGAGCGAGTGCGCGGGCCTTTCCGCGAGCGATGTGGTACCGACACTATTCCTTCAAGTAACAAAGTCAGGAGATGTGTCCTACCGAATTATCTAGGAGGTCTCGTCGCTTAAAGGCTCGCCTCGCTAATTCCACGTGCCTCACCATTTATATTTTTGTTGTAATGTGAATGCGGGGCCGAGCCCCCAAACCTATTATTTTGTCATTATTAATGAAATATGCTTTTTGGGGTTGCTGCTTGTAATGTCGCTTATCTGCAATGCCATATCGTTCTTTCTCTTTTGTGTTCGCGGCCTGCTTCGATACTCCTATTTGTTGACTCCCTTCCCGCATCTTGCGAGCTAGGTTGCGTGTTTATTCGGGACTTAGCTTAGCAAATATAGGAGCGTTAGCTGGCCGAACCACAAATGACGAAACATATCCTTTGTATAGATTCTTTGTGCCACTCGCGGGATACCAGAGGCGAGTCGACTCGGCTTGCACCCGAGTCGCCTAGCTCCGTGCGAGCTGGGCCCTGTGTGGTCGCTACGTGGTCTGAGCTCTTGCCACCTTGGTCGCATTTCGGGTGCTCTCCGATCCATAGTCTCGGCTCGGTACTTCTGGCTCGCCGACCTGCTGAGGTCATTCTGTCAACCCTGCGATTTTTGCCTCCGTAATTCGAGTGTTTGGGTCCTGGCTTTAGACTCCACATTCATCAAGACCTTATGTCCATATATCTGATAGGGGGCCTGGGCAGACGCTCTTGAGTGACATCCAGCCCTGCCAGCTAGGTGAGAGCCTGATAGCGGGATCTTCTCGGGATCTGGGTAAACTCTCTTGAGTGACATCCAGCCCTGCCAGCTAGATGTGATCCTGATAGTGGGATCTGCTCGGGGTTCGGGTAGACTCTCTCGAGTGACATCTAGTCCTAGCACCTAGGTTAGAGCCTGATAGTGGGATCTGTTTGAGGCCCGGGTAGACGATCTTGAGTGATATCCAGCCCTGCTAGCTAGGTGAGAGCCTGACAGCGGGATCTGCTCGGGGTCTGGGTAGACTCTCTCGAGTGACATCCAGCCCTGTCAGTTAGGTAAGAGCCTGACAGTGGGATCTTCTCTGGGTCTAGGAAATGAACACTTCACCCATTCACAGGAATCACTACAAGAGTATTGGTACAACAAGAAGGTTAATTAGAAAAAGACAATTACTTACACGGCTCAAGGATAAAATTGTTTCAAGTCATCACCGCTCCAGGTGAGATTTAGGGTCTCACCCTCCATATTCCGGAGGCGGTACCCTCCTGATTTAAGTGTTTCTTGTACAATGTATGGACCCTCCTAGTTGGGGTTGAGTTTTCCCACAGCGGCTGATCTTCCCGCCGCATCCACCTTTTTTTGGACCAAGTCCCCTTCTGCGAATTGTTTGACCCTAACGTGCTTGTCAAAGTACTTGGCAATTCTTCTCTTCACATCTTCCTGTCGGATGATGGAGAGGTCATGTAGCTCCTCCACCATGTCAAGGGAGAGCTGCAGCTCCTCCGTCATTTTCAGCTTGTCATTCCTCCCTACCTACCTCTGCCTCGACCATCCGAAGCGTTCAGACCTCGAACTCGATCGGGAGCATTGCCTTGCATCCATAAAAGAGCTTGAAGGGGGTCTCCCCCGTGGCGGTGTTGGGGGTGGTTCTAAGGGCCCAAAGAATCGAGGGAAGCTGTTCCACCCAGCTACCCTTCATGTTTTCAACTTTTTTTTATCAGGAGGTTCACTATGATTTTGTTTGCCGCCTCCACCTGCCCGTTGCTCCTAGGGTGATGGATCGAGGCAAATCTAAGATCAATCTTGAGCTGCCCGCAGAAGCTAATGAACTCGGCACTGACAAACTGAGGTCTGTTGTCCATGATAATGGCTTGGGAAACCCATGCAGGCAGAAGATCTCACCCCAAACAAAATTCCTGATAACCTGGGAGGTAACCTTAGCCAGCGCCTTCACCCCCAACCACTTAAAAAAATAATCTATCATGAAGAGTAAAAACCTCCTCTACCCGCTGGCCTGAGGGAAAGGCCCCACCAGGTCCATTCCCCTGATGTCGAAGGGCTAGGGGGACGTAATACTTCTGAGATGCTGGGCCGGTTACAACTGGAGGGGGCATATAACTGGCACTTGTGGCACTTCTTAGTGAACTCTGCCGCATTGTGGCTCAAGGTAGGCCAGAAATGCCCTTGCCTGACAATCCTCCCCTCCGGGGTCCGATTCACTCCGACTCCCGGAGTGACTCCCGCACTCCCCGGAATGAACCTCCTCCAAGATCCTTTGGACCTCCCTCTCGACAACGCAACGTGCCAACATCCCCGAAAGGGTCTTTTCAGTACAGCTTCCCATTACGCATGAGATAGTACGCCGACTTATATTAGAATTTCTTCTTATCCATCCCCTCCGGATACTCTCCTGTGGAAAGGAAGGTTGCGAATGAGCCCATCCACGAGGGGTGTTGATCCACCTCCATCAGCTCTCCTTCTTCGATGGAAGGGCGGAATAGGTCGGAAATGGTTCCCACCACCCAAGGACCATGCTTTGCCAGTCGATCCACCTGCTCGCTCTCCTCCCGGGGCACATGCCGGATGGAGAAGGTTTAGAATGTGCCAATGACCCCTTTAATTTTGCTAAGTATAATTGGAGGGTAGGCTCCCTTGCCTCGAACTCCCTGTTGATCTGTGAAGCCACCACCATGGAGTCAGTGAGGACCTCCACATCTCCCTGGACATGTACAACCCTGCGATCATTGCCTCATACTCGGCCTGGTTGTTGGTGATGGGAAAGTGCATCACTACTATTTGTTCGATTCTCATCCCCTGGGGACTTACTAGGATCGCCCCCACCCCCAGAGAATGCCTTCATGAAGCGCCATATGCCATCACTTTCTAGGGGACTTGGTGAGTGAGTTCCGTCTCCGCCACCTCGACCACATAGTCAGCCAGAAAGTCGGCCATTTCTTGGGACTTGATCGAGATATGGAGAACAAAGGAGATGTCGAACTCACTCAGTTCCACCGACCACTTGGCCAACCGGCCCGAATGCTCCACCCACTCGAATATGTTGCGGAGGGGGTGGTCAGTCACCACTCGGATTGAGTGTGCCTGGAAGTAGGGCCTTAGTCTCCGAGCTAAGATGACCACAGCGAAGGCCAGCTTCTCCAAAATGGGATATCGCAGTTCTTCCTTCCTCTGGACCAGGCTCACATAAAATATGGGGAGATGCTTCTTCCCCTCTTCTCGAACCAGGACGGAGCTCAAGGTCTTGGTTCTAACCCCAAGATACAAAGACATGTCCTCCCCCTCCTTTGGCCCTTGGAGCAGGGAAGCCTGAGTTAGTTACCTCTTCATGGCTTGAAATGCCTCCTCGCACTCCTTAGTCCATTCAAACATCTGTCCCACCCTCAATGCTTTGAAGAAGGGAGAGAACTTCTCTCCGGCCTGGGAGAAAAATCTTTTCAACCCTGCCAGCTTTCCTTTCAACCGTTGCACTTCCTTGGAGTTCAGAGGTGATGCTAACTCAATGATCTCCCTTACCTTGTGAGGGTTGGGCTCTACACCTACAGGAGTAAGGAGATGGCCTAGGAACTTACACCTGCTTGCCCCGAAGAAGCACTTCAGGGTGTTCAACCGCATCTTGTACTTGCATAAGGTGGTGAAGGTCTCCTCCAAGTCCCGTAGGTGAGAGTCCACGTCTCGAATCTTGATCATGAGGTCATCCACATACACCTCCAGGTTCCTCCCCGTCTGTTCTCGGAAGACCCTATCCATCATTTTTTGGTTCGTCTCCCCGACATTCTTTAGCAGAAAGGGCATCATTTTATAGTAGTAGTACCCATCCCCTGTGATGAAGGAGATGTCCTTGATGTCTGGGGGGTGCATCCTGATCTGGTGGTAACCTGAAAATGCATCTATAAAACTCATCACAGGAAAACCAATGGCTGAGTCAACTAGCGCACCGATCCGAGGCAAAGGATAACAGTCCTTAGGACACGATTTATTAAGTAAAGAAAAATCAACACACAAACGCCACCGACCTTCTCATTTTTTGACCTTTACTACAATGGAGACCCAGCCGGGGTATTGTATTTCAGATACAAAGCCATCCTTGAGGAGCTTGGCCACCTCCTCCCTGATGGGCTTGACCAGCTTCTCTGCGATGGACCTCTTCTTTTGCTGGACGGGGCGAGCCTCTGGGTTCAAGTTGAGGTAGTGGCAAGCGACGCCCGCATCGATACCTAGCAAATCCGCGGTGCTCCAGGAGAATATGTCCATGTTCTTTTGGATGCACTCCAGCATCCCATCCCGGTCTGCTGGGGTCAGCCCCCCGCTGATACGGACCTTCTCCACCCTGCCCCCGAGGGTGATAACCTCCATCTCCACAACCTCCTCCACAGCCTCCAGCCTGGATTGCTCCCCCCATTCTCCAGTGTCTTCCCCACCCGGGGCAGGAACTTCCTCCTCAGCTTCTTCAATGACCAAGACATCGGCTAGCTCCTGGACTTCCTCCGCCACCTCCACCTAGGTGCAGGTCTCTCCAGACCCGTACTTGGATCTCCACGGTGTTGAACTTCAGGCATTGGTTGAAGGACGAGGGGATACATCGGAAGGCACTGATGAGGGGTCCCCCGAATATGACGTTATAGCTTATGGGGGAATCCACGATGACGAACTTGTAGGTGCTGGACTGCTCCCCCAGAGTGACATGGAGTCCCACTCCTCCTTCTACCTCCTTCCTCTCCCCTGAGAACCCGAACAAAGGTTCATCTGAGGCCAACACCCTCTTGGCCTCCACCTTCATCACGTCAAATGCCTTCTTGAAGATGATGTTGAACGAGCTCCCATTGTCGATGAGCATATAGGAGACGGTGAAGTTCTCGATTGCTGTCTGGATGACCAGCCCATCGCAAAAGGGGTCCTCATGGTCCGACATATCCTTCCTTGAGAGAAGGTGATCTTCTCCTCCAGGGGTGGGGTCTGGGATGTGGAGCCAACGCTCTTATGGTACATGGTGTTGAGACTTGCCTTGCGGGAAGCCTTGACCCCCCCATAGATCAATCAGATCCCTCCTCAGGCCCCAACATCGGCCCAGTCCTCACACCTATCCTCCTCCTCCGGAGGTAGGACTTATTCGATCTGCACTCCCTAGTAGTCTTTTTGTTACCGCTTCTCCCTGTTTCCTCTCATCTCGATGAACTCAAGGCATGTGGCCGTGGCGTACCCCTCCTCTTGATGGAAGTTATAGTAGGGCAACTCCACCCAAACCTCTCTTCTCCTCCTCCACGCTGCTCTCCTCCTCTCCCCCATGGCTATAGCCATAGCCTTGTTCTAGTCAGGGAGAGGTGGTCTCTAGCCCTGCCTCCCACCTGGAGGGTAAAATTGGCCCTGGCCCCCTAGCGATTGTCTCCCCCATGGAAACCTCTCTGCGCCCCCTAGTCTTGCCACTCCGTCCTCCAACCTAGCCGATGGTTCGGCTCCTGACGCCCCTAACTGGGCTGCTGCTGCTGTTATTCCCTTTGCCAGGGTTCAGCTCTTCTCTTCTCCTGACCTCTGCGACCTCTTGGCCTCTCTTCCTCCGTGGCCCACCAAGCCAGTTTCCGGGAAAACTCCAGATTCGACGCTTCCCCATCGACTACTCTTGTCTCCCTCTCCATTTGCTCCTCGTAGGAGAGAGGTGGTACCCTCTTTAGCTCCATTCAGAAGAAACCCTGCTGCAGCCCTAGGGTGAAGGTCATCATCAGGGTGTGCCCCGACATCTGCTGTACCTGGGTCACCTCCTCCTGTAACCGGTCTACGTAGCTCCCTAGTGTCTCATTAACCCCCTTCTTGATGTGGAATGGGGACTCTGACTCCTTCTTCCTCCTCTTGGAGGTGGTGAACCTCAACATGAACCCCTGACGTAGGTCCTCGAAGCAATAAATAGAGTTGGCTGGCAGCTGATGGAACCACTCTCCTTCCTTTTCCTTGAGAGTGATGGAAAAGAGCCTGCACTTGAACCCATCCGACATCTATCGGATCGAGACCACGTCCTCAAACCACTGGACGTGCTGTACCGGGTCTCCCTTCCCGGCATAGTAAGACATCTCCGGCTCTCTAAACCCCTCTAGAACCGGGACTGAAGAAACCAATTTGCTGAACAGGTTGCCTCCCCCTGCTGGGCGAGCTGGAGGGTCTCGCACCCCCATCTCACCGAACCTACTGCCGCTTGCCGAGCTCGTGAAGAGCACTCACCTGGGGAGTTCGTTGCCTCTCCCTTCCTCTACAACCTCCTTACCGGCTCGCCTGCTAGGAGTGTCCTCGCCAAGGGCCGGGACCGCGAGTATTAGTGTCGTTAGAGTCGAGCACTCAGCACGTATGCCGAGTGCGAACCTGGCAAGGGCGAGCACCTTCCGCTTGAAGTCTTCGAACATCCCCACTGTGGAGAGAAGCAGGGGGGCGGTGAGTCGGACCTATCCCAAGGGCTCGGCGTAGAGGTCCAACCTCACACCCAGAAGATCTTATAGCAGTTCCCCTCCATTAGCCAGATGCCTAGTTATGGTACCCCAGAAAGCGCTAGAAGACCGGAAACAAGTGAGCATGCCTTCTGAGGTACCCCTTGGGTCCTTTTTATAAGATTTTGAAAATGGCCTGCAAATAGCCAACCTCCGCTGTTCTGAACAGCTATGTGTAGCCAAACTGGGTCTGCCAATAGCGTAACTCCGCTGTTCTAGAAGGATATTGGCACCCCCTGCAGGGGTACCCAGGTAATTTTGATGTTGGGCCCCATTAGACAGACTCCAGGGATATGGAGGTCGGCTCCCCACAACTTGTCATCCCACTGAGGCGGACGAAACCTGGCTCCCACAGCTCGCCTTCCCTCCTTAGGCGAGTGCGAGCTAGGTCATTGTAGTCTGCCAACCCTTATTCTGAGGAGGAATGGCATCCAGGTCACCAAAGCTAAGTGGGCTGGGCGGGCCAGCTCACGCAGCTCGCCTGCCTGACCTTGGCGAGGGAGAGCCGATCATTCTGAGTTGTTACTTTGGAAGGAAGCCCTGAGAAATACAGTTCGACGAACACCGAGCTCCATTCCATGAGCTCCAGGCGGGTGCATGAAGGGTGGGCCTGCTCACGGAGCTCGCCACTTAGCTTTGGCGAGAGCGAGCTGGCCGCTCTGAGTTCGCCCGCACACTTTTTTAGAGCGCGCAGGTTACCCTGGTCTGCTCGTCTGGCCAGGTGGATCCACTCGGCGAACACGGGGTTGTACAGTAAAAGTTTAGGTTGGTGTAGCCAAGACGATAGCTGCTAGGCAAGTGCCTGCTAAGGCTTTGGTGGATAAACGAGCGGCTGAACGACAGTTAGAGCAAATTATGAGCTTTAATCCTCCTACGTTTACGGGTACAGGATCCCCGACGCAGGCAGAGGACTGGCTTTTGAGAGTTAAGAAGATATTGACGGTGATAGAGATAGAGGAGGGAAAGAAGGCCACCTTGGCCACTTTCTTAATGGAAGGAGAGGGTCAGCATTGGTGGGATGAGTTGGAGTTACACCACTTCGCGGGCAGATGACTATCGAGGATCTCGATGGAAGAGTTTTCGAGATTGTTCTTTGCATAAAATCTTCCATTGTCACATTGGATTGTTATGGAAAACGAGTTCCAGCATTTAACTCAGGTAGAGGGTAGTGTAGATTACTTCCTGCATGAGTTTACCAGGTTGGGATGTTATGCGGGGTCTATTTTTGTTGACGAAGAGCGTAATACCAATAGGTTCTACGAGGGACTGCGATAAGAGCAGAGGTTACTGCTCCCGGGACCGATGAACCAAGGGTTTCAAGTGTTGGTTAATACGGCTTGTTTGTTAGAGAAAGACATGAAGAGGGTGCAGGGCAAGAGGGACTTGGCTGTGATAAAGCCCGAGTTCAAAATGCCGCATCCTAAAAAGTCTGACTTCCACAAGAGATGGAATAAGAAGTCCAAGTTTTCTAGACAGGCTCCTTCTACTTGTACTTCTAGAGCAACATCAGAGCGAGGTCCGCTCACATGTTATACATGTGGAAAGGTGGGACATATAGCCCGAAACTATTGGAGTGGCCCTCCAAAGCCTGAGACAAAGGCAAGAGAATCGTATGCTGAGAAGGGAAAGACGGTCGAGTCTACTGCATCCCAATATGCTCCATCTCAGCCGAGGGTGTATAACCTTGGCCTATAGGAGGCCATCAAATAGGTTGATGTCATCACAAGTACAAGTAGTATATAGTTTTCATGCTCAATATACTTTATACCTTGTGGATTCCATGTGTATAATTTGGTAAGTATAGGCTTTGTCATTATTCGGGAATATCCGACGAGAGCACTGTTTTGTATAGACGCTTCTCATTTATTTCTATCTAAGGACTTCGAATCGCGGATCAGAGTGCCTACTCTTATTTCGATAGATAGAGTAAAGATGTTGTTACCTAACGGATGCGTGCAGATAGGTCTTGCTATCTTGAGGTACGGATTAGAAGTCAGAATTTCATATTGGAAGCGTCCGTGCTGCCGATACCATAGTTTGATGTAATCTTCGGTATGGACTGGATCTCATAGAAGCGTGCATGTAGAGATTGCAACTCGAAGGAAGACACACTAGGAAAGAACACTGAACGAGAGACTAAGTTCGCTGGTATGCGAGGATCAAACGAGATATTGATGTCTACTCTCTAGGTAGTCAATGCTATTCGGAAGGGCGCAGAGTTGTTCTTCATGTTGTTGGAGGCTGTTGAGCTGAAGTCCAGTTTGAGTGATGTTCCTATCGTTTCGGAGTATGCATATGTGTTTCCTTAGGATATTCCGGGCTTACCGCTCCAGCGGGAGATTGACTTCGCCATAGAGTTGGTGTCAGGTGCAAAACCTATGGCCTGCTTACCGTACTGTGTTGCGCCAAAAGAGATGGCAAAATTGAAAGTTCAATTGCAAGAATTGCTAGAGCAAGGTTATATACATCCAAGAACGTAACCTTAGAGTGCACCGATCCTCTTTGTGAAGAAGAAGGACGGAAGCTTGCGGCTATGCATTGATTATCGAGAGTTAAATAAGCTGACGGAGAAGAATAAGTATCTGATTCCACGGATTGATGACTTGTTTGATCAGCTGGTGGGTTCAACTGTCTGCTCGAAGATAAATTTAAAATCTTGTTATTACCAGTTGAGGATTCAGGAAGAGGATATTCCCAAACTGGCGTTTGGTACATGCTACGGTCATTATGAGTTCACTGTAATGCCGTTTGGGATAACAAATGTGCCTTCAGTATTCATAGACCAGATGCATCGAATGTTTAGAGAGTACTTGGACCTACTTGTGATTGTCTTTATTGACGACATATTGGTGTACTCTCAGTTCGAATAATATCATGCAAATCATTTGCGGATGGTTTTGCACACCCTGAGGATAAACAAGCTCTATGTCAAGTTCTCACAGTGCGAGTTTTGGCTATCGTTAGTGGCTTTTCTTGGCCATATGGTTAGTGGAGAAGGTATTGTGGTGGATCCGATGAAGATAGTTGCGATACGGGAGTGGCCTGTGGTGTCTACTATATCAGAAGTCAGGAGCTTCCTTAGACTTGCTGGCTACTACAGGCGCTTCGTAAAGAACTTTTTGCGGATAGCCTTACCTCTCACTATGCTGACGAGGAAAGATTAGAAGTTCATTTAGACGCCTGAGTGCGTGCGAGCTTTTGAGGAGTTAAAGAGTTGTTTGACAACGACACCGATCTTGAGTTCGACATGTGGTACGGATGTCTATGAGATCTATAGTGATGATTTATGGAGCAGATTAGGTTGCGTTCTTCTTCAGTTCAGAGAGGTTATTGCTCATGGCTCTTGCCAGTTGAAAGTGCACGAGAGAAATTATCCAGTCCACGACTTGGAGTTAGCGGCTATGATTTTTGCACTTTAGTTGTGGCTGTTGGGTATTGCATCCACAATAACCCAGATTTGTATGAAGTCACCCTTGAACTAAGATGAATTAAGTTTGTATTTGATGCCTTGTTCAAGTTAAGTATTTGCATGTTATAATTGCGAAGTGTAGACCAATGTCAGTTTACAATGGGTCACCAAACACAGGACCATACAATATAATCCCTCATTGTGTGATCCATGGTGTTGACTCATATATAACCTCTCTATTGGGACACACTTCTTTTTCAAAGTACTAAAATTATGAGAGAAAGACTAGTTGCTGAATTCCTAGAAGAAATTCATTTTTTAGAAAGTCAAATATTTCTAAGTATTTTTCTCGAGAAAGGCTTATATGTACTCGAGTAGAATTGAAGTTATTTATCAAGTTAGCTAAGTCAGTTATTCGAGCAGCAGAAGATGTTCTCGAGAAGGCATAGTCTAGTTCTCGAGAAAGCCATGCAGTACTCGAGTAAGACTTGTTTCTTTCTCGAGTTAAGTCAAATTTAGTTCAAAAAATTTTCTAAGTCTTTTTCTCGAGATGGTCTATGTTAGTTCTCGAGAAGGCCTAAGATAGTTCTCGAGAAGGCAAAAGTAGTTCTCGAGAACCAGATATTCTTACTCGGGAGACATAAACATTCTTCTCGAGTTAGCTTATTGTTCTCGAGTAACAAAATTTCTTTCTCGAGAAAAGTCTTTTCTTTCTCGAGAAGCCAGAATTCATTTTCTCCATTTTCCTTAAGCAACTCTTCTCGAGAAACAAAAATCTCTTCTCGAGAAACAGAAACCTCTTCTCGAGTAATTCTTATCTCTCTGGAGAAATGGAGTCCAGAATTCTGAAATTCCATAAGTGCCAGACGGATTCGATTACAATGTAATTAATTCTTAATTGGTCCACGTGTATGGTATTTAATGAATTCAGACCATTATGTTAAGCCTATAAAAGGTTTTGTCAGAATCGAAAAACCCTAAGATGAATTTTACAGTTTTCTGAATCATTTCAATCTTCCAAATCGGGAAATGCCGTCGCCGACTAAAACGTGTTCTTCGTCGCCGATCTTCTCAATCTCTCACATATTATGACAAGAAGGATTAAATCGATCAAGCTTTTCATCTTTTGCAAATCTTCTCCTTGATCGTGGTGATCTTACGTTCTCAGATCCAAGTAATCTCTGAATTCTTCCTCGACTTTTTTGACAGAGCTTCTCGATTTCTCAAGAAGGAAGAAGCTAAGATTCAGCAACATCTGTGAAGAAAATTTGTGTATTTTCATTGTGATTTAATTTTTATTATTGTAGGAGTTATTCTCTGAGATTGTAGGAGTTGTTCTCCGAGTTGTTGTAGGAGTGGTTTTTTTCCGAGTTGTAGGAACATTGATCCGAGTTGTAGGATTGTTTTTCAATCTGAGATAATAGTGAAGTATCCAAGTTTAGCATAGTGCTAGATCAGTGTGGTGGAGAGTGGACGTACCCAAGGTTGGGGAACCACTATAATTTTTGGTGTCTTCTTTGATTTGCTTGTTTATTTTCTGTGCATCTCTCATATAATTTTTTATTCCGCAAAAAGATGTAGAACTCACCTATTCACCCCCCTCTAGGTGATTTAGGTAGACAACTAGAAATTATCAATTGGTATCAGAGGGAGGTTGTTCATTAAAAGGTTAACACCTTGAACAAGATCAACTCCTAGTTGTCTTAAGAGTACACAAACATGGACAGAGTCAAGGATTTTGCTATGCTCCTCATATGCATTAAGGAAAACTTCCCCATGTGGAAAGAAAGGGTGAAGTTCTTCATGGAAGCAGTGGATGCAAGGATTTTCATGATAGTGGAAGAAGGCCCCTACATTCCTATAACGGCCCCCACTATTGATTCTTCAAAGAAAGTACCAAAGAAGCTGTTGGATCTAGACAAGATGAGATCGCACTTGTCTCTCTGGACAAGAAAGCTAAAAATATCATCGCATGTGCGGTCGATGATTCTATGCTACAAAATCTCATTCACTACAAATTTGCAAAAGAGATGTGGCAATCTCTGATCGTGTTGATGGAGGGCACCGAAGAAGTAAGGGATGATAGAAGATCCCTTTTGAACCAAAAGTATGAGGCCTTCAAGCAAGGCCCCAAAGAAACTATAGCAGACACCTTTGAAAAAAAATTCAAGATCATCAACGGTCTGAGGAACTATGGCCGAGTCTTCACTAACTGAGAATTAAACGACAAGCTCCTAAGATTCTTAAGTAAGGAATGGGACAACAAAATATGTACCATAAGGGAGTTTGGAAAGCTAGCTGAGACTGAAACTCAGAACCTCTTCGGGAAGCTGATGTCATTTGAGCTTCAAATAAATACAATAAAAGCTGAAGAAGAGGGAAGCAGATCCTCATCGAAGGAGAGGTCTGTCGCACTGAATGCAGGCAGCTCAAGGGAGGTCAAAGTTACATCTTCTGCTCCTGCATATGAAGCAAGTGAAGAAGAAGACTCGGACCAAGCTCCTCGGGCTCAGAGCTATCAGATGGAGAGTTCTCCCTACTCTCTAGGAAGTTCAAAAATTTTCTGAGTAAGAAGAAGCAATGGAAAGGCAAAGAATTTTCCTTCAAAAGATCACGTCACGATGGTGATCGTCATAAGAAAGGCTCAAGCAACCACGACAGTTATTACTCCAAACCGAACAAAAATATTTCATCTGACATTATTTGTTACTGTTGTAATAAGCAAGGGCACGTAATTGTTGATTTCCCACACAAGAAGAAATAGGGTGGAAGAAGAGAAGAAAAGAATTCTTCTTATAGTAAAAAGAAATCTGAAAGAATCCTAGTAGCCAAAAAGGCCAAGACTTTTAGTAGCACTGACTCATCTGAGTCAAGTATGGAAGAGGAAGCCTATTTTGGGCTAATGGCACACACAGACGAGGAAGAAGAACCCTAGTACACTTGGATGGTAAATTCTCACACCTCTCCCTCAGAATCTGATGCTTCAGACCATGATCATGAGGACTTCTCCTCTAATGATGAGTCTAAACTCATGACACAATACAAGGAGTTGATCAGTGATTACGACAAATGTCGAAGAGTCGCGAGAACTCAAGCCAAGGAGATCAAATCTCTAAAGGATGAGGAGAGCACTCTGAGGGAGGAAGTCACAAGGATGGACTCACACAGAAAGGAATTCCATTCCGCGATGGAGGAATACAATAAAGCTCTCGAGCACCTAAACCTGAATGACAAAATCATCGATAAATTGGAAGAACAACGTGCCGCTGAAAAGAAACTAGTTGAAAGTTTCTCCAAGCCCAAGACAGTCCTTCTACTTGTTGCTAAATTCTCTGCTCAGCCCAAAGGAGCTGGCTTAGGCCATAAGACTGCTCCTAGTAAATTTTCTAGGAGGAATAAAGCTCAAAGAAGGAATACGGCTGCTAAGAAAGCTTTAGCCAAGGAGAAGGGGAAAGCTCCTCTAGATCAAACTTCTTTAAAGAAAGACATGTTCCAAACAATCAAGTTTGATTTTGATTCATCCTAAGGTCACCTTGCAAGACCTACTTATGTAGAGCCTAAGTCACTATACCAAGGATGGACCCGTCCCCGAAACATTGGTGAAAGTGTACTCAAGGCACATTATGAGGAAATCCAAATGAAATACTTTGGTCCTTATGTTCATGGCCATATTATTAAGAGAGAACCTAAGGACAAGCCAGTTGTACCCAAGGAAAAGGAGGTGAAAAAGGCTTGTGAGTGCCATCATCATAAGGCTTCAACCTCAATATTAGTCGCCCCCGCAAGACCACACATTCAAAAGGTCAAGCAAGAGACTTGGAAAAGGTACAACAGGTTTGACTATTGGTGTTGCGACAAGGTTGGTAACTTTGCGGTAGATTGCTGTTTTAATCCCAGAAGCTTTAAAACTCCTTTAGGTAATCATATGAGCAAAACCACTCGTAATATTAACACTCCTAGGGGGAGCATGCAGACAAATAACCAAGGACCCAAACTGATTTGGGTTCCTAAGGTAAACTGATTCTATTTTTGCAGGTATGTCCAAAGGCCAACAAATCTCCTATCTAATATTTGGACAGTGGATGCTCTCGACACATGACCGGGACAAGAAGCCTTCTTCAGAAGTACTCTCGAGTTATGAATGGGCCAAAGGTTATCTTTGGAGGTTCTGACAGGGGAATCACAAGAGGCTACGGTATGATCACTAATAGTTGTGTATCCTTCTTAGATGTGGCTTTTGTTGAAGGATTGGAACATAATCTTATAAGCATAAGCTATCTCTATGATAAAGGATACATAGTATAATTTCATGCAGATAAGTATTTGATAAAATCAGTAGATAACTTAGAAATGATTCTATCAGGCACTCGTAGTAGAAATAAATATTATTTGCAAAGAATCTTCTACACCAGTGTATTTTTTGGCAAAAGATAGTGCATCTCTTGGTGACTAATAACACAAGAGATTAACACATATAAATTACAAAACTATTAATAAATTATTTTTCTTAATTTAGTACGTGATGCACCCAATGTTAAGTGCGTTAAAGGTAGACCTTTTCACCCCTGCGTAAAGGCAAGCAAATAAGGGCTACCTTTAAAAGCATTACTGGCAAAGATTCTAATAGGTGTTTACACCTACTTCATATGGACTTGTTCGGTCCCTTGTAAATTAGGAGTTTAGGAGGTAAGAATTATACATTGGTTATTATAGATGACTATTCTCGTTTTGCATGGGTGTTCTTTCTAAAATACAAGTCAGATACTTTTAATATTTTCACTAATTTTGTCAGGCAGATTCAAAATGAATACAATTGTTCCGTTATCAAAATCAGAAGTGACAATGGAACATAGTTTAAATCTGGGGCCATGACAGAATTCTGTGAAAACCTAGGTATCTTTCATGATTTTTCCTCTCCTCATACTCCTCAATAGAATGGATTTGCTGAGAGAAGATATAGAACACTCATAGAGGCCTGTAGAACCATGTTGAGTGATGCCTCACTACTAGAATACTTCTTGGCTGAAGCTGTCAACACTGCTTATCACGTACAAAACAGAGCACTCATAAATAAGAGCCATGATAAAACACCTTACGAACAACTAAAGGGAAGGAAATCGATTATTTCATATTTTAGAATTTTTGGTAGTAAATGCTTCGTACTTAAAAACGGGAAGTATCACACAACTAAATTCATTGAAAAGAGTTTTGAAGGTATTTTCGTAGGATATTGTAGCCATAGTAAGGCATATAGGATTTTCAACTAGAAAATTTTGTCATAGAAGAATCTATTAATGTTGTATTTGATGAGATGAGCTTGCTACAAAGCATCTCTTCTAGTGTGTTTGTTAAAGATGCGGGTTCAAGACTAAAGGAATTAAGCCTGGATGAGCCAGTCAAAGAAAAAGGTCAAGAATTCATCACGATCACCACTCCAACCCCAATTGGAGAGGTTGATCACAATGATGAAGATGCCATTCAAGCTGATGAAGTCACTCCAGTGATAGAGGAAGCGCCAGATGCAAGGACTTTAGAGCTCAGACACTTGAAGGATAACCCTATTGATCAAATCATAGGAGACCCTCGTGATGGTGTCAAAACTCATAGAGCTACAACTAATGAGAATTTGTATTTGAGTTTTATCTCGTAGGTTGAACCAAATAAGTTTTAGGAAGCAAACAAGGATGCATCTTGGGTAATGGCAATGGAAGAAGAACTAAATCAGTTCAAATGTTGCCAAGTCTGGATGCTTGTACCAAGACCCGAAGGAAAGAATGTGATTGGAACAAAGTGGGTCTATCAGAACAAGATGGATGAAGATGGAACCATAATCAAGAACAAAGTCAGAATCGTCGCCCAAGGGTACAAATAAGAAGAAGGGATTGACTTCGATCAGACATAAGCTCTAGTGGCAATACTGGAGGCAATCAGGTTGTTCCTCGCATATGCTGCACTCAAAGGATTCACTGTCTACCAAATGGACGCGAAGTTAGCCTTTATTAATGGTGACATAAAGTGAAAAGTGTATGTAAAACAACCTCTAGGTTTTGTTTATCATGAACATCCTAATTTTTTTTATGTATTATTTAAAGCACTATATGGTTTGAAACAAGCTCCACGAGCTTGGTATGAAATGCTATCTTACTTTCTTTTTGAAAACGAGTTCACAAGGGGAAAGATAGACAAGACAATATTTCTTAGGGAAGTAAAAGGAAAGATTTTGCAAGTGCAAATCTATGTCGATGACATCATTTTTGGTTCTACTGACGACAACCTTTGCAAGAAGTTTTCCAAACTTATGTAAGGTAAGTTTGAAATGAGCAGTATGGGAGAGCTGAAGTATTTCTTGGGACTTCAGTTGAAACAATCTGAGGATGGAATTTTCATATCTCAGACGAAGTACACCATAGATTTGGTCAAGAAATTCAGAATGGAGAACACAACCTCTATGAGGACTCCAATGGTTTCAGCTATGTCTCTAGACAAGGATGAGAAATGGGAACCATCTGATGAAATAAAGTACATAAGCATAATTGGATTCTTGCTCTACCTTACTACTGGTAGGCCAAAAATCATGTTTTCAACATATGTGTGTGCTAGATATTAGGTGAATTCTAAGATATCTCATTACACTGCTGCAAAGTAGATTTTGAGATCCCTTAAGGTCACACAAAATCTTGGCTTATGATACCCAAGAAGTAATGATAGTGAGCTAATTGGATTTTTAGATGCAGATTTTGTAGGTAGTAAAGATGATAGAAAGAGTACTTCCGGAACTTGCCAATTCCTTGGAAGGAGACTCATCTCATGGAGCACAAAAAAGCAAAATTGTGTCGCAATCTCGACAGCAGAGTCAGAATAAATTTCTATCGGCAGTTGTTATGCACAATTACTCTGGATCAAGAGTCAACTTGAAGACTATTACTTAAAGTTCAAGAACATCCCACTATTCTGTTACTCCTCCAGTGCAATTGCTATTACCAATAACCCAGTCTCTCACAGCCAGATAAAACACATAGAGCTGAGGTACAATTTCATCAGGGAATATGTGGAGCAAGGAGACATCAATCTCTAGTATGTTCCAACTGACAAGCAGGTTGTAGAAATTTTCATAAAGCCACTGGGCGAGACCAAGTTCTTGTTCTTCAAAACAAAACTTGGTATGCTCAACAATGAAGGGTGAAGAAAAGGACCTCACAGCAAGTTCAAGAATCGGGTTACTCTTCAAAAATCAAGAAAATTCTAAGTCTGAACTTCATTTCTCGAGAAGAATTCTTTTACTCGAGTACTTAATTTTATTACTCGAGAACCCATCTCCTTCCCGAGGAATATTACTCGAGTATTTCTCTTATTCTCGAGAACTTCAGACTTATCTCTCGAAAAGGATATCTTTACTTAAGAATAAGATCTCTTCTACTCGAGAAAATATATGCCCCTCTCGAGAAATGATATGGCTCTCGAGAAGTCTTATGCCGAATTTCCCTCCAAGTTCAAATTTATGATATTGGCACCCGGACATCTCAAACGCCATACTTCAGGTATTTTACTTTTTTTTTCCTTAATCATCAAGATTTACGGTTTATATAAATATAATAAGTCCAGAAAAGTACAAATTCCAGAATTTCAAATCTCATTCTCGAGAAAACTTTTCGGCTTCTCCGTCTCCGCTGATTCTCTCACGAACTACCCTACTCCTCCTCTCATCAGCCAGCAGTCCATTCAGTTCTTCAATCAATGACTCCTTCATCCAAGTTAGGCATCAGCAGTGAACTTATCTCAACCAGAATCGTCGAAATTTCAGATGACTTAAGAAACGTTCTCATCTTGATCGACACCGCTGAATTATCTTTCGTTCTTCAACGTCCTTGCAAGGTTATCATATCTGATGTAGAAGAGTTCTTCCAAAACCCTAAGGTCAAGCGAAATGGAAAACTTCAGAAAACATAGGTATGGGACATCAAGATAAAAATGACTTCTACCTCTGTTTCTCAACTTCTGCAGGTACCGTTAATTGATAAGGAAGATTACCTAGAAGGCACAGATTATAACATGGCTTTTAACTTCTTTGGCCTTCCCGACTCCACCATCACAGTTCGCCGACAGAACATGAATGAAGAGAGCAAACTTCTTGCAGATATTCTGGGAAAATTCCTTCTCTACCGCACGAATTCAATAAGCTACATTACCACTGAATTCTTTGATATGATGACAGCAGTGAGCGGCAGAAAGAAATTCCAATGGGGGATGATGATTTTTGACAAAATCAAAGAAAGTATAAAAAGCCCCAACTATAGAAGAATCCTGTATCTGTATTTAAATAAGTTGAAGCCATATATTTTTACCTTAGCCAAAGTCATGGTCATTCATCACATGAAGAAGGTTTCCATCAGCTCCATCTAGAGATGGGAAATCAAGCTTCAAAGGTCATACCAAGCCCCTCTAGATCTAGAGGTAGTTGTAGATGAAGACATGACCCCATCTCCCCTCTCTCATAAAATAACGGACACATCTGATCCAGTTATTGAGGGGGAGCCTGCTCCATCTGCACAAGTGATAGTTCCAGATCCAGCTCCAGTTCTATCTGATATTCAGACCCAAGTCTCAACCCTTCCAGATGCTAAACTTATAGTCATAGAAGAAACTCTTACTAATGCCTAGGTAGAAGATCAAGTCATATATACAAAAGCTGATATTAATAGGATGATAGAGGAACTCACCTCTAAAGAACCTCCCTTCCATCTGCTTGAAGAAAAATCTTATGAACCAGAATCTTCTCAATCCCAGTCTCCTATTGAGGATGTACAAGATGAAGAGACAGTTTTTATTTCTGATTAAAAATAATTATCTCCTGAAGTAGTTGAACCTCCTCTCCAAAGCCTACACATCAACATTCAAACCTTCATAGGTGATTATGTTGAAGATGAAATACCAACTACTAGAATAAATCAGTCCACATCTACTATGCTCATTGAAGAAATAGTTCCCTGGACAGCTCCAATCCTTCCTCCTCCACCTCCTCCAGCTGTAGCAAATACTGAAGATACCCTTCTGGGTAAGATTGATTCTCTTTTAGCCCAGCAAAGAACATACTTTGAGGAATCTCTTAATTTTGTCACTGACAAAATAATTGCTCTAGAGAAAAAGATGAGGAGAGGCTTCGCTGAGATTCAACATAATATCGACTCCCTCAAACACCTATTCTAAATAGGTGGGCCTTAGATCACACAATTACTAGTATTGGTCACATAATGAACCAATCAGTCACCTTGGCAAATAATCTGAATCAATTAGAAAAGAATGTTGATGGGCACAACTTCATGATATGTGAAGAAGATGGCAAGTTCAAAGAGAAAGATATAAGCACCTTATCTGTAGAAGTCAAAAAGGGGGAGAAATTTGTAAAGGAATATCTAGAAAAGTCGGATGGAAATATGATAACTCTTTGGGAAGAAAAGGTTAAAGAGATAAATACTAATGTCCTAACCCAAATTGCTGGTGTTAAATTTCATACATATAATACCACAGTGTGGATGCATAACCAGATATTCCCTGAATTTCAAGTAGATCAAAATGCTGGTCCTCCTCCTCATCTCAATCCTACTATCCTGCAACCTTCTACCCAGATGCCCTCATTCTCTCCTTGACCTGAAGACTTTGAAGCCCCTCCTATAGAGTATTCTTAAGTTTGGTCCGAACAAGAGATGCCTAAAATTCCACCTCTCGAAATTCCAGCTCAGAAGAAAAGGAAATATGGTGACGGTGCCTCTACAAGCCTGTCCACTCCAAATTCAGAAGCTGAAAGAAGAAGAGCTCAAGAATTTGCTGAAGTATGGAGCCCAACCTCCAAGTCACTAATTCTTGACACTATAAAACTTGTTGATTTTAATGAAAATAGAAATGATCATTACAGCTCCCATGAATGGGACTTGTATGAGAAATCTATTACCAAGAGGAGATTATATGACAAAGAATATGGCAAGAACAATCCCAAGGCTCCTCCCAAACCTGCCATGTACTATCCTAAACCATACAAATATCAAAAGAGGAAGCAAAAGAAGAAAGAGATGCAGCATCAATAGCAGAGCAGGTAGAAATTGAAGATGATCAGTAGATTCCTATATGATATTTTGTGGAATAGGACTTTTTCTTGGACTTTGTCTATATATATATTAATCTTTAAATTTTGATGATCTAAATTTTCTATTACATAAGAATTCTTCCATGATTCTGTTTATCAGTTATTTTATTTATTTATCTTGATGTAATTCAGCTTTTTGTAGAGGGTTTTGACTTCTAAAAATAGGGGGAGATTGTTGGGTATTACATCAACAATAACCAAGATTTGTATGAAGTCACACTTGAACTAAGATGAATTAAGTTTGTATTTAATGCCTTGTTCAAGTTAAGTGTTTGCAGGTTATAATTGCCAAGTGTAGACCAATGTCAGTTTACAATGGGCCACCAAACACAGGACCATACTATGTAATCCCTCATTGTGTGATCCATGGTATTGACTCATATGTAACCTCTCTATTGGGATACACTTCTTATTAAAAGTACTAAAATTATGGGAGAAAGACTAGTTGCTGAATTCCTTGGAAAAAATCATTTTTTAGAAAATCACATTTTTCTAAGTATTTTTCTCGAGAAAGGCTTATAGGTACTCGAGTAGAATTGAAGTTATTTCTTGAGTTAGTTAACTCAGGTATTCAATTAGCAGAAGATGTTCTCGAGAAGTCATAGTCTAGTTCTCGAGAAAGCCATGCAGTACTCGAGTAAGACTTTTTTCTTACTCGAGTTAACTCAAATTTAGTTCAGAATATTTTCTAAGTGTTTTTCTCGAGAAGGTATATGTTAGTTCTCGAGAAGGCCTAAGATAGTTCTCGAGAACGCCAAAGTAGTTCTCGAGAACCAGATGTTCTTACTTGAGAGACAGAAACAATCTTCTCGAGTTGGCTTTTTGTTCTCGAGTAACAAAATTTTTTCTTGAGAAAAGTCTTTTCTGTCTCGAGAAGCCAGAATTCATTTTCTCCATTTTCCTTAGGTAACTCTTCTGGAGAAATAGAAACCTATTCTCGAGTAATTCTTATCTCTCTCGAGAAATGGAGTCCATAATTCTGAAATTTCGCTAAGTGCCAGATGTATTCGATTTCAAATGTAATTAATTCTTAATTGGTCCGCGTGGATGGTATTTAATGAATTCAGGCCGTTAGGTTAAGCCTATAAAAGGTCTTGTAAAATCGATAAACCCTAAGAATAATTTTTTTGTTTTCTGAATCATTTTCAACTTCCAAATCGGGAAATGCCGCCGCCGACTAAAATGTGTTCTTCATCGTCGATCTTCTCGATCTCTCATAGATTCAGAAAAGAAGGATTAAATAGATCATGCTTTTCGTCTTCTGCAAATCTTCTCCTTGATCATGGTGATCTTACGTTCTCAGATCCAAGTAATCTATAAAATTTTCCTCGACTTTTCTAACAGAGCTTCACGATTACTCAAGAAGGAAGAAGCCGAGATTTAGCCAGATCTGTGAAGAAAATTTGTGTATTTTCATTGTGAATTCATTTTTATTTTTGTAGGAGTCATTCTTCGAGATTGTAGGAGTTATTCTCCAAGTTGTTGTAGGAGTGGTTTTAATCCAAGTTGTAGGAACATTGTTCCGAGTTGTAGGATTGTTTTTCAATCCGAGATAATAGTGAAGTAGCCATGTCTAGTGTAGTGCTAGATCGGTGAGGTGGAGAGTGGACGTACCCAAGGTTGGGGAACCACTATAATTTTTGGTGTCGTTTGTGGTTTGCTTGTTTATTTTCTACGCATCTCTCATATATTTTTTTATTACGCAAAAAGACGCAGAACTCGCCTAGTCACCCCACTCTAGGTGATTTAGGTAGACAACTAGAAATTATCAATGGCGTCACTACTTATATCGCGTGAAAGTTTATATTTTCACAGACCATAAGAGCCTAAAGTACTAAATGGATCAAAAGGATTTGAATATGCAGCAGCAGAGGTGGATGGAGTTCCTCGTGGACTACACCTTCCAGAAATATTATACTCACAGGAAGGTAAATAAGGTTACAGATGCCTTGAGTCGTCGGAATTTTGTAAGGGTAAGTTGGTTATAGATGCATGATGCGTGTCTGATCCAGGAGTTGGAGGCCTTAGAAATTTCTTGTTTCGATAAGAATGCTACTACAAATGCGTGTCTGAACTAGATGGAGGTACATTGTGACCTTGTGGATAGGGTTCGACGAGCAACGAAACTCGATGAGAGTATGAAAAACTATGTAGCAAATGTGTCAGATCCCTAATTCTCCATGGAAAACGATCTTTTGTGAAAAGACGGTCTTTTGTGCATCCGGAACGTGGGTAAGCTATGGGAGGAATTGATATATGAAGCGCACCTCATGAAGTACTCAATTCACCCAGGGAGAACAAAGATGTACAAGGACATGAAAAAGATGTTTTGATGGCCGGGTTTGAAGAAAGACATAGCTCTTTACGTAGCAAAGTGCCAAACTTGTGCCTTGGTAAAATAAGAATGTCAGAAGCCTGGAGGTTTCCTGAAGTCATTACCAATTACGATGTGGAAGTTCAATGATATCTCTATGGATTTCGTGCACGGGCTGCCGAGATCACAGAGCGGGAATGATGACATATGGGTTATATTTGACTGATTGACAAAGGTATCACACTTCATACTGAACAAGAAGGAATATTTAGTGGAAAAGTTGTCTAAGTTGTGCGTGGAAAACATAATACGATTGCACAGAGTGCCCCATAGCATTGTCAGTGACCGAGACGGGAGCTTTACTTCAAATGATTGGAGGCTAATCCACTAGTTGTTAGGTATGAAACTGCAGTTCAGCACGACCTTTCATTTACAGATAGATGGTCAGGCTTAGAGGACCAACAAAACATTGGAGGATATGCTCTGTATGTGCACCTTGGATTTCGGGAAAAGGTGGGAGGACTATCTCTATATAATCGAGTTTGCCTATAATAATAACTATTAAGCTAGCATTCAGATGGCGCCCTTCGAAGCTTTATACGGTAGGAAGTGTTGTACTCCTTTAACTTGGGTGAATATAGGCCAATCGAAGTTATTTAAGCATAAAGAAGTCGAAGATGCAAATTTGACTATACGCGCTATACGAGAGCGGCTATTGGTAGCCCAGGATAGACAGGAAAAGTACTATAATGCCAAGCACCAAAACATGGAGTTTGCGGTGGGGGAATGGATATATCTAAAGATAAAGCCATTCAAAGGCGTGCCAAGGATTCAACGCTTGAAAAAGTTGAGACTGAGGTATCTTGGTCCGTTTGAAGTGGTTGAGCGGGTTGGAGAAGTTGCCTATCAATTGGCTCTTTAGGAGGAGTTATGTTGTTTACACGATGTGTTTCGCATATAAATGCTACAAAAAGCTTTGGAAAAGCTTACGTAGCTAGTGGCTGATGATCATGTACCAGTCGATGGGGGCTGAAGACGAAGGTTAGGCCCATTCAGATCGAGGATATGGAGGTCAGGTAGCTACGAAACTGTTGGGTTTATGGGGATTGCATAACACTTGTGCACGCAGCGGAAATAAGAACAAGAAAAACCCAAACGAGTTCGGATCCTGCAATATTCATTAATCAAGAAGTAAAGCATGCTATAATAAAATTACCTTTGAGGGATTGAGTTAATACATAACCCAGATGCTCCAAAAGAATTCCAACCGGTCAATGGCGGCTTGAAACTTGAGCGCATGAAGTATATCCATGCCTCTACAGGAAATCCACACGATTGGGAGAACCTGTAGTAACTTGTCACACAAGTTCTAGTTCGGGAGAGGACACTCAGCGTATCCAATGACTGCTAGGTCTGTTGAAGGAGAGGCGGCATTGACACTCGGTGGGATCGGGATCAGGCTCGGTGATGGGATCAGCGAAATGCTTCAGTCAGCTTTTAGGGTTATCGGTCTTTCGCATAGTGACGGCTCGTGTGCTTAGACAAAAAGAATAATCACATACTGTTCAAGCCCTAAAGTTTCCTATTTATACCCGAAGGGAATAAACAAAACAACTCGTCGCTAATGGCTGACCCAGGACTTAGAAAAAATAGACCTTCGGCCAGACAACAGTTTGTCTGGACGAAACGTCGAATATCTACAGGATATATGACGAATCATCAAGTATCAATTTGAGTATCTTATAACATATACGACGAACTCAAAGCTCTCAACACTTTCTGCATTCGTCGATCAGCATTCGTCGAACTGCGTTCGTCGAACGACATTTGTCAAACGACATTCGTCGAACTACATTCGTCGAATGGCATTCATCGAATAGCATTCATCGAACATCATTCTTCGAATGACATACAACTTCTGCACCAAAGGATATATTTGTCGAATGGCATTGAGTGAATACAATACACTCAATGCCTAAGTGTCAGATTCGCCAATTAAACCCTTTACTCGACGAAGGCGTTGAGTGCACTCAACACACTCAACGCCTAAGACCCAGAGTCATCAAGTAAACTCCTTTACTCAGCGAATCGCTAAGTGGACTCAACACACTCATCGCTTAGGTGCGCTAGTCGATGAATCAACACTTGATACTCGACGAATCGTTGAGTAAACTCAACACACTCAACGGCATCATTCGATGAGTTAACACTTAACTCGATCAAAGCGTTGACTGGTCTCAACGCACTCAACTCTTTTCTCCTTAGAATATTTCAGTCCCTTTTGCTCATCATATGAGCTATACCATACATATCTAAACTCCCAATTTCTCCACAATCTTTTGTGTGACCCTGATAGGCTCATACTGACTTTGCAGTGAGGCTACATGCTTGATAACTTCCAGATCACTATGATAGCACCAACAGTCTTCTACTTGATCTATAAAGTATCAAACAAAAGCTTCAAAAATAATGAGCAGCATCTAGCAATACATCATTGCACCCCAAATAGTAAGATTTTAAAACTTCATAAGCCATTGTGACCAATGTTATAGTGTTATCATGTTCTTCCCTTACATCTGGATAGAACAAGAGGTATAGACCGTGTCACCCTCAAAATTGTTCAATCTCTGTTTCCTGATCCAGAATGGACTTTCAGAAATTGGTGAGCCCAATATCATATATTGACTCAATCAAGCATGACCATGTATTTTTCTCAGTCCCATTCCATCAAGGGGCCCATGGATGCAACTCCTGTCATATAGGAGGAAAAATCCCATCTTTGCTCACACGCAAACACCCAAATGATTCGTAACATACCCAATAACCACCTTTATCATCCAACTTTCTCAAGACTAGACTTTTGATGGCATCAAAGCACGCTCTTCCTTACTCATTGAGTGTTGTGACTTCAGGTCAAAGGACCACAAACACCATTGCCACTTGAGCCATACTTGTGACATATTCATATAACAATCCACAAAGTATTCTCACGGTGGGTCTGTCCAGTACAACTTGTTCATAACAAGTACCCATGTGATGACTTGATATCATAATATCATGACCTGTGAGGACGGGTCATCAGTCAATGCACATGCTAGTCTTAAAGGTATCATCATCGCCCTAAGATTCTAAGATGATACAACGACCAGAGACCTTTAAGAATGAAGCTTCTAGGATCATAGGTTCTCACATCAAGTCACTACTTAACCTATTGTAGCAAGCACTCTAAGAGCGTTTATTTTTAGTTAACTACTCTATCACCAAAGAAATAATAACATAATAAAAGAACTTGCCAAATAAATAAATGTAATGTATACAGTGATTTTATTCATCAAATGAAATATTTTACAGCCAACAAACATACAATCCACAAGACTCAAACTAGAGTTGATCATTCAGGTATCGTATACCCATTGATCTAACATGACCATCATGCTTTCTCTGTGTGAGAGGCTTCATAAGTGGATCCATAATATTTTCATCAGTTAGCACCTTGCATATGCTCACATTTCCTCGATCGAAAATCTCTCGAATCAGTTGGAATCGCCGGAGTATGTGCTTGGAGTGCTGATGAGATCTAGGTTCCAAAGCAAGTAAAATTGCACCGTTGTTGTCAAAGTAGAGAACGATATGACGAATAATGCTAGGAACTACATCTAACTTACCGATGAAGTTCCTGATCCATACAGCCTCCTTCGCTACATTTGCAGCGGCGATATACTCGGCCTTAGTTGTAGAATCGATAACTGTATCCTGCTTGGAACTCTTCCAGCTAACAACACCTCCATTCAGGAAAAACACAAAACCTGACTGAGACTTGGACACATCCCTATCAGTTTGGAAGCTAGCATCTATGTAACCACTTACATCGAGCTCTTCCTCTCTGCCGAATACCAAGAATGTATCCTTAGTCCTTCTCAAGTACTTGAGGATATTATTGACGGCTATCTAGTGACCTTCACCAGGATCAGACTGATACCTGCTAGTCATGCTCAAAGCATAAGAGACATCTAGTCTAGTACATATCATTGCATACATGATTGACCCAATTGCCAAAGCATATGGAATCAACTTCATGCGGTCCTTATCTTCACAAGACTTAGTATACTGGTCCTTAAGAAGACTCACACCTTGAGACATGGGCAAGAATCCATTCTTGGGCCCAAGCATGCTGAACCGTTTCAACACCTTATCAATGTAAGTACTTTGGGTCGACCCCATTAACTTCTTTGATCTATCTTAATTCCGAGTATATAAGTCAGTTCCCCTAAGTCCTTCATCGAAAAGTAGTCCCCTAGGTTGTTCTTAATAGCTTTTAAGGTCGGTTTGTCATTCTCAATCAACAATATATTATCTACATACAAAATCTGGAAGACAACAATGCTCCCACTAATCCATTTATAAAGACACGGTTCATCCTCGTTTTTGATAAAACTAAACTCTTTGATCTTCTCATCAAAACGAAGATTCTTACTTCGAGAAGCTTGTTTCAATTCATAAATGGATCTCTACTGCTTGCATATTTTAGTGGCTTCACCTGGAGATACAAAACCCTTGGGTTGTGTCATTTACACTTCCTTAAGGAGGTTCCCATTAAGGAAAGCCATTTTGACATCCATCTGCCAGATCTCGTAGTCATAATACATAGCAATAGCAAGAAAAATTCTGATGGACTTAACCATGGCAGTAGGGGAAAAGGTCTCATCACAGTCAAGACCATGAATTTGTTTGAAACCCTTAGCAACCAATCGCCCTTTGAATGTCTGTACATTCCTATCCATGTCAGTATTCTTCTTGAAGACCCACTTTCACCTTATGGGTCTTACCCCTACAGGTGGTTCCACCAAAGTCCATACTTTGTTTTCATGCATGGATTCCATTTCAGATTTCAGAGGCCTCAAGCAAATTCTCAGAGTCTAGTCCACACATAGCCTCTTGGTAGGTTGCAGTCTCATCACTCTGATCCATAAGCAACAAATTACCTATTTGAGACACGAGAATTCCATATCTCTCATGCTCAAACCTTGGTCTACCAGATCTATGTGGAACTTGTGTTTCCTGAGTAGGTTCTCCAGCTACAACTACTTGTAGTCCTAACTCAGGTTCCAAGTTCGGTTCATTCACTATTTATGGTTCTTGAACTTCTTCAAGTTCTACCTTAGTAGTCTTTCTACTTAAGAACTCTTTCACAAGAAAGACACCAGTCCTCGCAACAAATACTTTGCCCTCAGATGGTAGGTAGAAGTAGTACCCTTTAGTTTCCTTAGGATACCCCACAAGAAAACACTTATCTGATTTGGGTGCCAGATTATCAGGTATTTGACGTCTTACGTATGCCTCACAGTCCCAAACCTTAATGAACGACATACTGGGATGCTTCCCAGTCCATATCCCATATGGTTTCTTTAGAACCGCTTTCGTTGGAGCACGATTTAATGTGAAAGCAGTTGTTTCTAGAGCAAAGACCCAAAAGGAAATTAGAAGATCTGCATGACTCATCATCAATCGCAGTATATCTAACAAGGTTCGACTCCTCCGCTCAGACACACCATTATGTTGTGGTGTTCTAGGTGGAGTGAGTTGTGATACAATTCCACACTCTATCAGATGATCACAGAACTCACGACTTAGTTATTCACCACCTGAATCAGATCAGAGTGCTTTAACCTTCTTACCCAATTGGTTCTCTACATTATTTTTTAACTCTTTGAAATTTTCAAAGGTTTCGGATTTTCACTTCATAAGATACACGTATCTACTGAAATCATCAGTAAACGTAACAAAGTAGAAAAACCAACCTCTAGCCATAGAACTCATGGGTCCACATACATCACTATGTATTATAACCAAAAGATAATCAGCCCTCTCATTGAAGCCATTGAAAGGGACTTTAGTCATCTTGCCTAACAAACAAGATTCATATATCTCAAATGATTCATAATCAAATGAGTCCAATAGTCCATCTTTATGACGATTGGATATACGTTTATCATTTATATGGCCCAAATGACAATGCCAAAGATATGTAGGGTTTGAGACATTCGTTCTTAGTCTTTTAGTATTTTTAATATTATAGATCGGATGGTCAAAGTACAAAACATACATACCATTAAACATTTGTGCGACAACATAACAAACATCATTCTTAAAAATTGAACAACAATTGTTCTTAATAATAAAAGAAAAACCCACCATGTCCAAACATGAAATGGATATAATGTTTCTAGTTGTGGAAGAAATAAAATAATAATTATCTAATTCTATTACAAGCCCACTGGGCAAAGAAAGACTATAAGTCCCCACGGCAACAGCAGCAACTCTTGCTCCATTGCCAACGCGCAGGTCCACCTCAACTTTACTCAGCAATCTTTTCCTTCTTAGTTCCTGCAAATTTATTCGAATGTGAGAACCACATCTGGTATCTAATACCTAGGATGAAGGAGCAAAAAGGTTTATCTCTATAATATATATACTTGAACCAGAAGACATACCTCCTCTCATCTTTTGCATACCCTCAATTTACGAAAGACAATTCCTCCTCCAATGACCAGCCTTGCCACAGTAGTGGTACTTTACTTCTTTACCTGAACTTTTCTTTTTTAGTGCAGAAGACTTGGCTCAAGTCTAGACTTAGGTCCTACCTTCGTCTTCTTGAACCCTTTGGCCTTGCCCTTGCCTTTTTGCACCATCAATATGGGGCTAGCAGGCTTGGCCTTCTTCATGTTTATCTCGGAAATTTGCAACATACCTAGTAGCTCGGGCAGTGTCTTGTTTCATGTTATAGTTTAAGACAAACTGCTCATAACTCTCCAGCAACGATTGTAGTATCAGGTCTATGGCCAACTCTTGGCCCAAAGGGAACCCTAGTCTTTCAAGGTTCTCGATATACCCAATCATCTTGAGTACGTGAGTCCCTAATAGGTCCCGAGCACCCATCTTGTACTGGAACAACGCCTTGGTGACATCGAATCTCTCTTGACGAGCTTGCCCTTGAAATATTTTCTTAAGATGCTCGTCAATTTCTTTGCAACCCATGCTCTCATGTTGCTTTTGAAGCTAAGAGTTCATGGTCGCAAGCATGAGACATTCAACATCAAAGGAGTCGTCAAGATACGTCTTGTAAGCATCTTTATCAACACGAGACGCATTCCCGGCAGGCTCATCAGGGGATACCTCTTCCAATACATAGAACTTGCGCTCTTGCCTGGGAATAATTCTCAGCTTCCTGTACCAGTCCAAATAATTAGTCCTGCTTAGCTTTTCCTTCTCAAGGATCGCTCGGAGGGACAGAGTGGAGTGTGAATTACTTGCCATGAAAATTCTACAAGGATACAAGTAAAGGAAATTAGTACAACATTTTAGAAATGTAATTTTATTCTTTCGATTTGGACTTTAATCAAAATAACTCCTACTATTTTTATTAAACTGATAACCCTCAATATCAATTCAAAGAGTTTAGCGAGTAACCCTCTTAGTGGATAAAATCCATATTTCACTAACACTATGAGTCATCTTTGGCTTTTCTCTCACAATGCAGCTATTTAGGTAGGAAACACTTGCCAATTGCATCACTATGCAATTCTTGTATGGCTGGTGAATAACACTTTATTTGCATCCATCATATAGTGCATGCCAAGCCCATGCCTCTGGGCACTCAACCTTTGAGGTCACCAAGTTATGCTATGCCCGATGTCGATAGCGGGATATCACAATCATCCGCTCGCACCCTTACCAAGATAGATTAATGCACCTTTCTTTGGACGACCCACACTTAATCGATCGAGGCAGGAAGAGTGTCATCGATCGGAAGGCATCCAAAAACTTAATATTGCTTAAGGGATATTTGATATTCGATTAACTCTTTAATCATGGTTAACATTTAACCATTGTGCACATCAAGCAAAATAAATTAAACAAGCATAATCCAAATGCATCCCAGATGTGCACAAGAAGATCAACAACACTTGATGAGCCGTGCTAAATCTTAACATCCAAGACACTTCTAAATATTCAAATGTACATATATAGGACATGAGCAACACAAACTCCACTTACACAGTAGACAAGCTCGTCATGTAAACCCTTTACTCGATGAAGGCGGTTAGTACACTCAATGCACTCAATGCCTAAGACCCATACTCGTCATGTAAACTCCTTAACTCGACGAATCGCTGAGTGGCTTCAACGCACTCAACGCATAAGTGCGACAGTCAACGAATCAACACTTGATACTCGACGAATAAGTGAGTCAACTTAAAACACTTAACGCCATCATTCGATGAGTTAACATTTAACTCGACGAAAGTGAAGACTGGTCTTAATGCACTCAACGCTTTTTGCCTTAGAATATTTCAGTCCCTTTTGCTCATCATATGAGCTATACCATACAGATCCAAACTCCCAATTTCTCTATAATCTTAAGGGCGACCCTGATAGGCTCATACTTAGTTGGCAGTGAGGCTACATGCTTGATCACTTCCAGATCACTATGGTAGCACCAACAGAAACAAGACAATTGGGATGGTCAAAGTCTGTTGGGACAATTGTTGTAAGACCCCAATTTTTTCTTTTTACCCTCCGGGTCTTATGCCCAGAATCGCTGTTTTACGGTGACATCAATGCTCGAGAAGGTCGCCACTACAAAATGACGATCCTGCCGGCCTTATCGATCACCAAAGAAAGAGAAATATACTAATAGTTCAGATAAATCAAAGTCCACATACCACATATAATAAATGAAAAATATATCACAGCAAAGTCTACATGATAAAGAAGTACTGAAGCCAAATGGCTATGTAGATATATAAACGGGCTTAAGCCCAGTACATAAAATCGTCACTACAACACTCTCATAGAAGCTAAGTAAAGCTAACACTCACGGAGCCGTAGGCTGGAGCTCCCGTACTAGACTGGCCTACCTCCAAGTGTACCGTACTCCGCAATTGCTGCATCTCCTAATACTGCTCCTTGTCCGCCATCCGGAGTCCCTGAATTTTTTGGTCCACCGACTGTTTAGTTAAAAGACTAAGCCTAATTTCCCCCACCCCTCCCCTAGTGGCTCCTGGGCACCGTGCGGGAGGAATGATAGGAAAACTATGATGGTGGAGTGCAGGAACAAAGCAAATGACGGTGGACCTATTCTAGTAGGTATATTGTAAATCTATAGAGCTGTAAAAGGAAAATCAAGCTAGCACTTCTAAAATAAGGAAGCCGTAATATAGGAAGGTAGAGCAGAGCAGTATGTGAATGAAAGGTAAACAAAAAAATAAGTAACCTTATCTTATATGAATGCCCATTCAAACTTATAAGTTAGGGGTCTTTTGCAAGACTCCCAACGTATAAAAAGTCTCATACTAATTTATACGATGGGGTGTCATTTTGTATGCAAGTATGAGTGTAGTGTTATGTATGCCATGATTCATGCAAGTGCAACACACACACACACGTGACTTTATGCGCACATACCTTTAGTTCCCCCTGTTAGGAAGCTAGCATAACACCCAGGAGCCTATATAGTGGACAATGGAGACAGTGGGCCGGGCCACCCCACTCGTAGATGAGTATTCACACTACCAGTCCTAGCCATTATGTACTCCTATGAAGGACACATTAGAGTCACCACGTACTATGCTGACCCACCGTTAGTCTTTTCCTTTGCTAAGTTTAAACCACACCCGCCGAGTCATCGTATTTACGTAGGTGTGAACGACCGTCAAATACCAAATACCCACCACTTTATGCACATGAAAACATCAATTTCCCGAGCCATCGGCTCCCCGAACTAACCTGTCTGATATACTACCTTCCGAGCCTTCAGCTCGCCGGGCTAACCTGCAACATTTCAAAACCACTGTGCCTACCGCTAGGACAACCTAACAAGCTAACCTCCCGAGTCACTGGGGTGAGTGAGGGTGAAGTCCTAGTATATCTAATTGCTCTTTAACATTTTAATCTTATGATTTAAAGTTAACCTTGGACTGCCCAGGGTATTCTCTATGAAGGGCTCTCGGGGGCACTAGGAACTATGATGGTAGCTGAAGCCCATTGTTCCCTTTCGCAAGGCACTTACTATTATTGATATCTACCCAGGTCCCAATCCCATTTAATGTTATACTAAGTCTAGCCCATGTGTATTTTGACTCTCTCTCTCTCCACAGGAAGGACGATCTTTCGTCGATCCTGAGAACCACTTAACACTAGTCAGACCAACACCCTCCCCATCATGACTCCTAATGATGAACTCAATTTGACCTTACCAAATCAGTATATCATTAATCCAACTCCCTATGTCCTTTCCACATGTTAACACAATTCTGCAGATTTACTATGTGCCGACCAACCTAAGTTATATGATGAGTTGGAATGGAGACCCCTTGAAGTATTCATCCAAATGACCCAACATTATTACTGGGGGTCTATCATGACATATTTAGACTAAATACAGAAGATAATATTTTTCCCAACTTATTTGGATTTATTTAATATTATGTAAAATCAGGTAACCTAGGCTTTTGAACACCAAGTACATTTTTTTGAATAGGTATGGCCTTAACAAAATTATGATAGATTTATAACAACAATATAACAGTAAATACAAAAATCCCAATTTTCCAGAATGAATTTGACAATTAATTAATTATTGAATAAACAACTACAATATTAGGATAAATAGGGGAAAAATAGAATCAACATTCCACAATTTATCAAAAAATTTCTAGATTAAAAATATGACCAGAAAAGTCCATTGACTAAGAATTATTATTTTTCAACATCATTTGGTCCCATAAATAATTTATTTAATGATATTCAATCTAGAGCACTATGTGAATGATCCTACATGAAGCTTCTTCCAAAAAGTACATAAAAATTCACAGAACATTATAATCCTTTAAAAACTACTCTGACAAAGTTTCATAATATTTCAGTGAGTAACAAACCCATAATTAATTTTCTTGAAATTAGGGAAAACATTGGGGTTGTGAATAAAGTACCAAATATATCAATCCAAAATTCATACAACAATTTAAAGAGATCAATCAAAACTATATAAGATCACTGCCTAAGTTTCATAAACATATAAGATCATATATTCATGCAATAAAATTATAAGTAGAAGTATTCTAATTGGTCCTAAATTATTTCAGAGAGGTTAAGTGCTCCTAAAAATTATAGTAACATTTCCTAGGGCTTATTTCAACCCTCTGAACTCAACCACCAAGTTTAAAGACATTCCAAGAACATATGGCCTCATGTCCTTCAATTGGCTCAAAATCCAACCCTAGGGTTCCACTAGGGTTCTAGGGCATCTCAATATCCAAACCACAAAAAATATCTTGTGGGGGGGGGGGGGTGTTTTATGTGACAATAAATCAGTGACCAAAGTTTCACCAAGTTTGGATGAATATTGGCCACTCAACCCACCGAGCACACATTTACCCTAATTTACCCTAAAGGGACCAAACTTTGGTCACACAAATACCTATTCAAATCAACCCCAAATGGGCTGAGTTTTTTATTAGTGACATGTAATGGTCCTAAGTACCATCTACTAAAATTTTGTTTCATTTTGAGGTCATTAGACCCCTAAATTAATTTTTACCTATTTTTTTAAATTTTTACAAAAACTTTATGAACATATTTTCCATAACTTCCCATTTTTGGATATGTTATATGTATAGGTAATAGTGACCCCCATTCCAAATTTAAAGTCATTTGGAGAAGTGATTTAGTGGGGGCACTCCATTTAATCCCTGGCTAGCCCTATGTATTGGTTGTACCATTTTGAGTGTAGTGGTCAGACTACTGACCCAAAATGATTGAAACTAATTTTAAAATACACTAGACTTTAAGGGTTATAACTATAATGTAGGTCACTTTCACTATAGATGGCTCTAATTATTTTTAATATTTAATTCTAACTACTGCAAGTTATGTAGCAAAATTGAGGTACTAATGAAATAATAAAATCATCAGCGCACGAATCTTGGTGCACAGATGGACTGAATTCCGCCATCTTCTTCCTGGATACAACAGCCAGGATTGGGCCATCCTGGTCCGATTTTGCCCGCAATTTCCTGGCCACCTACGCTCCTTCCCGGCAGGCCACCGCCACCACCAACTTCGTTGAGGTGGTGGCTGGAATTCGGGGTGGTTGGCTTGCTGAAGGTGGCCGAAACAATGAGTTGTGCTAGAAAATAAAATCTTGAAAATCAAGCACTTGTCCTACTCAATCCAGGGCCAATTGACCCCAAACCTTGCAGCCTGAAAGTGAGGGATAGATCTTATTTACTCTATATGTGTTATATAAAAGAGTAAGCACAACAGAAAAATAAAGAAAAAGAAGAGCAAGCAACACAGACAACACAAGGATTTTATAGTGGTTCCCCAACTTTGGTACATCCACTCTTCTACTACCCTAGTAGGAATCCACTCAGATTTTTAATCAGGTGCCTGACACAAAAGAGCTTTTGATCAGGTGCTCAAAAACCAAACCTCAAGTCTTTTGGTTAGGTGACTTGCAACCAGGAATAATTTTGAAGGGATTTAAAACCCTGTACAGAGGTGGGGATGAGAGATTGATTTTGTCTTCTCTTTTCTCAAAGTACAACTGAGAAGACTGTGGATTTAGTGATGTTGTCAAAGCTCCCCCTGAGAAGTTGAATGGTTCAAGAAGATGAGAGCTTTGCTTCAGGGTATAGGCCTTCAAATTTATGTTTCTCTCCAACAAGCTTTTAAACTGATATTGATTGATTGTCTCTTGAAAAGCCTGGAGCAGATGAAGAAGATGAAGATGATCTGTATATTTCTCTTTCTCTCTCTTCTTCTATTTCTCTGTCACTTTATGATCTATATTATATATCATTTTTTAATCTTCTGTATATCATATATATATATATCCCTTGGACTGATTCAAAGATTTGAATTCTTGTCTTGAAATGGGTGAAGCCTTTTCCCGAGAATGGTAATTTCTTTGGAATTAATTGGCGTTTAATCTCTGAGTTTATTCATAATTAATGCAGCCTCCAAATGGCTATATTCTTAAGAATATATAGCCTTAATTCTGATAGTTATAAATGCCTGCAATTAAGCCTTAATAATTTCTGCCAGCTGTAAATAAAACTCTCTGAAAAACTGCACAGGAAATCGCCAAACGTTATTTTAAAGCTTCTTAATTCTACATTCTTCGTTCAAAGAATTCTGCATTTAGAGAATTATGCATTCTTCGTTCAGAGAATCTGCGTTCAGAGAATTCTGCATTCTTCGTTCAAAGAATTCTGCATTTAGAGAATTTTGCATTCTTCGTTCAATGAATTCTGCGTTCAGAGAATTCTGCATTCTTCAAACTGGGCTCGTAGTTCGTTGATCTCAGCTCGGAGTTCGTCGAGCTGAGCTCAGAGAATATGAACTACAAAATCGTTGAACTGAGTTACACAGTTTTATTTGAGCTGAGATCAGAGTTCGTTCAACTAAGCTCAGAGTTCGTTGAACTGAGCTCGGAGAATTTCTGGACTGAATTTCTAAACTTCAAAACTGAACTTTTCTTGAATTTTTCTGAAGGAGCAAACCTGGAAATAATCCTATTACCCATGACTATACATTTTGGGTCAATCTAATAAACCCTAATAGTGATCCTTACCAAAATCCAAACTAGGATTCCAACAATCTCCCCCTATTTGGGTGAGGACACTATTCAAATAAAATAAAACACAAAGCAAAATTAATATGCCTGAATTAAAATTTTTTTAGCAGATGTAAAAGGGTACTTTGAGAAATAAAATTATTGAAATAAAAAGCTACTGGAAAATCCTAATAAGCAATTTTCTTTACAAATAAAATAGACAATCCCCCCCTATACGACGACTGTTGTATCCTTTGTATTTCCTAAAAAGAGAGGTTAGGAGTTCTGTACCTAGATTACCTTGGGTCCTATTTTTTCTTTCACAATAATAATTTGAGATAAAAGAATAAAAATTTCTGTTTTGAAATTTTGAGTTCGACGAAAAATATTTTCGTCGATCTGAGTTCGACGTTCGTCGTTCTCGGTTCGACAAAGGGTATTTATTTCGTCGATCAAGATTTTCTGACCACAAATCTCTGTTCAGAGATCGTCAACCTGAGTTCGACGAAGAGTGTAGTTTTCGTCGAGCTCCGTTCGACGAACTGTGTCGAACATAAATTTTCTGAAATTTTTTAATTTGTTTTGGTAAAAATTCAGTTATGTTGTCAAAATCAAGGGAAGAGATAACCTGATCCTCTTCTGATTAACATTCGGATTCTTCATCAGAGACTGATTCTTCATCATGCCTGCTGCATGAAGCATTTATTGCCATTAGGCAAAACTCTCTTGCTCTTGACTCTTCTTCATCTTCAGTTGCACAGGATGAAGCTTCATAGTCACTCCAAGATTCAGCATTTAATGTTTTTTATTTTGCTTATCCAGCAGCCATTACTGTGAGGGAGTCCTAGATGTCTTTTGCTGAAGTACATTCAGCAACTCCTTCAAAAATGACATCAGACATTGATTGAGCAAGGATGTCCATTGCTCCTTCATTAACAATCTTTAGCAATTTTTGGGCTTCTGTCCATTGAGGTGATAGAACAGCATTCATGCTTGTTATTTCCAATATTTTATAAGGACCTGTCAAAATAGAATTGAAAATGGCTTCATCAATAGAGTTCATAAAAAGCCTAATCGTTGCCTTCCATAGTGCAAGCTTATCCAGATTGCACATAGGAGGTCCAGTGCTTGAACATTCTTCATTTTGTGCCATGAAAAACTCTTAAGAAATTTAAGATCTATCAAATCGTTTTTGTTCAAGTGTTAGCCTGTACAACCAAAGAACGACCCTCTAATACCAATTGAAAGTGAGGGATAGATCTTATTTACTCTATATGTGTTATTTAAAAGAGTAAGCACAACACAAAAATAAAGAAAAAGAAGAGCAAGCAATACAGATAACACAAGGATTTTATAGTGGTTCCCCAACCTGGGTACATCCACTGTTTTACCACCCTGGTAGGAATCCACTCAAATTTTTTATCAGGTGCTTGACACCAAAGAGCTTTTGATCAGGTGCTCAAAAACCAAACCTCATGTCTTTTGGTTAGGAGACTTGCAACCAGGAATAATTTTCAAGGGATTTAAAACCCTATACAGAGGTGGGAATGAGAGATTGATTTTGTCTTCTCTTTTCTCAAAGTACAACTGAGAAGACTGTGGATTCAGTGATGTTGTCAAAGCTCCCCCTGAGAAGTTGAATGGTTCAGGAAGATGAGAGCTTTGCTTCAGTGTGTAGGCCTTCAAATTTATGTTTCTCTCCAACAAGCTTTTAGACTGATATTGATTGATTGTCTCTTGAAAAGTTTGAAGCAGATGAATAAGATGAAGATGATCATTATATTTCTCTTTCTCTATGTGGTTTTATTTCTCTGTCACTTTATGATCTTTATTATATGTCATTTTTTATCTTCTGTATATCATATATATATATATCCCTTGGACTGATTCAAAGATTTGAATTCTTGTCATGAAATTGCTGAAGCCTTTTCCCAAGAATGGTAATTTCTTTGGGAATTAATTGGCATTTTATCTCTGAGTTAATTCATAATTAATGCAGCCTCCAAATGGCTATATTCTTAAGAATATATAGCATTAATTCTAATAGTTATAAATGCCTACAATTAAGCCTTAATAATTTCTGCCATCTGTAAATAAAACTATCTGAAAAACTGCATAGGAAATCGCCAAACTTTATTTTAAAGCTTCGTAATTCTGCATTCTTCGTTCAAAGAATTCTGCGTTAAGAGAATTCTACATTCTTCGTTCAAATAATCTACGTTCAGAGAATTCTACATTCTTCGTTCAAAGAATTCTGCGTTCGGAGAATTCTGCATTCTTCGTTCAAAGAATTCTGCGTTCAGAGAATTCTACAATCTTCAAACTGGGCTCGGAGTTTGTTGATCTTAGCTCGGAGTTCTTCGAGCTGATCTCAGAGAATATGAACTACAAAATCGTTGAACTTAGTTTCACAGTTTTCTTTGAGCTGAGATCAGAGTTCGTTGAATTGAGCTCAGAGTTCGTTGAACTGAGCTCGGAGAATTTCTGGACTGAATTTCTGAACTTCAAATTTGAACTTTTCTTGAATTTTTTTGAAGGAGCAAACCTGGAAATAATCCTATGACCCATGACTATAAATTTTGGGTCAATCTAATAAACCCTAATAGTGATCCTTACCCAAATCCAAACTAGGGTTCCAACACGGCCAATGGATAGAGATCTATCCATTGAGAAAGAGGAGAGGGATAAGACCTTTTGGGAGGCGTGAAGCCATGCAAATCGACGGGATGCCATTGTCGGGGGTGGTGTCGTTGGGTGCTCTACAATTGTACAGCCAAAGGCCTCGATTTCTTCATTGGAATAGTGGAAACAACTGTTGGAGGTCTAGGGATTCTTTTAAGAGAGTCAATTGGGGTAGGGGAAGGGCCAAGCATCCAATGCCATTAATTGACATGAAAGCCAATTTACGGTCAACTGAAAACCCACTGAATTCACTCAATTGGTGACCGGGAAAGTCCCTTGATCTCCTCCTAATCCATTAGGTGAGATGAATCCAACAAGAAGAGAGGAGCCCTTGGCCTTCCAAGCCATGAATGGCCTTTACTCCCCATTTTCATTCTCCTCCATAAAAGGTAAAATGGAGATTTCTCTCTCCTAATCAGCAATTCCAGAAAGTGAGTGTAATTTTTGGGTGATTATAACCCTCAAAAGGCTAGGGGGCAACTCTAGTTGGGCATAGCCCAAGTGTATTGGGCTTGAGCTAGCCATTTATGTTAGTTTGACCTAATTCTCGGGTTGAGCTAACCTTGGTCAAATTGACCTTTTGGGTTGCCCCCAATGGGTCCCTGGTGACCCATTGGCTTTCTCTAAGGTCTATGAAGGGTTTAGTAGGGTTGGCTTGACACCTTGGAGGTCACTTGACCCTTAATTAGGGCAACTTGAACACGTTGAGGCTAGGGTTGACTTTTGTCATCTTGACCTTTTAGGTTGACCCCAATGGATTCTTGGTGACCCATTAGCCTCCCTTAAGTTTTAGGAAGGTATAAGTGGGGTCCATTTAGCTAAGGTAAGGTCAATTGACCCTATATAGGTCAGTTTGACCCATTTAGGGTTAGGGTGGACATATGTCAACTTGACCATCTTGATTGTCCCCAATGGATTATTGGTGACCCCTTAGACCACCTAAGGGGTTAGGGGTGTTATGGTGGGGTCCTGGAGTCAAGTTAAAGCCCTAAGGTAAAAATTTAGGTTTGGTGGTGAGGTTATGTTATAGACAGACCAAGGTGATCTCAACCTTTATTCCTTACTCACCTGGTCTTTTGGTCTTCTTAGGGTTTTGTCATGACCTATTCAAGACAAAACTACTTCGAGAGGTCTAGTTGTTTGAGGGATGTTACAAATACCAATATATAAAATAAAAATTTTGTCCCCGAAATTAAGGTTAGGCTTACGGGGTTTCAAATGAAGTAAAAGTATTTAATATCCCTAGGAATTGAAGGTATACCTGACTCGAAGAGATCTTGGTACCTCTGTTGCATCAAGTCCCGTGGATCCCAAGTGTTCTCATCCTGCCCATTGTTCCTCCAAAGGACCTTGACCAGAGGGACCTTCTTATGTCGCAAGACCCATACCGCTGTATCATCGATCCTGACCGACTCCATGCTGACTGATCGATTTGAAGCCACCATGCCATCTGTAGTGGAAATCAACTGCTCAGGTCGTAGTAGAGCCCTCCAAAGTTAAGAGACGTGAAAGACGTCATGCAATCCTGCTAACTCCAGTGGTATCTCCAGTCTATAAGCTAAGGGGCCGATCCGCTCCAGGATCTGTAAGGCCTTATATTTCTCGGACTGAGCTTCTTCCGCCTGCGAAGCCCCGAGACTCCATAAATCAGTCGTATCTTCAAGAAAACCCGGTCTCCCACCTGGAAATCCACCTGATGATGTCATGCATTATAGTATTTGGCATGTCTGCTCTGGGTTTCCAGCTTACTATCCCGGATCAATATCACCTGAGTGTCCGTGACTTAAACGAACTCCGAGTCGAGTGCCTTTGGATCCTCATCCTGGATCCAAGATAGTGGGTTCTTGCATCTCCATTCATATAATGCTTCGTAAGAAGCCATACCTATGCTGGACTGATGACTGTTATTGTAGGAGAACTCATTCAGTGGAAATATTCTCTGTTAGGGCTCTCCAAGGTCCAAAATGCATAGGCGTAGAAGTTGCTCCTGTATCCGGTTGGTGCGCTCCATCTTCCCATCTGTTTGAGGGTGGAAAGCCGTGCTGAAGGTAAACTGAGAGCCTAGGTAGGCATGAACTAACCTTCACTCTTTGGACGTAAATCGTCCATCCCAATCTGATACTATCGTCCAGGGCACTCCATGGTAGCGGACAAAATGCTCCACAAATTTCCGTACCAGATCACCGACCGGAGCATCCATCCTATTTTGAATAAACCTAGCCACCTTGTCAACCTATCGACGATCAACCACATGGAGTCGTTACCCATATGAGATCGGGGTAGCCCATGTATAAAATCCATTGCTATGTCCTCGAACTTCCACTTCGGCACCGAAAGTGGTTGTAATAACTCGGTCAGACTCTTGCACTCCGCCTTTACGAGATGGCAAGCCTCGCAATGCATAACAAAGTATGTAATATCCTTATTCATGCCGGGCCAATACATCTTATTCTTCATATCCGCTGTCATCTTTGTGATCCCCGGGTGCACTGAATATATGTTGTAGTGTGCCTCTATCATGATATCCTCCTGAATTTGGCCTCCTGTCGGTATGCAAACTCTGCCTCTAATGCATACTATCCCGCTTCTCAAAGGGTAATCCCATGTCGTGCGTTCCTCTAAGGCCCTGAATATCAGCTCAATCCTCGCATCCAGCCTCTGCCCATCCCTGATACAATCCTGCATGTCGTCAATGGTGCCCATTGATGTCAGGTACTCCTCAGAAAGATCGGGATCGTCCTCGGTTACAAGAGATATCAACATCCCTTCCAATATCTGCACCAGCTCCATAGCCATCATGTTGGGTACATTGGAAAATGTGTACCTGATTTTAAGAAGCCTAACTTAGCTTAATGATATACATCAAGGTGTATTTGATGTTGTTTTAAGTTGACATGTGCAGGTGAAGAAGTATTAAAGAATATAGGAAATTATTCTAAGTCCATATGTCGACACCTGAAGAAATTGTGTCGAGACTTCAGAATAATTGTGTCGACACTTGAAGGAAGCAGTGTCGACTCACAGAAAGATAGTCGACCACATTTGTGTCGACACTGGGAAGCAGTGTCGACTCACAGAAAGATAGTCGACCACATTTGTGTCGACACTGGGAAGCAGTGTCGACTCACAGAAAGATAGTCGACCACATTTGTGTCGACACTGGGAAGCAGTGTCGACTCACAGAAAGATAGTCGACCACATTTGTGTCGACACTGGGAAGCAGTGTCGACTCACAGAAAAATAGTCGACCACACTTGTGTCGACACTGGGAAGCAGTGTCGACTCACAGAAAGATAGTCGACCATATTTGTGTCGACACTGGGAAGCAGTGTCGACTCACAGATAGATAGTCGACCTCAACTATGTCGACACCTGAAGGCAGAGTCGACACATACTGAGTTCTGAATCTACAACAACTGTGTCGACACACAGGACTTGTGTCGACACACTGCAAAGTCAAGACCATGTTATTTTCTGAAGAAAGATGAAGTGTTGAGTCGACACAAATTCTCTGTGTCGATTCATTCTCAAGATGAAGTTCTGAAGAAGCAGTGTCGACTTAAAGGCAAACTAGTCGACATCATCAAAGGCTGTGTCGACACCAAAGTCACTTGTGTCGACACATATAGACAGTTGGTCTCGACACTTTCTGACAGTCTGTCTCAACACTTTGCTGTCCAAGACTAAGGCACAGGATCTGTTTGAAGACTTGACATCTTTGGGTTGCAACCGGTTAACTGATGTTGTTAGACTTGTCAGAAGTCAGTTAGAAACCGGATCAGCCGGTTACCATGAAGAAGAACTATAAATAGACAGATTCAGAGAGAAGTAACAGATTGAATTTTGGCAATCAATTTGAGAAATAAAATCAAGAGGGAGTAATACACAAAAGAAGATCTTCATCAGAAGATCTCAGAAGACGATCTCAGGATCTGTCTAAGTAGAGTTCTTTCAAGAATTCAGAAGTATCATCAAAGGTGTTGGATAAAGAGGGATCCAGCCTCTTGAAGAAGAAGAAGGAAGCCATCATTGGTTTCTCAAGAAGCTGTTTGGAAATCAACTCATCTAAGTTCAGATTCAAAAAGCTTTGAAGAAAGCTCAAATTCAGTTGATTTCATCAGCTGATCAAGATTTGTCTTGTTCTTTTCTCTCTCAACAAAGGCAAGACATTAAAAACTTCTTTTCTAATTTCTGTAGGATCTGTCAATACAGATCTGAGTTGTAAGCCTGTGTTATAAAGGCCGAGTGTAGGAGAGTTGATCTCTGAGTGGTAGGGCTGTTTGCCTGAGTGTAGGAGAAGGTTCTTCTCTGAGTTGTAGGCTTTGTGATAAGGCTAAGGTAGGGCTGTTGAGCCTGAGTTGTAGGAACCTTTTCAGGTTCTGAGCTGTAGGATCTGTGGATCTGAGTAAAGAGGAAGTTTGGCCGAATCTAACATACTACTAGATAGGTGAAGGGGGAAAGTGGATGTACCCAGACCTTGGGGAACCACTATAAAATAGTGTGCAATCTGTGATGGTTAAATTTCTGTGACTGCTGTGCTGTGTGTTTTAATTCTGTAATTGAATTCTGCCAAAAAGTGTTAACAAGCTTTAGAACCTATTCACCCCCCCTCTAGGTATTTAGGTTTTCTTGAAAGTAAAACTATCAAGTGGTATCAGAGCCAGGTTACTCAAAAAGGACTTAACAGTCTGAGGTAGATCTGAAAGGCAGAATCAAGATTCAAGAAGATGGGTTCTGGAGAAAATCACAAGGAGTTAGGGTCAATGAAGTTACCCATCTGCAGGAAGGAAATCTTTGCAATTTGGAAAGAAAGAGTCAGATTGTTCATGGAAGCATCTTACCCAAGGATATACATCACAGTTCAGGAAGGACCATTCATTCCAATAAAGGTATCAGTTCTTGATGCTAATATTCAAACTCCAAAGAGTTATTCTGAAATGACCAAGGATGAAATCATTTTGGCAACCATGGACAAGAGAGCTCAGAATATTATTGTAAGTGCCATAGATGATTCTACATTTCAGAATCTGATTCACTGCAAGACCTCCAAAGAGATGTGGAACACCTTGATTGTCTACATGGAGGGATCTGAAGAAGTAAGACAGGATAGGAATTCTATGCTCAACCAGGAATATGAAAGTTTTAGACAAGGAAAAACTGATAGCATAACTGAATGCTATAAGAAATTCTATAGAATTGTGAATGAGTTAAAGTCCTATGGAAGAGTATTCAGTACCTATGAACTGAATGACAAATTCTTAAGATCCTTGACAAAGGATTGGGACACAAAGATCTGTGCCATAAGAGAAGTGGCTAAACTGGCAGAGATTTCTCCTCCAACCTTATTTGGAAAGTTGCTATCCTATGAAATGCAACTTATGGTGAGGAAGGAGGAGGAAAAGAATTCAAATGGAGAGCATAGAGAGAAGACAGTGGCCTTCAAGGCAGAAGCCACTAGAAAGAATAGGAGTATATCACAATCTCCTCCTAAGGAAGTTGCAGAAGTTAGTTCTGAAAATTCAGATAATCAGGGTTCAGAAAGCTGTGAGTCAGATGCAGATTTTGCTGTATTTACAAGGCAATTCCAGAGATTCTTAAAGAAGAAGTAGTGGAAGTCTAGGCCCTCCTCATCACAGCAAGTTGATGACTATTATCAGAGGAAAAAGTCATCAAGGAAAGAGAAGAGCAGAACAATGCCCAGCAAGGCCACTACTTCAAAGATTGTCTGCTATTGTTGCAATAGGCCTGGACATGACGTGGCTGACTGTCCTGATAAGAGAAAGGAGCCATCGACAAGAAGAAGACTTATCAAAAGGGCAAGAAGGAGAAATCCTTTGTTGCAAAGAAGGAAAAGAGCCTAACAGATCAATCAACTTCAGAATCAGATGGGCACAATCAATTATAACTATTATTCAGATGGGCACAATCAATTATACCAATGATCAAGTGAAGAGTCTGAAAGCCAGACTAAGAATAAAAAAGGAGTTAGTGGCAAGTTACTCTAAGCCAAAGTCTGTCTTACCCTTGATAGATGAATTTGTTACTCAAAAGGGTAAGGCAGGATTAGGATTCAAAGGTAACCCCAGGGCAGCCCAATTCAAGAGGAAAGGCAAAGCTCATGTCAAGCCACTGAACTTTTCAGTCCCTATTAAGTTTAGAAAGGTGCAAGTGCCTTCTAACCAATATGATCATGAAGATATTCATGGTCATTTTAAGACTAATGTTCTGATAAACAAGGGTGTAAATGCCAACAGGCCTATCTATGTTCATAAACCCAATGGTTATAAGAAATCAGTGGGTGAAGCTGCTGCAGCACCAGCAATGGACAGAAATTCCTCTATCAAGGGTGTATCTAGAACTAGATACAATAAGTTTGAATGTTGGTGCTGTGGCAAGAGAGGCCATTTTGCATTAGACTGCTGGCATAACACAAGTGTTAGGAAGAACAATAGTCTACCTGTTAGAAGAGATAATGGTAGCTTTTTTAATGCTAACCTGAACCAAGGACCCAAGATGCTTACTTGGGTTCTAAGGGTAAGTAAATCTGTGTTCCAGGAAAGTCCAAGTGGCCATGCCCCTATATGGTACTTGGACAGTGGTTGTTCCAGGCACATGACTGGAACAAAGGGGCTGCTGAAGGAGTATACATCTGTCAAAGATGGACCTAAAGTGATCTTTGGTGGATCTGAAAAAGGAATCATCAAAGGGTTTGGTAACATTTCTACTAACCTAATTACTATCACCCAAGTGGCTTATGTAAAAGGTTTGAAACACAATCTAATAAGCATAAGCCAGCTGAGTGATTTAGGATATGACATTTCATTTGTTAAGGATGGATGTCATATCAAAAGGTCAAGTGATCAAGAGATCATATTGACTGGATATAGGAAGAGAAATGTATATTGTCTTAATTTTGTATGTAAGAGCAAGGCTTCTTCCATCTGTCTTGTAGCTGATGATAATGCTTCTCATTGTGTCAAGTGGCACAAGAGATTGACTCATCTTAACTACAAGACAATTGGCTAACTCTTTATCAAAGAGTTAGTAAGGAATGGTCCTCAAGTTAAGTGTATAAAGGAAGGGATATGCTAAGCTTGTCAAAAGGGCAAGCAGACAAAATCTTCCTTTCATAACCTTGAAAACAAGGATTCTGTGAGGTGCTTATACCTCTTGCATATGGATCTTTTTGGTCCTATGCCAGTTCATAGTTTAGGTAGGAAGGTCTACACTTTTGTGGTTGTAGATGACTATTCTAGATTTACATGGGTGTTCTTTCTGAGACAGAAATCAGAAACCCCAAGTGTCTTACTTAATTTTGTGAAGCAGATTCAGAATGAACTGAATAGTACAGTGGTCAAAATCAGAAGTGACCATGGTACTGAGTTTCAATCTGAAAGCATGACAAAGTTATGTGAAGACTTTGGGATTTTCCAAGAGTTCTCCTTACCTAGAACACCACAGCAAAATGGCATTGCTGAAAGAAAGAATAGAATATTAATTGAAGCTGGTAGAACTCTATTGAGTGACACATCTCTTCCAGAATATTTTTGGGCTGAGGTAGTTAACACTACATGTCATGTGATCAATAGGGCTTCTATCACCAAGAACCACAAAAAGACTCCCTATGAGATTATGAAAGGTAGAAAACCAAATCTATCCTACTTCAGGATCTTTGGTTGCAAATGCTATATACTTAACAATGGCAAGACATACCTAACTAAGTTTGCTGCCAAATCCCCAGATGGGATATTTGTTGGGTACAGCATAAATAGTAAGGCCTATAGAGTCTTCAACTTGACTACTCAAGTTGTTGAAGAATCTGTACATGTTGTGTTTGATGAAACAAGATTAATCAACTGTGAGTTGTCTTGTAGATCAAATGATTCAACAGGTATAAGCAAAAGAATGGACAAGCTCTCCATTGCTGAAGCATCAAAGGAAGATGGAGCATTGGAAAATGAAGGCTACTGTCCAGGGGGAGTACAAAACTCAATAGATGCTGATGAAAACCAAGAGGTTCAGCATGAAGAAGGAGCTGGAGATGTCCAACCAGAAAGGAACCTTTCTCCAGCTACAAGAAATTTAAGAGATCATCCAGCTGATCAGATTATAGGTGATCCAAGACAGGGAGTGCAGACTAGAAGCAGAAATCAAAGCACAGACCTGCATTCAAGTTTCCTGTCTCAAGTGGAGCCTAAGAAGTTTGAATAAGCCATCCAAGACCAGCACTGGACGGATGCTATGCAAGAGGAGCTGAATCAATTCAGAAGGTGCAATGTCTGGGAGCTTGTTCCTAAACCAAGAGGCCACAACATAATTGGCACAAAGTGGATTTATAGGAACAAATTGGATGAGAGTGGAATAATAGTGAAGAATAAAGCAAGATTGGTTGCAAATGGATACAGGCAGGAAGAAGGGATTGACTTTGATCAAACCTTTGCCCCAGTAGCAAGGCTGGAGGCAATTAGAATGTTTCTTGCCTATGCAGCCTATCAAGACTTCAGAGTGTACTAGATGGATGTGAAATCAGCATTCCTGAATGGTGATTTAAAAGAGGAAGTCTATGTAGAGCAGCCATCAGGTTTTGTAGATCCTCTTAAACCCGATTATGTCTATAAGCTTAGGAAAGCTTTGTATGGGTTAAAGCAAGCCCCAAGGGCTTGGTATGAAACCCTGTCTACTTTTCTTATTGAGAATAAATTCTCAAGAGGAAAAATAGACAAAACTCTATTCCTTAGGGAATCCAAAGGTAAGATCATCTTAGTTCAGATCTATGTTGATGACATAATCTTTGGATCTACTGAAAACAACCTTTGTAAAAAGTTTGCCAAACTTATGCAAGGGAAGTTTGAGATGAGCAGTATGGGGGAACTTAAGTTCTTCTTGGGACTCCAAGTAAGACAGACTGATGATGGCCTGTCCATATCCCAGTCTAAGTTCACCAAAGAATTAATTAAGAAGTATGGTATGGAGTCATCCTCCACTATGAGAACTCCTATGGGAACAAGTATGCCTATATGCAAAGATGATGCAGGTAAACCTGTTGATGAATCTTTGTATAGAGGGATAGTTGGCTCTCTACTATATCTCACTGCTAGTAGACCAGATATTATGTATGCTATATGTGTCTGTGCTAGGTACCAAGCCTGCCCTAAAGAATCTCATTATACTGCAGTCAAAAGGATTCTGAGATATCTTAAGGGCACACCTAATCTAGGCCTTTGGTACCCTAGGAATAGAGATTTTCTACTAACAGGTTATTCAGCTGCAGACTTTGCAGGCTGTAGAGAGGATAGAAAGAGTACAACAGGTACTTGTCAATTCTTGGGAGGAAGATTGATATCATGGAGTAGTAAGAAGCAGACTAGTGTGGCAATATCCACAGCTGAGTCAGAATATGTTGCTGCTGGCAGCTGCTGTGCACAGCTATTGTGGATACCGCATTAGCTTAAAGATTATGGTATTCAAGTAAGTAGAACACCTCTTTTGTGTGATTCTAAGAGTGCAATTTCTATTGCTAATAATCATGTTTCTCATAGTAGAACTAAGCATATAGAAATTAAATACCATTTTCTTAGAGAACATGTAGAAAGAGAAGACATCTCATTGGAATTTGTTAAAACAGATTATCAAATAGCAGATGTATTTACTAAGCCACTGGATGAAATAAAATTCAATAAATTTAAAATTGAATTAGGCATGCTGACCATTGATTAGGTTATCAACAAACTTACATGTGGCATTAGACTATCAAGTGGTATCAGAGCATATGTGTCGACTCAGTAAAGTCATGTCGACTATTCAGAGAATATGTGTTGACACAGAGAATTTGTGTCGACACTTAAGATCAAATAGTCGACTCATCCAGGAATGTAGTGTCGACTTCACCAGAATAGTGGTGTCGACACTTACAGATTTTGTGTCGACACTTATCCTAAGAGTCGACACCGAATTTCTGATGCTCTACTATGTCTCTCAGGTGTCGACATATCCACAATTGGTGTCGACACATAGTAGACAGACTTGCTGTCAAGACAATAGAAGTTTGTGTCAACACACTCCATCTGTGTCGACACATATAGACAGTTTTTGCCCGCCTTTTGATCTTCTTTCAATAGAAGGTATAAATAGGTCAAGAACTTATTCTGTCGACACGCTTACAAGGTTTTCGAGACTGAAACCCTGTGTCGACATTCTCTCTCTCACTTCTCTCAAGCATTCTCATCTGATCAATGGCACCAAAGGTTGAAGATAACATCAACGAAGGATATGAGTTGGTACGCTATGCCTTTGCTGATGCCCCGACAGATATTCAAAGGTTTATAACTCTAATCTCCGAATCTGGAATAGAGTTTCTAGTTTCTGAACCTTCCAAGATATGGAAGAAGGAGGTGCTTGAATTCTTTACCTCTGCATCAGTGGATTCAGCTGGTCTCAAGATAAAATCCACAGTTTATGGGACAAAGGTGAAAATCACACCAAGAAGTTTGAGAAAGATTCTACAATTGCCTATAGTTGAGAATGAAGAAGAGGTCCCAGCTTTTAAGTCAAGGGAGGCTCTCCAATGGTGTGGATTGGATCCAACCCTGAAGATTGGAGCTGCTTTCAACAGAAAAGAAATGAATCAACAAGGAAAATTTTTTGTCTGAAGTAGTTAGGAAAGTAATTTTGTGCAAACTAGGTGGACATGATAGGATTTCAGCCTATATGTTCAGCCTAATGACCAGAATTGTATTTACAATTCCAACTGACTGGTCAGCTGTAGTATTTGATAAGATCAAGGAAGGAATCAAGAAGCCAAATCTGGCTAGAATTGTGAGTTTATACCTGACTAAAGTGATCCCTCAGGTTATGCAACAACTGCCTGGGACAAAAATTAATCACATGAGGAAAATGGATATAAGATTATTTTCAAGGTGGATAGGGTGCTGTCTAAAGATGTGCCTGATGAGAACAGGCAGGACACCCCTGTGAGATCCCCTGCACATGATCTAGGCACTGCCCAGCATCAAGAAGAGCAAGTGAGAAAGCAGGTTGAAGATCAGCCTGAGTCTGTTCAAGATGAAACCATTCCTACCCAAATGCAGGGGGAGCAAGCTCACTCTCCTGCACAGAATGTATCTACTTCAGAACAGGTAAAGGGAAAGCAAGTGAGTTTTCCTGCCAAGAACATTCCTAATATTTTTACTCCTGCACAGGTACAGGGGGAGCAAGTACATTCTCCTACACAGGAAATTCCACATACTGAACAAGTGCAGGAGGTGCAAATGTCTGAACAAGTGCAAGAGGAAGAACAAATTGATTTATCAAAAGATTTGAATATTGCAGATCTGGATGATTCAACATCTGTTCAAGCTCAGAAGGAATACACTCTAGATGAGTTATTTCCTAATATTGAAATTGCTACTGATAGAATAGAGGAGGAGCAAGACAATGAGAAGGCACTAGATATGGAGATAGAGCAAGAAGCTGAGAAGGAACAAGGAGTTGAGAAGGAGCAAGTAGTTGAGGGGGAGCCTGTGCATGTTGAGGCTGAACAACATGGCACTGAGACAGATATTCCTCCTACTTCTCCTGACAGAGTTCAAATTGAAAGTTCAACTGATTCTGAGAATGAAGAAGCCAGACTGGCTAAGAAGAAAAAGCTCATGGTCTTTAAGAGAGGAGCAAAAGCTATAAGCAGACTCTACAAACTACACCTCTCCAATCTCCTTCTGAATTTAATTATAACAAGTTTATGATAGACTTGCAAGTTAAGTTGGATGAACACAGATTGGCTGTTGAAAAGTATGTTGATGAGAGCAATAAATCCCTTCAATTTGACTTGGCTCAAGATATTAAATCTATTAGATTTGAAGTAAATATGAATAAGAAGGAGATGACAGATTGCTTCCATAAGGGAGGTCATGTTGTAGTGTTTTTGGCTAAACAACAGTAGTCTATCCTCACTAAAGTGGATGATATTGCTTTAAAGCAAGGTTATGTTTTGGAGAATCAGCTAAGGATGAATGATAATTTGACTGAATCTCACCATGAAATTCTTGAAGAGTTCACAAAGGCTACTGCAGGGATGACTGAAGCAAGAGCAAAGGAGATGGAAGAGTTTGATAAGAAACTTCAAGAAGCCATTGAATCAGTTAAGAATGCCATCACTACATCTCAGAAGGGCATATCTGACAAACTACAAAAATTGAAACCATATTTTAAAGAAGGTGTGAATTATCTAGATGGCCAGATCAGATTTCAGAAGAATGATCTACGAGATCATATTACTAGAGAAGTCATAAAGGGGGAGAGGTTGTTAGTTCATGCTGGCTCAGAGCACACCAAATGGGTGACAAATAGTATTAGAGCCACATTGGGATATCCACCTTTGTGTGATGATGCTATGGTGGCTGAGTCCGGAATTCAAACAGGTCTACTTGAAGGCAATCAACCTGAGATTGCCCAAGTCATTTACCATCCTCCTGATTTTGATATGATTGATCAGCAAGTTCAGGATATGTATAGTCCTCCAAATGAGGTTACCAAGGTTGTTATTGAAAAAGTTGATAAGCCTGATGCCAACTTGCAAGAACAGCAAGATGCTCTACTATCCAAGAAAAGATTTAGAGAGCAGGCTGAACTTAAGCCAGATTTTGAGCAGTGGAGCCCTACTTCAAGAAATATTATACTAACTGCATGGAAGGCTGTAAAGGACCAAGTACATGATAGAGGGAAGTGGTATAATGAAATGGAATGGCAAAAGAATGAAGCTAGGCAAGAAGCTATAGTACAGTTCAGGAGAAAAGCCAAGCTGGGAAGGCTGCCACCAGATGCTCAGGAGCCGAGCAAGTACTTTCCAAAGCCCTTTCATTACTTTAAAAGGCAAAGGCTCAAGGAAGAAGCACAGAAGAAAGCTGAGCTAAAAGGCAAGAAGCCAGCTGAAGTTGTCGAAGCTCCTGTGAAGGCTCAAATCCAATCTGGCAATGGAATTGTCATAAAAGAGCCTGATCAGTCTTAGTTCTAAGTTCTTTCAAAAGTGTTTTGTAATGTTTTGTTTAATCATTCAATGTAAACATCTGTAATCAAACATTACCAAGTTATAAAAGAAATTTTTTTTGGAATCATATATTCATGTTCACTCTATGATGAATTGTTAATATTTTGTTTATATTAAGCATTCCTGTAATGTCATACATCATCATATTATATTTATTATAAATGGTGTATATCATTAACTAAAAGGGTTATGACTTTTCCAAATAGGGGGAGATTGTTGGGTACATTGGAAAATGTGTACCTGATTTGAAGAACCCTAACTTAGCTTAATGATATACATCAAGGTGTATTTGATGTTGTTTTAAGTTGACATGTGCAGGTGAAGAAGTATTAAAGAATATAGGAAATTATTCTAAGTCAATATGTCGACACCTGAAGAAATTGTGTCGAGACTTCAGAATAATTGTGTCGACACTTGAAGGAAGCAGTGTCGACTCACAGAAAGATAGTCGACCACATTTGTATCGACACTGGGAAGCAGTGTCGACTCACAGAAAGATAGTCGACCACATTTGTGTCGACACTGGGAAGCAGTGTCGACTCACAGAAAGATAGTCGACCACATTTGTGTCGATACTGGGAAGCAGTGTCAACTCACAGAAAGATAGTCGTCCACATTTGTGTCGACACTTGGAAGAAGTGTCGACTCACAGAAAAATAGTCGACCACACTTGTGTCGACACTGGGAAGCAGTGTCGACTCACAGAAAGATAGTCGACCATATTTGTGTCGACACTAGGAAGCAGTGTCGACTCACAAAAAGATAGTCGACCTCAACTATGTCGTCACCTGAAGGCAGAGTCGACACATACTGATTTCTGAATCTATAACAACTGTGTCGACACACAGGACTTGTGTCGACACACTGCAAAGTCAAGACCAAGTTATTTTCTGAAGAAAGATGAAGTGTTGAGTCGATACAAATTCTCTGTGTCGACTCATTCTCAAGATGAAGTTCTGAAGAAGCAGTGTCGACTTAGAGGCAAACTAGTCGACATCATCAAAGGCTATGTCGACACCAAAGTCACTTGTGTTGACACATATAGACAGTTGGTCTCGACACTTTCTGACAGTCTGTCTCAACACTTTGCTGTCCAAGACTAAGGCACAAGATCTGTTTGAAAACTTGACAGCTTTGGGTTACAACCGGTTAACTGATGTTGTCAGACTTGTCAGAAGTTCAGTTAGAAACCGGATCAGCCGGTTACCATGAAGAAGATCTATAAATAGACAGATTCAGAGAGAAGTAACAGATTGAATTTTGGCAATCAATTTGAGAAATAAAATCAAGAAGGAGTAATACACAAAAGAAGATCTTCATCAGAAGATCTAAGAAGACGATCTCAGGATCTGTCTAAGTAGAGTTCATTCAAGAATTCAGAAGTATCATCAAAGGTGTTGGATAGAGAGGGATCCAGCCTCTTGAAGAAGAAGAAGGAAGGCCATCATTGGTTTCTAAGAAGCTGTTTGGAAATCAACTCAGCTAAGTTCAGATTCAAGAAGCTTTGAAGAAAGCTCAGATTCAGTTGATTTCATCAGCTGATCAAGATTTGTCTTGTTCTTTTCTCTCTCAACAAAGGCAAGACATTAAAAAATTCTTTTCTAATTTCTGTAGGATCTGTCAATACAGATCTGACTTGTAAGCCTGTGTTATAAAGGCTGAGTGTAGGAGAGTTGATCTCTGAGTGGTAGGGCTATTTGCCTGAGTGTAGGAGAAGGTTCTTCTCTGAGTTGTAGGCTTTGTGATAAGGCTGAGGTAGGGCTGTTGAGCCTGAGTTGTAGGAACCTTTTCAGGTTCTGAGCTGTACGATCTGTGGATCTGAGTAAAGAGGAAGTTTGGCCGAATCTAGCATACTGCTAGATAGGTGAAGGGGGAAAGTGGATGTACCCAGACCTTGGGGAACCACTATAAAACAGTGTGCAATCTGTGATGGTTAAATTTCTGTGACTGCTGTGCTGTGTGTTTTAATTCTGTAATTGAATTCTACCAAAAAGTGTTAACAAGCTTTATAACCTATTCACCCCCCCTCTAGGTGTTTAGGTTGTCTTGAAAGTAAAACTATCACATCAGCTGATGCTCCACTCCTAATGTGGTGGCTCTCTGGCTCAGAGCGTCCATTACCACGTTGGCCTTCCCGGGATGATAGTGCATTGTATGCTCGTAGGATGACAAAAACTCTACCCAGTACCTCTGTCGGAGGTTCAGCTCTTTTTGTGTGTCCACGTACTTCAGGTTCTTATGGTTTGAGAAGATATCGCAGTGGACATCGTAGAGGTAGTATCTCTAGATCTTAAGAGTGAAGATAACCACTCCCATCTCCAAGTCGTGAACCAGGTAGTTTTGCTCGTGTTTCTTCAGCTGTCTGGAAGCATAAGCTATAACGTGTCTATTCTGCATCAGAACAACAACCATCCCCTGATACGATGCATTGGTATAAACCTAAAATCCTTCCTTCTCAGATGGAAGGGCAAGGATAGGGTCCGAGGTAAGCCGACCCTTAAACTCTAGGAAGGCAGCCTCACACTGCGGCGTCCAAACAAATGGAGTCTCCATCTTTGTCAGAGAGGTGAGCGAGAGGGAAATCCGATAGAAACCCTCTACAAAATTCCATTAGTAACCAGCAAGTACTAGGAAACTCCTCACATTAGTAGCAGTCTTCAGTGTTGTCCAATCCCGTACTGCCTGAACCATTTGCCGGGTCCACTACCAGTCCTACTCCACTGATAATATGGCCCAAAAGGCCACCTCCTTCATCCAAAACTGGCACTTGCTGAACTTAGCATACAACTTATGCTCTCAGAGCTTCTCTAGAGTCAGTGCCAGGTGATGCGCATGCTCCTCCTCAGTCCATGAATAGATGAGGATGTTGTCAATAAACGCTATGACGAAGACATACATATAGGCCTCAAATACCCGGTTCATCAAATTCATCAATGCAAATGGTCCATTCGTGAGCCCGAAGGGCATCATGGTGAACTCATACAACCCGTATCTACTTCTTAAAGAAGTCTTTGGGATGTCCTCCTCCTAAACCTGCAGCTGGTAGTACCCTGACATCAGATACATCTTCGAAAACCTGTGAGCTCCCTCTAACTGATCAAACATCTCATCTATCCTCGGTAGAGGATATATGTTTCAGTCTATCAACATGTTTAGTGCTCTGTAATCGATGCACAGTCGGAGTGTCCCATCCTTCTTCTTCACGAATAACACCGGAGCTCCCCATGGCAAAGAGCTCGGCCTGACAAACCCAGCTTCTACTAACTCCTGAAGCTGGCTTCGAAACTTCACCAAGTCCTTCGGGGCCAACCGATAAGGGGCTCTGGATACCGGCTTATCCCCTGTCACGAGCCGTATCTAAAAATCCTTCTCTCGATACGGCGTTAACCCGGACAACTTCTCAAGAAATACATCAGCAAAATCCAGCACCACTGGGATATTATCAATGGAATCCTTGGACTCGGCCATCTCAAACAGTACCTGGTAGAACTCGTCTCCCTGCAGATGGGCCTTGACGACCTAAATAGAGGAAAGTAGAAGACGAGAAGCTGAGGCAATACCTTCGAAGGTCGGGGAAAGTGTTACCATGTCTCACCACGACCATTCTTATTGGGCAATAAATCTGCGCATGGTTTCAGGTGAGCCATACCATGCCTAGGACGAGGTCAAAATTCGGCATCCTCAGGATCATTGTCGGGGCCTCGAAAGTTACACCATCAATGGTCACTCTCAGAACGCACTTGGCCATAGACAGGACCTCCGTCCCGTTGGGGATACGCACCCTCCTGACGACTCCATCAAAGCTCTCGATTTTGTCGAGGTCTCTGATAAACTCCTCTGAGACAAAATTGTGTGATGCTCTAGTGTCGAATAGGGTGTTTGAGGGCTTGTCACACACCATCACTCTCACTGAGTTAGTTAAGATTATTCTTCTTTATTATCTAGTTTCTGATTTCTTCATAGTTCTACAGTTTTATATACATTTAATCAAGCTTCTAGAAAGGAAGGAAATTTTAAATAACTGGCATAACTTTTATCACCTGCTCTGGGTTCCAAGGCTGAGCCAAGTCTAGGGCATACACCTGCCCTCTGTCCTATATGCGGTCACCACCATGAAATCCACGTCCTCGGTCACGTCCTCTACCACTAAACTACCAAGAAGGTGGGGCATCCTGAAGTGCTGGTAGGGGTGCTTCCCTAATGGGGTAGTTCCTCTTGAAGTGCCCTAACTGGTTGGACCGGAAGCATGTCTGTGCCCCCTCCACTGCCCTCAGCATCTCCCGTATCTATAAAGGTTGAGGAGACAACACCACCGGGTTCCTCTGCTCCTACCTATTCTCTTGGCGGGGTTGGTCCCCATTCTTTTTTCACCTATGACACAACCTCTGGGCTTGTTTCTCTTGCCACCAATCACTTAGTCGTTAGCCGGTCTCTTCCAGCCCCGAACTTTAAGCTGGTCTGCCTCCAGCTTCTTTGCCATCTGCAAAATCCTTACCAAGATTCTATCAGAAATGAAGAGGAGGGCCTGCCTCATGTCATTATGAAGGCCCTTATAGAACCTCTTCGCGTAGCCCACATCGTCCAGCTGATATGAGTCTGCAAAGCGGGCTAGATGTGTAAAATCCCGGTAATACTCCAACACCGTCCTGATACCCTACCTCAATTGCAGGAACTTGTCCTCCAATTCATCACTCGCCGACTGAGGTACAAAGTGCTCTAATAGAGCTACTCTGAACTCCTCCCAGGAAATTTCTACGCAATCCATTCCAGCAAAGGTGGTGTATAACAGTAACTTTTATCATCTCTTCGCATGCGACTCCAAGCAGGAAACTGCCAAGGCAACAACCTCCTTTGTCGAGCATCAAATCCCAGCCAACACCTCATAGATAATGTCCAGCCACTCCTCTGTGCGGACTGTTCACTCCGTCCCGAGGTAGGATTGACAAGAGAGCCCCAGAAGGCGCCCAACCAGTTAGCTGTGGGATTTGGATGTTGGTCTGAAGCCTGCTTAGTCCCGAAGGTCTCTAGAGCAGCCGTTATTGTCTACCCCATCTCTGTCTGCAAGAATGGAGTCAGAGCCGGCGGGGGTGGAACCATATTCTGTGCTTGAGGTGTACCCTGCTGTGGAGTAGGGTTCGTCGCAGGCTACAATCGAAAATTCCAATTGCTAGACAAGTGGAACTAATGAAATAAAAAGGTGAACTTTCATGTGATTCCCCTTATGGGTACACCATTGCTTCCGCTACTAGTTTATCCTTAAACTAAGCTCGTGCGGGGTGGACCATGGTTTTGTGGACTTATTCTCTTTGGATCGATGATTCCTCGGATACCAGTTTGTAACACCCCATATTTTTTATTTTTACCCTCCGGGTCTTATGCCCAGAATCACCGTTTTGCGGTGACCCTGACGCTCGGGAAGGTCGCCACAACAAAATGTCGATCCTGCCTGCCTTAATGATCACCAAAGAAAGAGAACCTCCCCCTTGCCTCAGGATCCCCCTATCCCACCTTGAGAAGATAGTAAAGTAGATCTTCTTCAGGTGATGGATAGGCACACCTTTGGTCATATCGAACTTGTCACCATCCATTTGATTCAGGTAAAAGGTGATAATCCTCCAAAAGTTGGGTGTGCGGAGACTGTCCTTGATTTTCTCAAAAAGCATCGCACTCAGTCCATTCTCTTTCTACATATTGATCGTCACTAGAACATTGAACATTTCCGAATGATAGATACTCGTATGAACCAATCTTGCAGAGCAGCACTTTTCTGATGAAATCTGATAGTAGCTTACCTTCATCGTTCATTCCTTTCCTTTTCATAGCTTTTGTACCTCTGGGAAAACCACAGTATAACATATCCCTTGCGAAGTCCTCCTCATCGAGGTATTCTACTACTTCACAGGCGGGAAGCCTCAAGAGCCGTGCGAGGTGAAAGTCCTTCAACTTAATAGCAGTTCCACGAACTCTGCTCTTAATTAACCGTATCTTCATGTCAGAGCTTTGCATTTTGGAAGAATTTTAGGACATCTTTGTCCAACACCTTGTAGGGGTGTTCTAGGACAAAGGATAGTCTGGCAGTCTCAAGCATCGGGATCACATTTCTGAAATCATCAGAAGCTGAAGAAAAACCTATTCGAACTAATTCTCCTCTCTGTAGCTAACCACTGGTGCTTCTATGAGCCATATAGAATCTGAGAATAAATAGAAATTTGGATTGAACTGTCGGCTGGAACGAATGGCTGTCACTATCAGAACGGCGATAACAGGTCGTCAGAATTGTTGGAAGAAACCAAATATCTAGGGGAAATGCTTTAGTAAATCGGAAAGTCTTGCACGAATTACTTGCTATGACCTAATCAAGGAGAATGGGAGCAGGACCACGGGAAGGATACGACGACACTAGCTCTGGAGTCGAAGGGTCGGGAGGACAGTTCACCTAATATCATTGTTTTGGTTCGACGAAATGTGTCGTGGTTGCCCACTCTTGATTGATATATAAATATTTTTAAATTTGACCTAAAAAGGTGCGTACCTGATATTTAATGGCTCATCGAATCTAATATATAGAGAGAAATTTTAACATAACTGAAATTCGACGAGATTCTTCGGATGCAAAGTCAGATTCGGCGAGTTTCGGCGTGTATATCCGTGAATATTTGATGAATCGACGACTTTTCCTGACTTATACTTGTCGATTTTTCCTTAGACAAATTTCTTTCTGGATGAATTTCCTGAGTGATTTCCTCTTGTTGGCCTTCTTCATGAATCCTTGTTCGGCATGCCTAGTTCCGTTTTGAAGAACGAGAACTTGGCCTCGTCCAGCGGCTTCATAAAAATATTCGTGACCTATTTATCCATCGGTACATAGCTGAGGGCTATATCCTTGTTCTCCACATGCTCCCGGTTGAAGTGATATCACACTTCAATGTGTTTTGTCTGGCTGTGAGAGACTGGATTATGTGTGATCGCTATTGAGCTGGAGGAGTTTCCATATATATCAATCTCTTTGAACTTTAGTTTGTAGTCTTCAAGTTAATTCCTGATCCATAGAAGCTGTGCGCAACAACTACCAGCAGAGATGTACTCTGACTTGGCAGTTGAGGTTGTGAAACAATTCTGCTTCTTAATGCTCCATGAAATAAGCCATCTTTCGAGGAATTGGCACGTCCCGGAAGTGCTTTTCCTGTCATCCCTGCTTCCTCCAAAATCGGCATCTAAAAAACCAATTAGCTCGACATCATTACTTCTTAGGTACCATAATCCAAGATTGGGTGTACCCTAAAGGTATCTTAAAATTTGCTTTGCAGCGACGTAATGAGATTCCATTGAGTTCACTTGAAATCTAGCGCAGACGCGTGTTGAAAACATTATGTTGGGTATATTAGCAGTGAGGTATAGCAAGGATCCAATTATGCTTCTGTACTTGGTTTCATGAAAAGGTTTCCCTTTCACATCCTTGTCCAGAGACATAGTCGAACCCATTAGAGTCCTCATCAAGGTTGCGTTCTCTATTCCGAATTTCTTAAGAAGCACTATGGTGAACTTCGTCTGAGAGATGAAAATTCCATCTTCAGATTGCTTCACCTGAAGTCCTAAGAAATACTTCAGCTCTCTCATACTTCTCATTTCAAACTTCCCTTTCATAATTTTGGAAAACTTCTTGCAAAGGTTGTCTTCCATAAAGCAAAATATAATGTCGTCGACATAGATTTGCACTAGCGGAATCTTGCCTTTTACTTCCCTAAGAAATAATATATTGTCTATCTTTCCTCTTATGAACATGTTCTCAAGAAGAAAGCTATACAATATCTCATACCAAGCTCGTGGAGCTTACTTTAAGCCATAAAGAGCTTTGTTTAAAAAGTAAACATGTTCAGGGAAAGTAGAATTTACAAAACCTGGGGGTTGCGCTACGTATACTTCCTCTTTCAGATTCTCGTTGAGGAATGCTGACTTCGCGTCCATTTGATTGACTGTGAAGCCTTTGAGGGTAGCATACGTAAGAAAAAACCTGATCGCCTCGAGCCATGCCAGTAGAGCAAAGGTCTGGTCGAAGTCGATCCCTTCTTCTTGTCTATATCCTTGAGCTACAAGCCAGGCTTTGTTCTTTTTAGTTACACCATTCTTGTCCAGCTTGTTTTTCAAAACCCACTTCGTGCCGATCATGTTCTGTCCCTTGGGTCTGTGCACTAACTCCCAGACTTTGCATCTTTCAAACTGGGAAAGCTCCTAATGCATTGTCATGATCCAAGAGGCATCCTTGTTTCCTTTTTAAACTTCTTCGGCTCAACATGAGACAGAAAACTAAGATGCAATAACTTGTTAGTTGTACCTCTTCTGGTTCTAACACCATCGCCTTGCTCTCCAATGATTTGATCAGCTGGGTGATCACTTAGGTGTCTGAACCCTAGGTTTCTTGCTCTCTCTCCAGCAGGTTCTACAACATCTGGTGCATCCTCTGTAGGTTGAAGTAATTCCTCCTATAGAATTTCTTTATCCACTAAGCCTAGATCGATTACCTTGACTGAGCTTGGAGAATCTTCCTTGACTACTTCATCCAAGCTTAGTTCCTTGAACCTGGTACCTGCATCTGCACCAATAACACTATATGAGTGGCTTTGGAGTAGGCTTGTCTCATTAAATATAACATTAATAGACTTTTCTACCACCAGGGTTTTCTTGTTAAAAAACTTATATGCCTTACTATGGCTTCTATATCCTAGGAAAATTCCTTCAAAAAATTTTTCACTAAACTTTGTGCGGTAATACTTCTCATTATTAAGTACGAAGCATTTACTTCCAAAGATTCTAAAGTAGGAAACTGTCAGTTTCTGCCCTTCAGTAGTTCATAGGGAGTCATACGGTAGTTCTTGGTTATTGGAGCTCTGTTTTGTACATGGCAAGCTGTGTTGACTGCTTCAACCTAGAAGTACTCTGGAAGTGAAGTGTCATTCAACATAGTTGTATATGCTTCAATTAGGGTTCTATTCTTTCTGTCAGCAACTCCATTTTGATGTGGAGTGCACGGGGAGGAAACCCCATGAAAGATACCTTGGCTTTCACAGAATTTTTTCATGGCACCAGACTCAAATTCTATTCCGTGGTAACTTTTGATTTTGACCACTGAGTAGTTCAATTCATTCATAATTTGCCTGACAAAATTAGTGAAAAAATTAAAGGTCTCTGACTTGTGTTTCAGAAAGAACACCCAAGTAAAACGAGAGTAGTCATCCACAATTACCAGCGTATATACTTTACCTCCAAAACTGTGAATTGGCATAGGAACGAATAAGTCCATGTAAAGTAAGTACAGACTTCTCGAAGAATCTTTTTCACCAATACCCTTGAAGGTAGCCTTTGTCTGCTTACCCATTTGGCATGCGTAACACGGACACTCTTTAAGGCATGTAATGTTGGGGGCATCGCGCACTAAGTTGTGAGCAAATAACATATTTATGGTTTTTAAATTAATATGTGTTAATCTCTTATGCTATTGGTCACAAAGAGATGCACTAATTTTAGCCAAAAAGCACACTGGGGTAGAATTATCTCAACATAGAAAATTTAAACAAAATTTAATTCTACTCCGAGTTCCTATTAAGATCATCTCCAAATTTGCAGATGACTTTATCAGACACTTGTCCTTGTGGAACTTAACGATATAGTCTGTCACATAGTTGACTTATGTTTATCAGATTATGATGTAATCCTTCAACATAAGCCAAGCCTGTGAAAGAAACTATGTTGTTGGAAATCATACATCAGCCTTTAATAGTTCCCCTGTCTGACCCTCTAAAGATGACTTTTGGTCCGTCTTTGACTAGGGTATAATCAAGCAATAGGCTTCTTGTCCCAGTCATATGACGAGGGCATTCACTGTCCAAATACAATTTCGGATTTTTGTTTGCCTTTGGACATACCTGCAACCATAAATCATTTTACCTTAGGAACCCAAACATATTTGGGTCCTTGGTTCCTTGTAAGCTTACAACCACTAGGATTATTAACCTTGCGAGTGGTCGGTCTTGCACAATTAACTCGTGGAGTTTCAAAATTTGCAGGGTTAAACCAACAATCTGCGCCAAAATGACAAATTTTGTCGCAACTCTAACAATAAAACTTGTTGTACCTTCTCTTATACTCCTTCTTTACCCTTTGAATATGAGGTTTTGCAGGGGAAACATTCTTGGAGGTGGAAGCCTCCTGATTGTAATAGATATAGGGACTCTCCATCTCCTTTACCTCAAGTACAAAATTCTTGGCTTTTGGTGCCTTCTTATAGTTATGTCCATGAATATATGGACCATAATTCTGATGTTGAATCTCTTCATAAGGTGATTTGAAAACACTAGCACCATAATCTCGGGGATGGGCCCATCCCTGGTATCGCTTCTTGGTCTCGACATAAGTAGGCCTATCAAGATTATCATAGGATGACTCAAGGTCAAACTTATTCGTCGGGAAGATTACCTTCTTAAATAAGGGTTGACTTAATGGTGCCTTCCCCTTTTCTTTGGCACTGGCTTTCTTGGCAGCCTTACCTTTGCTAGCTATGTGGCCAAGACCACTACCCTTCTTTGGAGCTGAAAACTGATCGACGAGGGGAAGAATAGTCCTCAGCATGGAGTAATTTTCCACAAGTTTTATCTCCACCAAGTGCTTTTCCTCCAGTTCATCAAGGTATTTCTCCTTCAGACTCAATGTTTCAGCAGAGCAAACGATGCAAAGTTTGGACACTTGTTCCTAGACCCAAGGGTAAGAACGTCATTGGGACAAAATGGGTCTACCGGAATAAGATGGACGAAGATGGAACCATTATAAAGAATAAAGCCAGACTTGTCGCAAAGGGATATCGTCAAGAAGAAGGAATTGACTTCGACCAGACTTATGCTCCAGTGGCAAGACTGGAAGCGATCAGGTTATTTCTTGCCTACGCTGCACTTAAGGGCTTTACCGTCTATCAGATGGACGTTAAGTCCGCCTTCCTAAATGGTGGACATAAAGGAAGAAGTGTATGTAGAGCAACCACCAGGTTTCGTTGATTAAACTTATCCTAATTATGTTTACTTATTACAAAAAAGCTTTATATGGTCTTAAACAAGCTCCTTGAGCTTGGTATGAGACACTGTCCACCTTTCTTCTTGAGAACAAGTTCACAAGAGGAAAGATAGACAAGACATTATTTCTTAGGGAAATAAAAGGCAAGATTTTGCTAGTGCAAATCTATGTCGATGACATTATTTTTGGCTCTACAGATAACAACCTCTGCAAGAAGTTTTCTAAACTCATGCAAGGGAAGTTTGAAATGAGCAGTATGGGAGAGCTGAAGTATTTCTTAGGGCTTCAGGTGAAACAATCTGAGGATGGAATTTTCATCTCACAGACCAAGTTCACCAAAGAGCTACTTAAGAAATTCGGAATGGAGAATGCAACCTCTATGAGGACTCCAATGGCCTCAGCTATGTCTCTGGACAAGGATGAGAAAGGGAAACCTTTTGATGAAACTAAGTACAGAAGCATAATTGGGTCCTTGCTCTACCTTACCGCAAGTAGACCAGAAAAAATGTTCTCAACATGTGTATATGCTAGATTTCAGGTGAACTCTAATGAATCTCATTACATTGCTGCAAAGCGAATCTTGAGATACCTCAAAGGTACACCAAATCTTGGCTTATGGTACCCAAGAAGTAATGATAGTGAACTAATTGGATTTTCAGATGCAGATTTTGCAGGAAGAAAAGACGACGGAAAAAGTACTTCCGGGACTTGCCAATTCCTCGGAATGAGACTTATTTCCTGGAGCAGTAAGAAGCAGAACTGTGTTGCCATCTCAATGGCTGAATCAGAGTACATCTCTGCAGGCAGCTGTTGTGCACAGCTTCTCTGGATCAAAAATCAGTTTGAAGACTACAACATGAAGTTCTAGAACATTCCTTTGTTTTACGACTCATCCAGCGGCATAGCAATCGCCAACAACCCAGTCACCCACAGCCGGACCAAGCATATAGAGCTTCGTTATCATTTCATCCGGGAGCTTGTGGAAAATGGAGACATAGATCTACAATATGTCTCCACATACAGGCAAGTTGCAGATATATTCACCAAGCCGCTGGACGAGTCCAAGTTTTCGTTCTTCAAAACGGAACTCGGGCTGCTCAACAAAAAAGACTAGTGATGGACTCACAAATCAAGAAGATATCAGTGGTGTTGGCTGCTCAGAGTTAAAGATTTCAGTGGCAATATATGTCTCCCAAGGAAAATTGTCATTCAAGTAATATATACTCGAGTATATCCAGACAGATACTCGAGTAAACGGGAATTACTCAAGTAAAAGGATTTACATACTCGAGTACTTGACAACATACTCGAGTACTTGACAACATACTCATGTACAAACTTGCCCTACTCGAGTATGCTCTGTCTAATACTCGTGTATGATGTTACCTACTCGAGTATACGACATTCATATTTTGGATTTCTAATTTTTCTATTCGCACCGAGCTATTTGCCGCTTCTTTCAGGTATGAATTTTTTTTTTAAACCTAATTAGAATCATATATATATCTAGAAAAATCGGGAAACCCCTTTCCACTTCTCATTCTCTCAAGTAGCCGCCGCCTCTTCATCTTCCGAAAAACCGCAGAGCATCGTCGCCTTCGCCTCTCTCGTCCTCCAGAATCACAGATGGCCCCCTCTTCTAAAATCAGCATCGGCTCAGAACTCGTCCTTGCGGGTATAGCCGACCTTTCAGATGATTTCCGAAATCTTCTGATTTTGTTCGAGACTGCTGGACTGTCGTTCGTTCTCCAAACGCCGTGCCGAGTTCTTTTCCCAGCTGTTGAAGAGTTCTATCAGAATTTGAAGGTAAAACGAAATGGAAAGCTTCTGAAATCCAAGGTCAGAGGGATAAAAATCCGAGTGGACAAAGGCTCCTTAGCTGCTCTGTTAAAACTGCCAGTAGTAGATGACGATGCCGAAATGACTGCTGAAGATTCAGTAAGAACTAGTTTATTCTGTGGAGCTAACCCTCAAGCCCATTCCTTTAGCAGAGCTGATTTCAACTCAGAAGGAAAGTTCCTAGTGGATGTAATTACAAAGGTACTGTTATGCAAGACTTACTCCATTCGAAACATTTCTATGGAAATGTTTGATATAATGCAAGCCATTATCTGCCGCAAACAATTCCAGTTTGGACTGTTGATCCTAGATAAACTCAGAGAAAGCATTAAGCATCCAAGTTTTGCCAGGATTATTTCCCTCCTTCTTCATGAAATCAACCCGTCAGTCTTTGACTTATCCAAAGGGACTCCCCTCCATTATATGAAAAAGGTTTCTATATCCTCCATCCAGCGATATGAAATTAAAATTCTGAACAATGCCCAAGCATCCAAAGCTGCTGTCCCTTCAGTAGATTCCCAAGAAACCAGTGTACCTGATGACAGGATTCCATCTTCTCCTCCACATCAAACTGCTGCTACCTCAGGTGCAATAGTTGAGGGGGAGCCTGCCTCATCTCATCCTCAGTACCCAGCTTCATCAGAACCCTCACAGCAAGCAGAAGTCAGGGATTCTACTCCTCCAGTTTCTCCTCTTCCAGCAGATCCCCACTCAGAGATTCCATATCTAGCAACCCTACTGTATACTGCAGAAGATATCAATAAATTGATTGATGAGCTCAGCTCAGATGCTCCCCTGTATCAAAATGAATCAGTTGTACTGACTCCAGATGCTCGGACTCCAGTGGATATTTCTCCAGCTCATTCTCCTGCTCAGACTCCAGCTCAGTCTCCTGCTCAGACTCCTGCTCAGACTCCTGTACAGTCTCCTGCTCAGTCCCATGCTGCAGAGAAAAGCCAACAAGAAACTATTCTTTTGTCTGATGACAAGGAAGTATCTCCAGAACCAGTGGAGGCCCCTCTGAGGACTTTGGACTTCTCTATTCCCTCCTTCATAAATGAAGAAGAATCAGTTGTCCTAGAATCTTTTAAGAGAGATGAAAGCTCAGTGGTAATTACTGAAATCCCACCATGGGTTACTCCTGCTCCTTCAGTCCCTGCCCCAACTTCAACTCCTTCTACTTCTTCAGATCTGGTAAGCAAGATTGAACAGTTACTTAGTGAACAAAGAAAGTACTTTGATGACTCTCTAGCCTCAGTAAATAACAAGGTCTCTACTCTTGAAAAGGAGATGAGTAGAGGCTTTGCTAAAATTCAAGCCAATACTGATGAGCTCAAGAGATTATTTCAATTGGGTGGAAAAGCTATTGATCATACTATTACAAGTATAGGTGAACTAAGAAATCAAGCTGAAACTGTTGCACATAATCAGATACAATTGGTTAAGAATGCTGAAGCAAATGTGATGAAAGTATGTGAAGAAGTTGGAACTTTCAGAGATGAAGCAATTGCCAAACTATCTGTAGATATCAGCAAGGGGGAGAAAATTATCAAAGAACAAGTTGAAAAAGTAGTTGAAAAACTGTCTGAACAAGCTCAAACAACTATGAATGATCTAGTCAAGGATATGAAAGCAGATATTCTATCTCAACTCCAATTTGTCAAATTCTACATTTATGATACAACTGTATGAGTAAACAACCAGAACTTCCCCAATGCCCAGCTCAACCCTACCATAATTCCCAAGTTCTTAGACCCTCTTGAAGAACATCCTCCGGCAGATGCTCCAGCTCAGGCAAACATTCCAGGAGGTGTGCCAGTCTTCTCACCCAGACCTACTGGTGATGTGACTGAGCCTCCTCTCTCTTATACTGATATTTGGCAAGATGAACTTCCTCCTAGTTCTCATGGTGCCCCAAGGAAGAAAAGGAAATATGGTGACGGCGCTTCTGCCAGCCGTTCTGCACCTAGAAAAGAGCCTACCCCAGCTTCTGAAGGTAGACCAGAAATTGTTCATACTGAAGTTTGGAGTCCAACCTTCAAATCTCTGATCCTTGATACCTTGAAGCTAGTAACAGATCTTGGTGAGCACAGAGATCAGTATTACAGTTATTCAGAATGGAAAGCTTATGAAGTATCCCAGATCAAGATCAGACTTCATGACAGGAATTGGGGATACAACAACCCAGCTGCTCCTCCTAGGCCCAAAACATATTTTCCTAAACCATTCAGTTACCTAGAGAGGCAAGAGCCGAAGAGAGAAAGAATGCACAAAAAAGCCCCTTCTTGAGTCAATGAGAATGTGGAAATGGACTTTTTAATCTGTTAAAAACATTTCTATATATATATTTGATTCTGATTATGGCTATCTTATTATTTATCCTGCTTCAGTTTACTTTATTTATTTTTAAGTATATGTGTGTTGTTCTTTTTACTCTAAATAATTCACCTTAGTGTAGAGGGTGCTGACATCTACAAATAGGGGGAGATTGTTGGGATTTGTCTCCACAATACCTCAGATTTGTAGGAGGTCAGACCTTGAACTAAGATGAATTAAGGTGTATTTGATATTATGTTTAAGTTGTATGTGTGCAGGTTCTTATTGTCAATTGTAGACCAATGTCAGTCTATAATGGGTCACCAAACACAGGTCCATACAATATAATCCCTCATTGTGTGATCCAAAGTGTTGGCCCATGTATAGCCTCTCTATTGGGATACACTTCCTATACATGCACTTGGATTGGTGGACTGAAGTATTGAAGTTTATTCTTTTCAGAAGAATTTTTCTAAGTCCACATACTCGAGTAGCTTCCTTCATCTACTCGAGTAAGTGACCTAGTACTCGAGTAGATCCTTAGACATACTCGAGAAGACTCTGTATACTCGTGTAAATAAGCTTATACTCGAGTAGATAGTTAGTCACTCGAGTAGGTCATATTTTATACTCGAGTAGATCCTTCTGTTCTTGGATCCGAAATTTTCTCTAAGTCCACATACTCGAGTACCTCTTTTGTACACTCGAGTAAGTGAGTCTGTACTCGAGAAAGTTTGATTACATACTCGAGTAGACTGTATTGTACTCGAGTAGGTGATAACTTGTACTCGAGTAGTTGGTTAGTTACTCGAGTAAGTGTTCTGTTCATACTCCAGTACATCTGCACTTCACATCTCAGAAAGTTTCTAAGTCTACCTACTCGAGTAGTTCCCTATATACTCGAGTAAGTGACTCTGTACTCGAGTAGTTGTTTTTCATACTCGAGTAGTTTAGTGATTACCCGAGTAGTCTTCCCAAGATACTCGAGTAGTTCATTTTCCCCTCACTCGAGTATCTCCAACTCTTCCACTCGAGTAGTTCTTCCTATTTTATCTGAGAAATTTTCTCTAAGTGTTTTCACTCGAGTATATACTCTCATACTCGAGTAGTTCTAAAAATCACTCGAGTGTTGATCTCTGAATCACTCGAGTAGCTTCTCTTCTTATACTCGAGTATGCTCCTCCTATCCACTCGAGTATATAACATCTTATACTCGAGTGTGTTTCTTCTCTGTCTCGAGTATATCTGTTCAAACATTCCTGAAATTCTCCAAGTACAATTTCACTGTGTATTTCGAATTAATCATTTCTGATTGGTCCACGTGTCATCCCTAATTAAATTTCTGACCGTTGGAGTCCACCTATAAATAGGTCCTTTCAGATTTGACATAACAAGCTTTACAGAGATTATTATTTTAAGAAAGAAAGAAGTTCCCGTGAACCCTAATTTCTCACGTCGCCGCCATTGCCGTTCACGGAAGAAGGTCTGGATCGACGATCTCCGATCGCTGCTTTCAACTCTGTTTCTCCAGAGATCCAGACGAAAGATAATCACTCGATCTCGCTGAGCCTCAAAGATTTCTGATCTATTTTCTCGATCGAGGTGATTCCGTTTTTCAGATCTGTGGATCTCTCTCAAGTCGTCTTCAACATATTCTGATCAAGCCAAAGTTCTCAAGGAAGAAGACTATCAAAGATCCAGATCTGTGCATAATATTGTTTGTATTTTCTTTTCAAACAAATTTCATTGTAGGAGTTTTTCTCCGAGATTTGTAGGATGGCTTTATCTTCCGAGTGTAGATCCGGCTTGGATCGAGTTTTATAGGAACGTGGTTCCGAGGTGTAGGATTGTTTTCAATCCGAGATAGTGGAGTATCCAAGTCTAGTGGTTTGCTAGATCGGTGAGGAAAGTGGACGTACCCAAGATTAGGGAACCACTATAAATCTCTTGTCGTTTGTGTGATTGCTTGATCTGTGCTGTGTTAATTTTTTATTCCGCATTTGACACGCATTTCACCTATTCAACCCCCTCTAGGTGATTTAGGTAGACAACTTAGTTCTCTCAGATATGATCGTACTTGCCGGCAGAATCGACGTCTTGTGGTGGCGACTAACACGTGTGTTTGTGTCACCATAAGGCAGCAATTTTAGCAATAAAATCTTTGCTCGGCCATGCCCAATTACCGGGAGGGGGGATTTTACAGTGCTGAGGTCGCCGGTGTCTCGGGCATAAAAGAGGAGACCGGCCTCGTAGAGGATGGTCGAGGTTGAGGTCGAGGCCGAGGCCGCCCGTGCATCGGGAGGTCAAATGGCGGCCAGCCTCGTGAAGGTCCTTTGAGGATGAGGCCGTGGTAGGATGTGCACAGGGTAACCATGTGAGGGCCAGCCTTGCGGGGTCCCAGGCCTACCGCGTACTAGGCGGCCAAATGGAGGCTGACCTTGTAGAGTATGGTCGATGTCGAGGTCACCCACGCGCTGGGAGGGCAAGAGGCGGTAAGGCTTACGGAGGTCGGCCGGTGCAAAGTCTGTCTGCACTCCGGGCTGCTAAGCGAAGGGCCGACCTCACGGAGGCTAGTCAGGGCCAATGTTGAGGACGAGGTTGCCCGTGTGCCAAGAGGCCAAACAACGGTCGAACCAGCGGAGGTTGGACAGGGCCGAGGCGGCTCGTGCGGTGGGAAGCTAAGTAGAGGCCACCCTTATAGAAATAGGCTGGATCAAGAGCAATCGTGCATCATTCTGCCAAGCAGCACTCGGCCTCGCGGAGGCCGCCGCTGCTGAGGCCAAGGCTGCCTGCGTGTCGTGTTTCTAAGCGGAGGCTGCTTGAGTGTCAGGTGGTGCGCTATGGCCGAGGAGACGGCAGAGGCCGGCCAGCATTGCCAATCGCGGGTGGTGGACACAGCGGTCGTGATGGTTGGGATTTGTGTGCAACTGCTAGGATTGTGTGCATGTCGGTTATCGCATGGATCAGATGTGTGTATCACGCGTACGGTAGTTATCTTCATAACTCTCATTTTGATAGTAGGGGACAAATTAATACTTTCTAGTTACAGTTTGAAACTCCTAAACACTGTCGGTGACCCCATCATAGAAGAAGATTAGAAACAATGAAATAACATGATTGGTTGTCGGCATCGACTGTCGGGATTAAATTTCTTCTCATGGTGGGACTTCACCTACCTCAACAAGAAGATAACAATCTCACCAGAAATTTTCCTGCTCTTCTTCCTTCCATCTCGCTTTTTTGGTCCAACTTCTGGCAAAATTTTTACAGCGATTGGAAGTGGCGAGAATGGAGGCACCTTATTTGCAGTCTGTCGCTCCGGACCTATGGTTTCAGGAGAAATGGATGAAGAATACTATTAGGGACTAAGGCTTCATTTGATTGAGCGGTGGCGGGAGGAGTCGGTGGCTCCAAACAAAAGGGTCGAACCAGAAGGGGGGAAGCGGAGTTGGAAAAGCTCTGATTTAGCGGCATTTTCTCTTTCCATCGGGTGCAAACGGAGCAAATGCCGCGGATGCACGTTTGTTTACCTGCCGTTCTGAAAGATAATCCTATGGGTAGATAATCAATTAGAGGGGGGTGAATAAGTGACTTTTTAAGTTACTTTATCAGATCTTTATCACTCAACTAATTTTGCAGTTACAAAGACTTAGATCACAGCACAAGCAAAAGTAATCGACACCACACAGCACACACAGAATTTATAGTGGTTCCCCTATCTAGGGTACATCAACTTTCACCCTTCTTCCTCACTAGCAATGTGCTACATGAGGTTTTATCTCCTCCTATTTAACTCAGATCCAAAGATCCTACAGTCTCAATTTCTGTTAAGAAACCTACACTCAAACCAACAGGTCCAACCTCAGAGATTCTCCCAATCCCCTACCTCAGGTCCCTCAAGAACCCCACCTTAGCCTTTATAAAATAAGCTTACAACTCAGTGATTCACTCAAAAAACCTACCTCAGGTCCCTCAAGAACCGTACATTAGCCTTTATGTTGGGTATTGTATCCACTATAACCTAGATTTGTATGAAGTCACCATTAAACTAAGATGAATTAAGATTGTTTTTGATGCTCTTTTCAATTTGAGTGCTTGCAGGTTATAATTGCCAAGTGTAGAACAATTTCAGTCTACAATGAGTCACCAAACACAGGACCATCGTGTAGCCTCTCTATTGGAACACACTTAATTGTTAGGTACAAAAGTTATAGGAGAATGAATAGTTGCAGAAATTCCTTGAAGAAAGAAAATTTTTAGAAAGTCAAAAATTTTCTAAGTCCATTACTCGAGTAGGACATCTTGTACGAGTTGTGTTGGAGAAAATTCTCGAGTCTGCTAAGTGTAGTTTTCGAGTAGCAGAAGGTATTCTTGAGAAGTCTTCATTTAGTACTCGATAAAGCCATGGAGTACTCGAGTATGACTTATCTCTTTCTCGAGTTTACTGAAAATCATTTCAGAATTTTTCTAAGTATAGTACTTGAGTAACAGAAGTCATTACTCGAGAAGGCCAAGACTATGTCTCGAGAAGCAGAAGATTATTACTCGAGTAAGAAGAAATTATGTTTCGAGAAGTTTATTTGTTCTCGAGAAGTCATGATAGTTCTTGAGAAATATTTATCTAGTTCTCGAGTAATAGAAGTCACTTCTCGAGAAGCCAGATTTTTTTTCCCGTATTTTCCTTAAGGACTTGTTCTCGAGAACCATACTTCCTCTTCTCGATAAACAAATACTGTTCTCGAGTAGTATGTTATTCACTCGAGAAATGCAGATGTTTTTCAGAAATTTTCTCTAAGTCTATACGGAAACAATTTAAAAATTAACCTCGATTCTTATTGGTCCACGTGTACAGCCATTTATGATTATGACCATTAGGCTTGTCCTATAAAAGGTCTTATCAAAATTGACTAACCCTAACACACGAAATCAAGAATTCTGAATCGTACTATTTATTCTAAATCGGGAAAGCTGCCACTCTTAATCGTCATTCTTGCCGCCGCTCTTCTTTGATTCAAGTGATTTAGAACAAGAAGTGATCAACAGATCAAGGCGTTCAACTTCTATAGATCTCTTTCTTGATCGTGTTGATCTCAATCTTTTCAGATACAGAGATTTTGGCATAGTCTTCCTCGATCTATTTCTGATAGATTTTCAACTTTCAAGATGGAAGAAATCTGAAGTTTTCAGATTTGAAGTGAAGTTTATTTTATTGTTGTTGTAAAATCTATTTCAACTCCTGTAGGAGATTTTGTCTCCGAGTTTTGTAGGAAGTTCTTTTTCTTCCGAGTATAGATCCAGTTTTGAGGATTGAGTTGTAGGGCGTTGCTCCGAGTTGTAGGATTGGTTTTCAATCTGAGATAATAGTGAAGTTGTCGAGTCTAGCGTGTTGCTAGATTGGTGAGGTGGATAGTGGACAAACCTAAGGTTGGGGAACCACTATAAATCTTGTGTTCTCTGTGGCTTATTTGTTTATTTTTTGCTCTATGCTATTACAAGTTTTCATTCCGTAAAAAGAAGCAGACCTCACCTATTCAGCCCCCCTCTAGGTGATTTAGGTAGACAACTAAAAACATCAATTGGTATCAGAGGGAGGTTATTCATAAAAAAGGTTAACACTTTGAACAGATCTACTCCCAGTTGTCTTTAGAGGATACAAGCATGGATAGAGAAAAGGATTTTGCTAAGCTTCCCTTATGCACAAATACTAACTTTGCTATGTCGAAAGAAAGATTAAAATTGTTCATGGAATCTGTGGTTCCAAGAATTTTTATGATAGTGGAAGAAGGACCCCATGTTCCAATGATAGCCTCCACCATTGACTCAACAAACCAAGTTCCAAAGAAGCTTATGGATCTTGATAAATATGAGATTGTACTTGTCTATTTAGACAAGAAATTCAATAATATCATCGCAAGTGCAGTCGATGATTCTATGTTGCAGAATCTGATTCACTGCTAATCCGCCAAGGAAATGTGGTAGTCTCTTATCGTCCTGATGGAAGGTACCAAAGAGGTAAGGGATGACAAAAGATCCCTTCTGAATCAGAAGTATGAAGCATTAAGACAAGGTCCCAAGGACTCTATTGTTGATACATTTGAGAGTTTCTTCAATATTGCCAATGGTCTAATAGTCTTTGGCCGGGTCTTCACTAATGGAGAACGGAATGACAAATTTCTGAGATTCCTGACTAAGGAATGGGACAATAAAGTCTGTGCTATCCGGGAGTTTGGTAAGCTGGCAGAGACTGACCCTCAGAATCTCTTTGGAAAGCTTATGTCATATGAACTCTAGATAAACTCAAGAGAAGCTGAAGAAGAGAAAATTTAGCCTTCATCCAAGGAGAAATCTACCGCCTTAAAGGCAGACATCTCAAGGAAGTCAAAAGTTGCATCTCCTGCTCCTGCATAGGAAGAGAGTGAAGAAGAAGCTTTAGATTGAAGTACCTTGGGCTCAGAGCTATCTGAAGGAGAGTTCTCTCTTCTCTCAAGGAATTTAAGGAATTTCTTGAACAAGAAGAAACGGTGGAGTGACAAAGATGCCTCGTTCAAAAGATCACGCCATGATGGTGATCGTCATAAGAAAGGCTCAAGTATCCAAGACAGGTATCACTCTAAACCGAACAAACATATTTATTTTGACATTGTTTGTTATTGTTGCAAAAACCTAGGACACGTCATAGCCATTTGCCCTCACAAGAAGAAGCAGGGTGGAAGAAGAGCGAAGAAGAAGACTTCATATAATAAGAAGAAAACTGAAAGAAGCCTGGTAGCCAAGAAGTCCAAGACCCTCAGTGACATAGACTCATCTGAGTCTAGTGATGATGAGGAAGCCTACTTTGGGCTCATGGCACATATTTATGAAGAAGAAGAACCCCAGTTCACTTTGAAGGTAAACTCTCATACCCCTCTCTCGGAATCAGATTCTTCTGACCATGATCATGAGGACTGTTTGCCTGATGATGAATATGAACTAATGATTTAATACAAAGAGTTGATTAAGTCTTATGACAAGTGTCAAAGAGTCGCAAGAGCTCAAGTTAAGGAGATTAAATCTCTTAAGGCTGAGGAGAGAAATCTGACGGAGGAAGTCATAATGATGGACTCACTCAAAAAGGAATTCCATGATGCGAAGGAAGAATATAATAAAGCTCTCGAGCACCTGAACCTTAAGGACAAAATCATTCAAAGGTAAGAAGAACAACTTACAGCTGAATAGAAACTTGTTGAAAGTTTCTCCAATCCCCAGACAGTCCTTCCACTTATGGCTGAATTCTCTACTCAAGGTAAAGGAGCATGCTTAGGCCATGTGGCTATCCCTAGTAAATTTTCTAGGAGAAATAAAGCCCAAAGGAGAAATAAGGCTGCCAAGAAGCCTCTAGCCAAAGAGAAGGGAAAAGCTCCTCAAGACTAAACTTTGTTTAAAAAGGTTATCCTTCCAACAAACGAGTTTGATCTTGACTCATTCTACGGTCACTTTGTCATGTCTACTTATATAGAGCCCATGTCTCGGTACCAAGGATGGACTCGTCCCCGAAACTTTTGTGAAAGTGTCTTCAAGGCACCTTATGAGGAGAACACTCTTTAGAGCTACGACCCTTATAGTCATGGTCATAACATCAAGAAAGCACCAAAAGTTGAACCCGTTGTTGAAAAGCCTCTCAAGGAGAAAAATTCATGTGAGTGACATCACCATGAAGCTTCTACCTCCAAGTCTGTTGCCCCTACTAGACCACACTCTCAAAAGGTCAAGCAGGAGAGCTTTAAGCAAAGATACAACAGGTTTGACTGTTGGTGTTGTGACAAAATTATTCACCTTGCCATAAATTGCTGGTTTAACCCCAAATATTATGAAACTCTTCAAGTTAATAATGTGAGAAAGACCACTCGTAATGTTAAAACACGTAGGGGGAGTATGCTAACTAGAGACTAAGGACCCAAACAAGTTTGGGTTCCTAAGGAAACTTGATTCTATTTTTGCAGGAATCTCCAAAGGCCACAAAAAATCCTATGTGATATTTGGACAGTGGATGCTCTCGACATATGACAGGGACAAGAAGCCTACTCCAGAATTATTCTCCAGTGATGAACGGGCCAAAGGTCATCTTTGGAGGTTCTGACAGAGGGATTACAAAAGGCTACGATATGATTACTAATGGTTGTATATCCTTTTCAGAGGTGGCTTATGTTGAAGGATTGGAACACAATCTTATAAGCATATGCCAGCTCTGCGACAAAGGATACATAGTAGAATTTCATGCAAACAAGTGTTTGATAAAATCGGTCGATAACTTAGAGACGATTCTATCATGCAATCGTAGTAGAAATATATTTTGTTTAAAGATTATTTGCATAGACTCTTCTACGCCAGTGTGCTTTTTGGCAAAAGATAATGCGTCTCTTGGTGACCAATGACACAAGAGATTAGCACATATAAATTACAAAACTCAAAATAAATTATTTTTTCTTAATTTAGTACGTGATGCACCCAACATTAAGTGCATTAAATATAGACCTTGTCACGCATGTGTTAAAGCCAAGCAAATAAGGGCTACCTTTAAAAGCATTATTGGTAAAGATTCTAATAGGTGTTTACACCTACTTCATATGGACTTGTTCGGTCCACTGCAAATTAAAAGTTTGGGAGATAAGGATTATACATTTATTATTGTTGATGATTTCTCTCGCTTTGCGTGGGTGTTATTTCTAAAACACAAGTCAGATACCTTTGATATCTTCACTAATTTTTTCAGGCATGTTCAGAATGAATATAGCTGCTCTGTTGTCAAAATCAGAAGTGATAATGGAACAGAGTTCAAGTCTGGGGCCGTGACAGAATTCTATGAAAGTCTTGGTATCTTTCATGAGTTTTCCTCACCTCGTACACCTCAATAGAACGGAGTTGCTGAGAGAAGCAATAGAACACTGATAGAGGCTTGAAAAACCATGTTGAGTGATGCCTCACTACCGGAATATTTTTGGCCTGAAGCCGTGAACACTGCATGCCGCGTGCAATATCGAGCACTCATAAACAAGAACCATAATAAGACACCTTACGAACTACTAAAGTGCAGGAAACTGACTATTTCATATTTTAAATTCTTTGGTAGTAAATGCTTCGTACTTAACAATGGGAAGTATTACACGACAAAATTTAGTGAAAAGAGTTTTGAATGTATTTTCGTAGGTTATAGTAGCCATAGAAAGGCATATAGGATTTTTAATAAGAAAACCCTAGCTGTAGAAGAATCTATCAATGTTGTATTTGATAAGAAGAGCTTGCTGCAAGACAGCTCTTTTAGTGTGTTTATTGAAGATGCAGGTTCAAGACTAAAGGAATTAAACTTGGATGAGCCAACTGAAGAAAAGTTCAAAAGTTGATCAAGATCACCACTCCAACCCCAATTGGAGAGGATTATCACCATGATGAAGAGGTTATGTAGATTGATGAACTCACTCCAGTGATAGAGGAAGTTCCAGATACAAGAACCCTAAAGCTCAGACACTTGAGGGATCACCCGATTGATCAAATCATAGGAGATCCCTGAGATAGTGTCAGAACTCATAGAGGTACAACTAATGAAAATCTATATTTAAGTTTCCTCTCGCAGGTTGAACCAAGAAGTTTGAGGAAGCATACTCAGACACTTCTTGGATAATGGCAATGCAAGATGAACTGAGTCAATTCAAGTGCTGCCAAGTCTGGAAGCTTGTTCTAAGACCCAAAGGTAAGAACGTTATCATAACAAAGTTGGTCTACAGGAACAAGATGGACGAAGATGGAACAATTATAAAGAATAAGGCCAGACTCATCGCCAAGGGATACAGATAAGAAGAAGGAATCGACTTCGATCATACGTATGTGCTAGTGGCAAGGATGGAGTCAATCAGGTTGTTCAAAGCTTATGCATCACTTAAGGGCTTCACTGTCTATCAGATGGACGTGAAGTCGGCCTTCCTTAATGGTGACATAAAGGAAGAAGTGTATGTGGAAAAACCTCCAGGTTTCATTGATTCTAACCATCCTGAGAACGTTTATCATTTTTAAAAATCCTTATATGGTTTGAAACAAGCTCCTTGAGCTTGGTATGAGACACTGTCTAGCTTTATTCTTGAGAACAAGCTCACAAGAAGAAAGATAAATAAGACATTATTTCTTATTGAAATAAAAGGCAAGATTTTTCTAGTGCAAATCTATGTCGATGACATCATATTTGGCTCTACTGACGACAACCTTTGCAAGAAGTTTTCCAAACTTATGTAAGGGAAGTTTGAAATGAGAAATATGAGAGAGTCGAAGTATTTCTTAGGACTTCAGGTGAAACAATCTGAAGATGGAATTTTCATCTCTCAGACAAAATTCACCAAGGAGTTAATTAAGAAATTTGGAATGAATAACGCAACCCCTATGAGGACTCTAATGGTTTCAGCTATGTCTATGGACAAGGATGAGAAAGGGAAATATTTTGATGAAACCAAGCACAGAAGAATAATTGGATCCTTGCTCTATCTTACTGCTAGTAGACTGATGGAGCCGAATTTCCACGACTTGTGGCCAAGGAGCGTCCTCCCTCTGACGATGATGGTGACCCGGTAGATATGAATGGAGATGACGGCCTGCAACTACTTGAAGACGGCGATGGCGCACTAACACATGACCATGAAGAGCGTCGCAACAATAGTCATCCAGAGCGCAAGCCCATTTATAATTTATTAATAATAAATATTAATAAATTATGATGGAGTAATAATATATTTTTTTATTTGTTTTATTTCAAAATTATCATTGTTATTTCATGTATTAGTTGTTACATGGTTATGATATAAAACCATGAGTTTAGATTTCATTTTTCATGTTGGGCTGCATGTAGCCAGTTGGAGTGTTTGTTGTAGCCTATATATAGGCATGTACCCCTTTGTTTCTCATTAGTGAATGAATGAAAAGAAAATCAGTTTCAAGAATTGAAATCCTCCTCCTCCTCCAAGGCAAGTTTTCGGCCCTCCTCCTTCTTCTTCTTCTTTGGCCGTCGGCCACCTCTCCCCCCTCTCTATCTCGGCCTCCCTCCTTCTTCCCCTCCTCTACTACCTTGCAAACCCGAGCCCTAGCCACCATCTTCCTACTCGGCCCCTCCTCCAACCTCCAAGCCGCCGTCTCCTCTCTCACAAACCCGGCCACCACCAAACTCCAACAACTCGAGCCCCTCCTTCCTCCACAAAATCTTAGCCTCCAACCACGAACACCTACAAGCCCGACCCCTTCCTTATCCCCTTCCTAAATCCAAATATCACTTTCCAAAGTAAGCTCTTAGCCTACCATAATAGAAATATTTCATTCCCTAAATATTTCTCAATCCACCACCCTTTCTCCCTCCTGCCTTATTTGGAGATATTTGTTTCCATATTTAGAAGATTCCGCCGGGACTTTCCAAATATAGCATGACACGAAGAAGGCGATGAATTTCTCTCCCTCGGGCGTATCTCTGCTGATGCCGTTATGGAAAGATTCTAGTCGAGTGAAACCGGATTCATTCAATCCGGTTGGGGTAACAAAAATTTCTACTTATTGTGTTTCTCTTCCCTAGATAATTCTTGTGGCATTGGCAAATTGCGTGGCTTGTGTAACGCTTGACTTATCGTGGTTTAATTTATGATTAGTTATTGTCTTGTTTACCGTATTTTCGTTTAAGTTCATGAGGCGTGGTAGCCCTCGTTTGTATTTTGTTGGGAGAGAACCACCCTTACCCGAATCTTTTGTTTTTGGTGGTTTCTCTTTTGGTACAACGTGTTCGACCGAACCGTGTGGGTTCTTTTCGCTTGAGAGGACCTTGGCCTATCGCCTTGGTTTTATCTTAAGGGGTTTTGCGAACCCCCCGTAATTTTAGATTAGTAGTAATATTAATTAAAACACTGCTACGTTTAATGCTTGAGTGTGACGTGAGAGTTATCGGAGAGCATTGCGTTAGTTACGTCGTTCACCGTAACGCCCAGAAGGACTAGCCTGCATCAATTTGGTATCAGAGGGAGGTTCTCGTCAATTTTCTAATTGGCACCCCTCCCCCTTTTAGGTGGCACGTACATACGCACTCACCCGTTTCGTTGCAGATCAATATTTAGAAAATTTGTTTTCATGAAATGCATTGAAATTCCACAATTTAAAATTTCAAATTAAAAACAAATAAATTTCAAATTTTAAATTTCAGATTTCAAATTTCGAATTTCAAATTTCAAATTTCAAAATTTCAAATTTCAAATTTTAAATTTCAAATTTTAGATTTCAAATTTTGAATTTCAAATTTAAAATTTAAAATTTCAAATTTAAAAAATTAAAAATTCAAATTTCAAATTTCAAAATTTTAAATTCAGATTTCAAATTTCAAATTTCAAATTTCCAATTTCCAATTTCAAATTTCAAATTTCAAAATTTAAAATTTAAAATTTCAAATTTTCAATTTAAAATTTAAAATTTCAAACTTTTCTCAAAATCTAAAAAATAAAATTCTGGAAATTCTCTATCTAATTTTTAATAAGAAATCCAAAAAAAATATATTTATTTTTCATTAAGTCATTATTTTTATTAAGTTATTTTAAAATTTAATAGTGGGTCTGCCAATAGCGGCCTATATTTTTATTTTTTCAGCAAAATTCAAAAATAAAATTTTTTTAATAGTCCTCAAAATTATTGCAGTAAGAAAATCTATTTTATATAATCATAACCTTAGTGGCTAAACGGGAATAAATCCATCTGTTGAGTTTTAAAAAGGGTCAGGTTGATTTCTCTTTGCATGTGCACCTGTTCCGGGGGAGTTTCCTCTCCGGTTCTCACTAAATGGCATATGACGTATATGCTTCCCGGTTAGACCATTCCTATTCTAAGGATATGGCTAAGCACAGTCCTATGGAACACCACATTTATCCTACTTATGACGGTTTAGAGTATCCCCAAAATTTTAGAGAATGGCTTAAGGGATTAGAACAATATTTTAATTGTAACTTATGGGATGACTACGAAAAGGTTAGCTTTGCCCGAGAGCGATTAGTATGTCGAGCCCGATTATTTTGGTCAAACGAAGAGCGTCGTATTGGTAGCTATCGTTATGCTTGGTCGCACATGTGTAGCCTCCTCTCGGATCAATTTGATCCCGCCTACCTGCGCACTATTAGCACCACACCCGTTAGTATGACTAGTTACGACACTAGACCCGTATCTGCTTATAGGAGTGACCCTCCGCCTCAGGATAGATCATATCCCCAGAGAGGTAGTAATACCCAACATGTGCCTAGTCCCACCTATAGGGAGCATAAGCCATTTAGAACCCAAAATTTGAACTCGAAAGAGGTTACTATTACGGTGCTTGCTTCTTTAGCTTCGACCTCTAAGCCCTCTGATATAGTGACGGATTCCTATGTGGATATAGAATCTCTTGATGATGAAGTTAATCAGCTAGGTGAGAGTCTTCCTTCACTTCCGATAGTGCCTGACTCTCATATTAAACCTGAGGATGTGATTAGGACTGAGCTCGTCACTTAGGACGAGGCAAGTTTCACTGACGCTTTTAGTGACATTGAGGAGATTGGTTATCCCACTGATTTGGATGAGGATTTCTCCCTTGAGGACTCATCTCCATTCCCCTTTGATGTTATTTTAGTAAGGGAGTCTTCTGATGACCCTGAGTCAGAAGACGTTCCGGCAGAGTCGGTAGAGTCATCCAAAACTGAGAGCGTACCTGTTACTGATTTAGGTGATGACTCGCTAGGACCCAACATTCTTATGGTTGATCCCAGCTTATTAGATATTTCTGCAGTATTGGAAGAGTCACCTTGGGATGGTTGGTCAATTTGGGATAATCTTAGTGTGATACATCCGGGAGTTAGTTCGTTTACGTTATCAACACCGCTTAAAAGTCAAGTTAATTTTGATACTCCCCGGGATTCGATTTGTCCATCCCCATATTCTGACTTAGACGGTGTCCCAATCTCATGGGAAGAATTGGTCGATATAGGATGTGATGTTGTAGTAGATTTACACTGCAAGGAAAATTTATCTTTGGATGAAGGTAGCACTAAGGGCCCGATAGTTTTTTCTTTGATGATAGCTCCTTCGCCTGAGTCCCAAGTTAGTTTAGAAGTTTTATCGGATATATATTTGCCTACCATAGAGACGATCACTGGATCTGAATTTAATAAAATATCTAATGCATTGGAAGACATGTCGGCTGATTTGGTGGATTTATTCTGTGGCAAATATTTAACTGAGGATGAGTTTTCAGTGAGGAAGAATCCACTATTCGAGTTTTCCTTTGATTTTAACGGCTTGCAACCGGAGGCGTTTTCTTGGACGCTTAATCCATGTTTTGACGTTGAGTGTGACTTATCTCCCCCAACCGAATCAAACATGTTGAATCTCCCTCCGGTTCACTTAACTCGTGTAGATGAACTTTTAGGGAACGAACTAGTCATTTCTAGCCTGGTACATCTAGAGAAGCTTATTATTCCCGCCTCCCCGTTCGGCGTACTTAGATGGATGTGGGTAGACATAGTTGGGTATGTTGAGTTGTGTCGCGTGCATTTCCTTTTTAATTTGGTGGAGACAAACTCTATAGTTGGTGACGAGCGTTTTCTGAAAACCTTTTATTATGATAATTTTAAATCATAATTTAAATCAACATTTAAAACTATGACATTGGACTCCACTGAATTAATCTTTGAACATAAATCACCCGTGCCACCAGACATAATTCCGTTATTTTGTACTATTAATTCAAGTCATGTGGCACATGGGTTCACCCCTCATGGTTTTAATTTAATTAGGCGCATTTTTAGTTTCTTAATCCATCTAAATGCGTCCATTAAATTACTTGCTAGGTTGTGTCAAAAAGTCTACCAATGTTATGTGAAAGATTTTGCTTTGGATTGTCTCACCCCTAAACGGATGCCCCCGAGTCACTTTAAAAAAATTAATGAATCGGCTAGTCCATTTTTTACGAATTTTACGAAAGTTTGGTGACATCACATTTCTGATAAAATTTTCCACTGATTGAGGCATAACTCCTATTTTCATCGTTATATACTTTACGCTTTATGCTTTAATGCCACCTGAAATGTCTACCTCTCCGTATATATTTTCCACTATGCTTTCTATTGGGTTGGGTGGTGACAGTTTTCTAGGATCGTTCTCCTTCTCGGTCTCAATCGGAGGTATGTTGGTGGATGTTGTTGAAATTTTTTTTCCTTCTTTGGCTAACGTGTATTTCAGGTCCCTCCAAGACCACCTTTTGCCATGCAGGTCCTTCTTCCCCGCCGACGACCTCCCAGGTAAGTACACACAGGCATACTCATCAGTATGAGTATTTTTAAGAGGGGGAGGATTGATGGAGCTGACTTCCCACAACTTATGGCCAAGGAGCGTCCTCCCTCTGACGATGATGGTGACCCGGTAGATATGAATGGAGACGACGGCCCGCAACTACTTGAAGACGGCGATGGCGCACTGACACATGACCATAAAGAGCATCGCCACAATAGTCATCCGGAGCGCAAGCCCATTTATAATTTATTAATAATAAATATTAATAAATTATGATGGAGTAATAATATATTTTTTTATTTGTTTTATTTCAAAATTATCATTGTTATTTCATGTATTAGTTGTTACATGGTTATGATATAAAATCATGAGTTTAGATTTCATTTTTCATGTTGGGCTGCATGTAGCCAGTTGGAGTGTTTGTTGTAGCCTATATATAGGCATGTACCCCTTTGTTTCTCATTAGTGAATGAATGAAAAGAAAATCAATTTCAAGAATTGAAATCCTCCTCCTCCTCCAAGGCAAGTTTTCGGCCCTCCTCCTTCTTCTTCTTTGGCCGTCGGCCACCTCTCCCCCCTCTCTATCTCGGCATCCCTCCTTCTTCCCTTCCTCTACTCCCTTGCAAACCCGAGCCCTAGCCACCATCTTCCTACCCGGCCCCTAATCCAACCTCCAAGCCGCCTTCTCCTCTCTCACAAACCCAGCCACCACTAAACTCCAACAACCCGAGCCCCTCCTTCCTCTACAAAATCTTAGCCTCTAACCACGAACACCAACAAGCCCGACCCCTTCCTCATCCCCTTCCTAAATCCAAATATCACTTTCCAAAGTAAGCTCTTAGCCTACCATAATAGAAATATTTCATTCCCTAAATATTTCTCAATCCACCACCCTTTCTCTCTCCTGCCTTATTTGGAGATATTTGTTTCCATATTTAGAAGATTCCGCCGGGACTTTCCAAATATAGCATGACACGAAGAAGGCGACAAATTTCTCTCCCTCGGGCGTATCTCTAGTGGTGCCGTTAAGGAACGATTCTAGTCGAGTGAAACCGGATTCATCAAATCTGGTTTGGGTAACGAAAATTTCTACTTATTGTGTTTCTCTTCCCTAGATAATTCTTGTGGACTTGGCAAATTGCGTGGCTTGTGTAACGCTTGATTTCTCGTGGTTTAATTTATGATTAGTTATTGTCTTGTTTACCGTATTTTCGTTTAAGTTCGTGAGGCGTGGCGGCCCTCGTTTGTATTTTGTTGGGAGGTAACCACCCTTGCCCGAATCTTTTGTTTTCGGTGGTTTCTCTTTTGGTACAACGCGCTCGACCGAACCGTGTGGCTTCTTTTCGCTTGAGAGGACCTTGGCCTATCGCTTTGGTTTTTTCTTAAGAGGTTTTGCGAACCCCCCGTAATTGTAGATTAGTAGTAATATTAATTAAAACACTGCTACGTTTAATGCTTGAGTTTGACGTGAGAGTTATCGGAGAGCATTGCGTTAGTTACGTCGTTCACCGTAATGCCCAGAAGGACTAGCCTGCATCAATTTGGTATCAGAGGGAGGTTCTCGTCAATTTTCTAATTAGCACTCCTCCCCCTTTTAGGTGGCACGTACGTACGCACTCACCCGTTTCGTTGCAGATCAATATTTAGAAAATTTGTTTTCATGAAATGCATTGAAGTTCCACAATTTCAAATTTCAAATTAAAAAACAAATAAATTTCAAATTTTAAATTTCAAATTTCAGATTTCAAATTTCGAATTTCAAATTTTAAATTTCAAAATTTCAAATTTCAAATTTAAAATTTCAAATTTTAGATTACAAATTTTGAATTTCAAATTTCAAATTTCAAATTTAAAAAATTAAAATTTCAAAATTTTAAATTCAAAATTCAAATTTCCAATTTCAAATTTCAAATTTCAAAATTTCAAATTTCAAATTTCAAATTTTCAATTTCAAATTTCAAATTTCAAACTTTTCTCAAAATCTAAAAAATAAAATTCTGGAAATTCTCTATCTTATTTTTAATAAGAAATCCAAAAAAAATATATTTATTTTTCATTAAGTCATTATTTTTATTAAGTTATTTTAAAATTTAATAGTGGGTTTGCCAATAGCGGCCTATATTTTTATTTTTTCAGCAAAATTCAAAAATTAAAATTTTTTAATAATACTCAAAATTTTTGCAGTAAGAAAATCTATTTTATATAATTATAACCTTAGTAGCTAAACGGGAATAAATCCATCTGTTGAGTTTTAAATAGGGTCAGGTTGATTTCTCTTTGCATGTGCACCAGTTCCGGGTGAGTTTCCTCTCTGGTTCTCACTAAATTGCATATGACGTATATGCTTCCCGGTTAGACCATTCCTATTCTAAGGATATGGCTAAGCACACTCCTATTGCACACCACATTTATCCTACTTATGACGGTTTATAGTATCCCCAAAATTTTAGAGAATGACTTAAAGGATTAGAACAATATTTTAATTGTCACTTATGGGATGACTACGAAAAGGATAGCTTTGCCCGAGAGCGATTAGTAGGTCGAGCCCGATTATTTTGGTCAAACGAAGAGCGTCGTGTTGGTAGCTATCGTTATGCTTGGTCGCACATGTGTAGCCTCCTCTCAGATCAATTTGATCCCGCCTACCTGCGCACTATTAGCACCATACCCGTTAGTACGACTAGTTACGGCACTAGACCCGTATCTACTTATAGGAGTGACCCTCCGCCTCAGGATAGATCATATCCCCAGAGAGGTAGTAATACCCAACGTGTGCCTAGTCCCACCTATAGGGAACATAAGCCATTTAGAACCCAAAATTTGAACTCGAAAGAGGTTTCTATTACGGTGCTTGCTTCTTTAGCTTCGACATCTAAGCCCTCTGATATAGTGACGGATACCTCTGAGGATTCCTATGTGGATATAGAATCTCTTGATGATAAAGTTAATCGGCTAGGTGAGAGTCTTCCTTAACTTACGATAGTGCCTGACTCTCATGTTAAACCTGAGGATGTGATTAGGACTGAGCTCGTCACTGAGGACGAGGCAAGTTTCACTGACGCTTTTAGTGACGTTGAGAAGATTGGTTATCCCAGTGATTTGGATGAGGATTTCTCCCTTGAGGACTCATCTCCATTCCCCTTCGATGTTATTTTAGTAAGGGAGTCTTCTGATGACCCTGAGTCAGAAGACGTTCCGGCAGAGTCGGTAGAGTCATCCAAAACTGAGAGCGTACCTGTTACTGATTTAGGTGATGACTCGCTAGGACCCAACATTCTTATGGTTGATCCCGACTTATTAGATATTTCTGCAGTATTGGAAGAGTCACCTTGGGATGGTTGGCCAATTTGGGATAATCTTAATGTGATACATTCGGGAGTTAGTTCGTTTACGTTATCAACACCGCTTAAAAGTAAAGTTAATTTTGATACTCCCCGGGATTCGATTTGTCCATCCCCATATTCTGACTTAGATGATGTCCCAATCTCATGGGAAGAATTGGTCGATATAGGATGTGATGTTGTAGTAGAATTACCCTGCAAGGAAAATTTATCTTTGGATGAAGGTAGCACTAAGGGCCCGATAGACTTTTCTTTGATGATAGCTCCTTTGCCTGAGTCCCAAGTTAGTTTAGAAATTTTATCGGATATAAATTTGCCTACCTTAGAGATGATCACTGGTTCTGAATTTAATAAAATATCTAATGCGTTGAAGACATGTCGGCTGATTTGGTGGATTCATTCTGTGGCAAATATTTAACTGAGGATGAGTTTTCAGTGAGGACGAATCCACTATTCGAGTTTTCCTTTGATTTTAACGGCTTGCAACCGGCGTTTTCTTGGACGCTTAATCTATGTTTTGACGTTGAGTGTGACCTATCTCCCCCAACCGAATCAAACATGTTGACTCTCCCTCCGGTTCACTTAACTCGTATAGATGAACTTTTAGGGAACGAACTAGTCATTTCTAGCCTGGTACATATAGAGAAGCTTATTATTCCCGCCTCCCCGTTCGTCGTACTTAGATGGATGTGGGTATACATAGTTGGGTATGTTGAGTTGTGTCGCGTGCATTTCCTTTTTAATTTGGGGGCGACAAACTCTATAGTTGGTGACGAGCATTTTCTGAAAACCTTTTATTATGATACTTTTAAATCAAAATTTAAAACTATGATATTGGACTCCACTGAATTAATCTTTGAACTTAAATCACCCGTGCCACCAGACATAATTCCGTTATTTTGTACTATTAATTCAAGTCATGTGGCACATGGGTTCACCCCTCATGGTTTTAATTTAAATAGGCGCATTTTTAATTTCTTAATCCATCTAAATGCGTCCATTAAATTACCTGCTAGGTTGTGTCGAAAAGTCTACCACCGTTATGTGAAATATTTTGCTTTGGATTGTCTCACCCCTGAACGGATGCCCCCGGGCACTTTAAAAATATCAATGAATCGGCTAGTCCATTTTTTACGAATTTTACGAAAGTTTGGTGACATGACATTTCTGATAAAATTTTCCACTGATTGGGGAATAGCTCCTATTTTCATCGTTATATACTTTACGCTTTATGCTTTAATGCCACCTTAAATGTCTACCTCTCCGTATATATTTTCCGCTATGCTTTCTATTGGGTTGGGTGGTGACAGTTTTCTAGGACCGTTCTCCTTCTCGGTCTCAATCGGAGGTACGTTGGTGGATGTTGTTGAAATTTTTTTCCTTCTTTGGCTAACGCGTATTAGAGGTCCCTCCAAGACCACCTTTTGCCATGCAGGTCCTTATTCCCCGCCGACGACCTCCCAGGTGAGTACACACAGGCATACTCATCAGTATGAGTATTTTTAAGAGGGGGAGGATTGATGGAGCCGACTTCCCACGTCTTGTGGCAAGGAGCATCCTCCCTATGACGATGATGGTGACCTGGTAGATATGAATGGAGATGACGGCCCGCAACTACTTGAAGACGGCAATGGCGCACTGACACATGACAATGAAGAGCGTCGCTATAATAGTCGTCCGGAGCGAAAGCCCATTTTTAATTTATTAATAATAAATATTAATAAATTATGACGGAGTAATAATATATTTTTTTATTTGTTTTATTTCAAAATTATCATTGTTATTTCATGTATTAGTTGTTACATGGTTATGATATAAAACCATGAGTTTAGATTTCATTTTTCATGTTGGGCTGCATGTAGCCAGTTGGAGTGTTTGTTGTAGCCTATATATAGGCATGTACCCCTTTGTTTCTCATTAGTGAATGAATGAAAAGAAAATCAATTTCAAGAATTTAAATCCTCCTCCTCCTCCAAGGCAAGTTTTCGGCCCTCCTCCGTCTTCTTCTTCTTTAGCTGTCGGCAACCTCTCCCCCTCTCTATCTCGGCCTCCCTCCTTCTTCCCCTCCTATACTCCCTTGCAAACCCGAGCCCTAGCCACCATCTTCCTACCCGGCCCCTCCTCCAACCTCCAAGCTGTCGTCTCCTCTCTCACAAACCCGGCCACCACCAAACTCCAATAACCCGAGCCCCTCCTTCCTCCAAAAAATCTTAGCCTCCAACCACGAACACCTACAAGCCCGACCCCTTCCTTATCCCCTTCCTAAATCCAAATATCACTTTCCAAAGTAAGCTATTAGCCTACCATAATAGAAATATTTCATTCCCTAAATATTTCTCAATCCACCACCCTTTCTCTCTCCTGCCTTATTTGGAGATATTTGTTTCCATATTTAGAAGATTCCGCCGGGACTTTCCAAATATAGCATGACACGAAGAAGGTGACGAATTTCTCTCCCTCGGGCATATCTCTGGTGGTGCCGTTAAGGAACAATTCTAGTCGGGTGAAACCGGATTCATCCAATCCGGTTGGGGTAACGAAATTTTTTACTTATTGTGTTTCTCTTCCCTAGATAATTCTTGTGGCATTGGCAAATTGCGTGGCTTGTGTAACGCTTGATTTCTCGTAGTTTAATTTATGATTAGTTATTGTCTTGTTTACTGTATTTTCGTTTAAGTTCGTGAGGCGTGGCGGCCCTCGTTTATATTTTGTTGGGAGAGAACCACCCTTGCCCGAATCTTTTGTTTTCGGTGGTTTCTCTTTTGGTACAACGCGCTCGACCGAACCGTATGGGTTCTTTTTCGCTTGAGAGGACCTTGGACTATACCCTTGGTTTTATCTTAAGGGGTTTTGCGAACCCCCCGTAATTGTAGATTAGTAGTAATATTAATTAAAACACTGCTACGTTTAATGCTTGAGTGTGACGTGAGAGTTATCGGAGAGCATTGCGTTAGTTACGTCGTTCACCATAACGCCCAGAAGGACTAGCCTGCTTCATATACTGGACATATTATTTTCAACATGTGTGTGTGCTAGAATTCAAGTGAACTCTAAGGAATTTCACTACGCTATTGCAAAGCAGATTTTGAGATACCTTAAAGGTACACCAAATCTTGGCTTATGGTACCCAAGAAGTAATGATAGTGAACTAATAGGTTTTTCATATTTAGATTTTGCAGGAAGCAAAGATGACAGGAAAAGCACTTCCGAGACTTATCAAATTCTAGGAAGAAGGCTTATATCCTGGAGCAGCAAGAAGCTGAATTGTGTCACAATTTCAATAACCGAGTCATAGTATATCTCTGCAGGAAGTTGTTGTGCATAACTGCTATGGATAAAGAACTAATTCGAAGACTACAACATGAAGTTCAAGATCATTCCAATGTTTTGTGACTCCTCTAATGCAATTTCAATCACCAACAACCCAGTCTCGCATAGTAGGACAAAGCACATAGTGCTAAGGTACCACTTTATCAGGGAGCATGTGGAGCATAGAGACATCAATCTTTAGTATGTTCCAACTAACAAGCAGGTTGCTGACATTTTCACGAAGTCGTTGGACGAGGCCAAGTTCTTATTCTTCAAAACAAAACTTAGCATGCTCAATAAAGAAGATTTAAGAAAAAGGAGTCACAACAGAGTTAAAGAATCGGGCTATATTTCAAAAATTCAAGAAAATTCTTCTATGGACTTCATTTCTCGAGAAGATAGTTATTACTCGAGTACTACAAATTACTTCTCGAGAAACAAGGTTGACTCCCGAGAAATACTTCTTGAGTACTACAGATTACCTTCTCGAGTACTGGATTGATTCTCGACAACCTCAAGTCTGCTTATCTAGAACTTCAGAACTGCTTCTCGAGAAAGAACCTTTCTACTCGAGAACTTTCTTATCTTCTCTCGAAAAATGACCTACTACTCAAGAATTCTAATGCAGATTTTCATTTTCAAGTTCAAATTTTTGATATTTGCACCTGGACTCTACTACTGCCACATTTTCTGGTATGTCATTATTATTATTTCCTTAATCTTCATAAATTAAGAATTACATAAATAGATAACATCCGAAAATCCAATTACCCAAAACTCAAACCCTTTCTCGAGAAAATCAAAAACTCTTCATCTTCTCTATCGCGGACGCCCTCTTGTCGCTGCTTTAGTGGTTCTCTTAGAAGGAAATATTTTAGTTCATCTCTCTCGATCAATTGCCCCTCTATCGAAGATTGGAATCGGCAGTGAACACGTTTCTATTGGAATTGTCGAACTGTCAGATGATTTCCACAGCCTTCTACTTTTATTGGAAGCCGACGGACTCTCATTCATTTGGGAACACCCGTGCAATGTTTTACTTCCAAATGTTGAAGAATTTTTCCAGAATGCCAGAGTTAAGAGAAATTGAAGGATTCTAAAACCCAATGTTCATGGAATCAATGTTAAGCTAACTACACATATTGTCTCTAAGCTTCTTCGGTTGCCAGTCATTGATGAAGAAGATGACCTAACTGAGGAAGATTACGATCGGGCCTGTGGATTTTTTGGTGTCTCTATTGTGTGAGCACCATTCTCTACCCAAATCTCAATCTAGAGAGCAAATTACTTGTGGATATACTTGGAAAGTTCTTCTGTGTAGAACAAGTTCTATCAGTTTCATTATAAATGACTTCTTTGATATGATGACAGCAGTGATTTGCAGGAAGAAGTTTCAATTGGGCATGATGATTTTTGATAAAATCAAGGAAAGCATCAAGGCACCAAATTATGGAAGAATAATTTCTCTTCTCCTTAATGAACTCAACCCACAAGTTTTTGATCTATCTAAAGGTACTAGTCTACATCACATGAAAAAAGTCTCCATCTCCTCCATTCAAATATGGGAGCTCAAGCTTCAAAACCCTGCTCAGGCTGCAAAAAGCCAATGATTTTCAAGAGGATGAGGACAGGACCCCCTCTTCCCCTTTACATCAAGTGGTTGGCACTTCAGGTGCAACCGTTGTAACGCCCTCAGTTTTTCTGTATTTATTTAATATCCCTTTGGCATTACGATGACGTGTTTCCGGCTTGTGCCATTAGCTAGAGTACCTCGTTAGGTGTTCTTAGTGGTCGTAGCCTGTTTGCAAGGTTCCCCAGGTAGCTGGAGTCAGTTTTGGAGACTCGGCTGAGCCACTCAGGGAATGCTTATACTTTGGCTTCGGGAGGTGTTAGACCGAGTGTTTGATAATCAGAGGTTGTTTTCGACTTCGCCGTTGTTTTTGTAGCCTGATTGTTTAGCTACGGTGCGAGTTTCGTCAAAATCTGAGATCGTTTATTTTCGCGTCGTTTCGACGGTTGCTTGTTAGCGGGTAGTAATTTTATTTAAGCACATATTTATATTTACACATTTATTTTGGTGGGTGTTGTAGGCGTGTCGGCGTATATATGCAAAAATATACGTACATGTAAAGCTTTATAAAAAATATATATGTGTGTTGTATATATATATAGGTATAGATATATATGTGTGTATATATATACGTAATGTTAATAGTGGCTGCCCTTATAACTTATTTAATTAAAATGGTATCTAAATAAATAGGTTATGTATAAGTTTTCTTTTATTAGTGTGCTGGTTAATATAATAGGGGCTGTTAGTGTAAGTATATATAAGGTTTGTTATTAGGTTTAGGTTATTTCCTTCCCCCAAACCGGCGGCCTGCTTCCTGCAGATCGAGCGTTAGAGGCGGTAGGCCTGGGAGAACTCTGATCACCGTCTCCCTGCCCATAAAGCTCGGAACTCCAGTTTGAGGCCGGATCCGAGCTCCTCTAGGAAGGGCCACCGTTCCAAGGATTGTTGCTTGTGGCCGATAGGTTTGGGAAGGTGTCGCTGGCCGAATTTCTACTAAGACCAAGGCAAGTGTACCCTTGCCAAAGTAATTCCATGTCTTATCTTGTTTTCTTGATTCATGAGAAGTCTTTTGTATTTTTTTTACTTGATTATACGCATGAAAATCGGTACAAAACCTCTTATACCTCCCCTTTTTGTTTTGCTGATTTCATTCCTTGGGTATTTTCTTTTAAGGTTTTCATTTTTTTTGCTAGGGATCTTGCCCCGATAGGATATAATCCGAGTGCCCTTGTTTCAGGCTTTGTTCATTCATTAGATATTTAGTTGTTTGCGGTTTTCTTTGGGTGTAAACCATTGTTGTGGTTTTATTATAATTAGTTTCAAGAGTTTTATTATAGTTGCCCCATGGTTGCTCTAAAATCGGATTGGTATCAAAACCACCCAAACCACTTGTCATTTTATTTTTGTGTGTCAATCCTCTTATTTGCAATTAGTGTCAAGCCCCTTGCTAATGTTTGGTATCAAACCACCCAAGTTAATTGGTTATGGGTTGTATCAAGCTAAATGTTTATGGTTTGTAGCAAGTTAACTATTAGGGTTTTGTACCAAGCTAATTGTATAGGTTTAGTTGGAGATCAAGCTACTTGGTTATATTTAATATCAAATTATTGGTGAGCGTTTAGTATCAAGCTACTTACATAAATTTAGTATCGTATCACTTTCAATTTATTTGTGTCAAACTACTTGCTTGGACAAACTCGATGTTTAGTCCGTTGGTATATATATAAGGCTCTTAGGTGGGTTATTCTAGATTGTTTAGGGTTCAGTGTGACTTCTTGGCGGTACATGGAACCACCAGCAAGGGTTTCTCGAGTCACTTAGTACTGGAGAAGGATGTGATTTGGGGTGGGTCAGACCGATACCGCCACCCTTGTTTTTTTTCTTCTTGTCTTACTAAGACATTATAGGCTGTTTGGTTGAGTTGGACTGAAACCACCACCACAGCACCTTGAAGATATTTAGGCCTGATAGACTTGGTTAGACATGTAGCCATAAGCCTAGGCCATTGCTACAGAATTTGTCCATCTCCAGTACTAGGTGATTATGAAAGTGAAGGGATAGATACTACTCTAGAGGGGGGGGGGTGAATAGAGTTGTCAAATTTTGCACTAGACAAAACATGAAGGTCTACCCAACTCCCTTGGAGTGAATTGCGGAATTAAAAGATTATAGATATAGAAGTAACCCTAAAGCCTAACACAAGTGTTGTGCACAAACTCAAGCTAACTGTAATTACAGTTAAGGCTTGGAAATCCTAATCAGCAACTAGCAACCTAGTTATATCTATTCACAGCCACAGTGCAGGAAATAAACAAGGCAATCCAGACGACACAAGGAATTTATAGTGGTTCCCCAAACAACTTGGGTACGTCCACTCTTCTACCAACAAGGTAGGAATCCACTCAGGTTTTTGATCAGGTGCCCTGCCACCAACAGGATCTTCTTCTGGTAGATCCAGAAACCCTTTAGACTTTTGATCAGGTGTCTAAAAACCAAGCACAGGTTTTTGATCAGGTGCCCTGCCACCAAGGGATACTTTTGAAGGGAGTAATAACCCTGTATAGGAGGGGGAAGAAGGTTAAGATGTCTTCTCTATTTTACAATAGATTAGAGAAGCACAAAAGCTTGCACTGAGCTAGAAAGCTCTAAAGAATCAAGGCTCCCCCTGGCTCAAAGTTGTCCAGGTGAAGTCTTGCTTCAGTGTAGAAAACTCTTCAGAAAGCTCTGAAGGAAAAACTACAAGAAGATAATAAATAATAAAATTAAAGATCTTCAAGCAGCTATCTTCTTCTTCTTCTTCTTCAAAAGAACTCTGAGTTTGAACTTCCTGAAAGCAGGAGAACTCAGGTTGAAGAAGAGTAGAAGATCTTAACACTTCTCAGTTAGATGAGTATTGCTGAGAGCAGAAGACTTGATCTTGATGAAGGCTTGAATGCTTAAGTGAACAACTGGTTAGCTATTAGCTAGCTTGAATCCTTCTTCAAAGGGTCCTTTATATAACAGCAGCAAGCAACGGCTCTCTTCAATTTGAATTACTTGTCTTCTTCTGAAACTTGAGACCTGGGCTGCAAATAACACACAGCAAAACAAACTCTGCAACAAGACATCCTATAAAAGGAATGAACCTCTTTCTAAGAAGCTGCAGGATCAAATCAAATAACAGAAGGACTAAATAAAGTCACATCAGAGAAATACTCTTTATAGCAGAAGGAAGACTTTTCAGTGTAACGGCTATAAAGGACTGTCAGCAGATAAAGTAAAATACAAAGTCAGCTAATAAGACAAACAACTTTATCTAAAAAGATTTTACTCAGGCAAAAAGAATAGAGCAGATATGCCTGGAAATATTATCATAAAACAGCTAAAAAGATATGCCAGATAATGTATTAATTAATTAAATATAATAAATAAATACAAAATATAAAGGCAGACAGAAAGCGTCGAACGACCTTCGGAGATCGTCGATCGACGCACGGAGGTCGTCGAACTATCGGACAGATAGTCGAACGATCCAGATAGTCGAACTATCAAAGGAGATAGTCGAACTATCACAGCAGATAGTCGAACTACTAGAAGATAGTCGAACTATCAGATAGTCGACCTATCAACAGATAGTCGAACTATCAGGGCAAAACAGATAGTCGAGCTATCAACAGATAGTCGAACTATCAGATAGTCGAACTATCAACAGATAGTCGAACTATCAAAAACAAACAGATAGTCGACCTATCAACAGATAGTCGAACTATCAGATAGTCGAACTATCAAAGCAGATAGTCGAACTACCAAGCGAGAACAGATAGTCGACCTATCAACAGACAGTCGAGCTATCAGATAGTCGACCTATCAACAGATTGTCGAACTATCAAAGACAAACAGATAGTCGAACTATCAACCGATAGTCGAACTATCCACGCAGACTGAAAGTCGAACAACTGATAGACGATCGTCGAACAGTTAGTCGACGATAGTCGAGCGGCGTTCGACGATAGTCGAACGAACAAACTACTTAACCAAATTCTCAATCTGGAAAAGTGAGGACTCTACAGCTAGACTACTAACCATTGACCATAGATATTTCTTGGGTCAAGAAACTAAAAAGACAAGACTAAACTCAAATCAAACTAGGGTACCAACAATCTCCCCCTATTTGAGTTAAGTCTCTTAAAAACTAAAACACAGAGCTAGCTATAGAACACTATAAACAATACAGGAAATAGATAGCAATTAACTAGCAATTATCAAACAGATAGATAAATAACAGTCAAACAAAACTAAGGATCAACAGAGTCAGGCTTAGATACAGAAGAGCTAGAAACAAAAGAAATTTTTCGCAGAGGATCAATGGCCTCTAACTTAGACATCTTTAAATCTTGCAAGCCAATGATCTTTAATTCTGTAGTCCTTGGCACAACAGCTTCCGGGTGCTTTTCCATATATTTAGAAGGGTCAAAAACCTCAGGGTTAACCTGGAACTTTTCTAATTCCTTCTTTCTGAAAGTAGACATGGTGGTTAAACCAGTGGTGTCCTTCCCTTCAGCTTTTGCTTTTCTGATTTGGGCTGCTCCAACTAATTCGTGAAAACGAGCCATCCTAAATTTAGGATCCAGCTCAGGACTTTCATAAACAGACTCTGGAGGAGTAGCATCTGATTCTTTATCTTGATTAACTAGATAAGACATGGGAGCAGACTTAGCAAAGTTCTTGCTAGAATATTTAAAACAAAATAAACTACTTACCTTTTGAAACAGCTTTTTCAGACTGTACTGGTATTGGAGAAGAAGCTCTTTTCTTTGGAGAAGGAGGAGGGGAAAAGGTTGGTCTTTGATACACAACCTCCTTCACTTGTCTTTGAGAACCAGAATAAGATCTGCCTTGGGAACTTTGAGAGCTTTTCCTTGACTGAGGCTGAGAAGGTGCAGATTTTCCAGAAGAGGCAGATGGATTAGCAGATAGGTTCCCAGAGGCTCCTGCACTGGGAGGTGGAGGAGGAGGACCTCTGGGAGTCCATCTTGAAACAGGACTATCATACCTCTTAGATCTTTTTCTCTCTTTCTGCTGGTTCTTGGAGAACCACATCCAATGCTGAAATTCTTTCGATTTGGGGTCAATTCCTTTAAGAATATAGTATGGAGTATCATTGTCTCGGCTAGGAGGAGGAGGAGCAATTGCTTTCCTTTTCTTTTGAGCAGCTTTCTTTTTCTTAGCATTCTCAGATAAATCAGAATCATCTTCATCATCAGAGTGAGATGATGGAGGATTATCATAAGGATCATAGGCTTCAGAAACAGCCTTTTCTTTTAACTTCAGATCTGATTTCTCTCTTTCCTCTTCAATGGCATCCTGAGCCAGAAGGAAATCTAAATCCAACCCTGGTGAATCATCCCAAATAGTTGACTTTTCAACTTGCAACTCTTTTTCTTTCTCTTTTAAAGAATCTTGTACTCTTTGATTCCAGGCAGCTCTTGCTTTTTCTTCTTCCACACTCAGAACAGGAGTGTCATCTTTGACTTCATCTTGATTTTAAGACTCATGTTCTCTATTATCTAAAAATGAATCCAGTTCTGGATCTACTTGAATATCAGGAACATTTGGGGCAGCTTCTGAAACAATTACTATGATCTGAGCAGCTAAATCTTCTCTAATATAATCTGTAGAATTATGAACACAGATCTGCTAAATAAGCAAAAATCATTCCTTCTAGGTATTCACTAGCTAGCAAATTAATTGACTCGTCAATAAAGCGAATGAGTGAATTACCTTCATATTTGACCAACTCCCAAGACTCATCTAGTAGGATGTAATAATCCCTTCTAGGAAATTTGCAATCACGGGAGAGGTGAGATCTTCTAAGCAAACTTTCACAACAAATTCAGATAACATAATAGCATCAGATATTTCCTTTTCCGATAACACAGAGGCTGATTCTTTTTCAGCTGGAGCAGACACTACTTGAACTGTCATCACAGTATCTGTTACTGCTGGAAGGGAGGCAGGAGGCTCTGAGGCATCTTCACAGAACATCTCCCCCTGCCTGATTTCAGTGGAAACTGAAACCAGGCCCCTTGAGGAAGAGGGCTCAGCAGATTTGGAAAGTGATTTGATGGTAGCGGTTAAGGTATCAATGGAGGAGGCAAGTGGAGCGATTGCCTCTTCAATCATAATTTTGATTGAAGGGGTAATCAACTCCACAATGCGGGAGATGAGTTCAGGGGTTATCTCAAAAGAAGATGGAAGTGCAGTGGATGGAGATGCAGCAGATATGGTTGTAGTGCTGGGATGAAGAATGGTGTGGACTGGAGATTGAATTGGGGATGGAGCTGGAGAGTTAATAGGAGTGTTAACTGGAGAATGAATGGGAGACTGAGGAGGAGTTGGAATCCTCTCAGATCCTAACAAATCAAAACTAGGAGCAGATATCCTAGCCTGATGAGAAGGAAGAGGAGATGCTGGAGGGGAAGGAAGAACAACCGTGGTTATTTCTCTAACAGGAGAAGGGGAAAGTCGTACTTCAGCTGAAGTTGATGGAACTTCAACTGAGGCAGACTGCATAGCAGAAGAAGAGGGAAGGGAAAGAGCTGAGCCAGCTTCTACAGGGTGAGGAGCGACCGAATCAGTCCTGGTGCTCTCTGATGTCGCTGGAGCAACCCCTGTGAGAGCGGGTTTCACAAAGGTTCTCTTCCACTTGGAGAACAGGTTTGGATCCATCTTCTTGCTTGCATTTATTGTTGTTGCGGCGGAGACCAGCAGTTGGGGATATTTTTCCTTTAGGAAAATTCCAATAACCCTTCCGAGGGTAACTTCCTTCTTACCATTCTTTTTCCTTATCAAATCAAACATTACTCCTGCCCAATCAATCTTTTTCTGATTAACAATTGCACACATCAGTGCAAATTGTTGCCTTGTTATATTGTCATGAGCAGAGTGCTTACCGAGGAGCACTTTTCCGACCAACTCAGCAAGAAACTTAATCTTGAAAGGGAAATTTACCTTGAGCAGCTTCGTGGGAATGCCCTCTGCATGTCCCAGCTCAACTAACATTCTTCCAAATTCTTGAGCATCTTGCTCATAATCTTCTTCACCATTTATCAAACCAAAAATATCAGTCAGAACGGTCGGAGTTAAAATTACCTCTTCTCCGCCGATGGTGCCAGTCATCGAATCGTCGGTGGAGGACGACGTGAAAGCCCATTCCTTGATCTCGGGTATATTTAACTTAATCCTTGATGACATTAATCTCTCTAGTCCTTGATCCCGGCACAACTGAAGAACTTCCACGATCCCTGCTTCGCAGCAACTGAACGCGTCAAAATCAACGCTGAAGCCTGCATCGAACTTTACAACTGCTAAGACTGCGGGAGAAATCGCCATTGATTGCTGGAGAAAACGCGAGAAGGACGGCGAAGACGAAGGGGACGAAGCGGCAGAAAAATGCAAGCGGGAAGACAGAATGCGAAAAGTCACGCTCCGTCGACGAAAGAACAAAAGATCTTTTAACCTAGGTCGACTATCGGCTTTATATTAGACCGGAGATAGTCGATCTATTAAAAAGATACTAGACCCGATAGTCGAACGGCCGTTCGACGATCGGCTCAGAAGCAGAGTAGTCGAGCCATCGTTCGACTATTTCTGGCTTCTCAAACAAACAAGCTGTCGTCGTTCAGAGATCGACGATAAGCTCGACCTGTTCGACGATCTTCGAACGCCGGTCGACGATCTTCAAACAGATAAGCTATCATTAACCAGAGGTCGACGATAGGCTTAATCCGTTCGACGATCTTCGATCATCGTTCGACGATCTTCAAGCAGGTTTCAACATAGGCAGATATAGTCACACTTAGTCTCGTCCATTGATCATGCCTAATTGAACTAAAAAGAACAGATGCTTCTGTTCATCTAAAGGCTTGGTGAATATATCACCTCTCTGAAACTCAGTGGATATGAACTCAAGACAAATCTTGTTCTTTTCCACACAATCTCTCAGGAAATGGTGCCGAATCTCAATGTGCTTCGTTCTAGAGTGGTGCACTGGATTTTGTGCAATAGAAATAGCACTGGTACTATCACACATGATTTTGGTGTTCTTGTGTGAGTAACCATAATCCACAAGCTGGTTTTGAATCCACAGGATCTGTGAACAACAACTAGCAGCTGCTATATATTCAGCCTCTGCAGTTGAAGTTGAGACAGAAGCCTGCTTCTTACAGAACCAAGAGACCAATCTCTCTCCCAGGAACTGGCAAGTTCCTGAGGTTCTCTTCCTGTCAACTCTGCAACCAGCATAATCAGAATCAGAATATCCAATTAATTCAAATTCTGACTCAGCTGGGTACCAAAGTCCTAGATCTGGACATCCCTTCAGATATCTCAGGATTCTCTTTAGAAGAATCAGATGAGATTCCTTGGGGTTGACCTGGAATCTAGCACAAAGGCATGTAGCAAACATTATATCAGGCCTACTTGCAGTTAGATATAATAGGGAACCAACAATGGCCCTATAATTCTTTTGATCAACTGGCTTGCCGTGATCATCAGAATCAATAACTACATTAGTAGCCATAGGTGTAGGCATTGCTGAAGCATCAGCCATCCCAAATTTCTTTACCAATTCCTTGGCATATTTGGATTGGGAGATGAAGATACCATCAGCATCTTGCTTAACTTGGAGACCAAGAAAGTAAGACAGCACACCCATACTACTCATCTCAAACTTAGAGTGCATCAGGTCAGAGAACCTTTTGCAAAGTTTGGGATCAGTGGAGCCAAATATAATATCATCTACATACACCTGAACTAACAGGATTGTGTCCTTGTGATGCTTGACGAAAAGGGTTCTATCAACTACTCCCCTAGTAAAGTTGTGCTCTAAAAGGAAACTAGCTAGAGTCTCATACCAGGCTCTGGGAGCTTGCTTTAGTCCATATAGAGCTTTCTGTAACTTAAACACATGTGAGGGCTGAGTTGAAGAAACAAACCCTGGTGGTTGTTCAACAAACACCTCTTCCTTAAGCTCACCATTCAGGAATGCACTTTTGACATCCATTTGGAACACCTTAAACTTCATGTAGGCTGCATAGGCCAAGAAGATCCTTATTGCTTCTAGCCTTGCAACAGGAGCAAAGGTTTGGTCATAATCTATACCTTCCTCCTGTCTGTAGCCCTGAGCTACAAGCCTTGCTTTATTCCTGACAACAATTCCATTTGCATCCAACTTGTTTCTATACACCCACTTGGTGCCTATGATCAGTTGGCCTTTAGGTCTTGGAACCAAAGTCCAAACTTTACATCTCTCAAACTGATTGAGTTCCTCTTGCATTGTAATGATCCAGTGGGGATCTAGCTCTGCATCTTTAAAGGTGAGGGGCTCAACCTGTGAGAGGAAACAAGCATGCATCACATCCTGTCTTAATTGGTGTTTTGTTTGCACACCAGCTGATATGTCTCCAATCACTTGAGATGTGGGGTGATCTCTAAGTGTGACAATATCAGCAGGTGGGATGTGATCTTCAGCAACAGTTGGGATTAATTCCTCAGGAGGAATTTGATCTACTGTTGGTGGTACAACAACAGCTTCAGCAATGTCTTCATCACTGTCTGATTCAGTGATCTGAAGAGTTGATAGTTGAAGAATTTCTTAAGGAGCATCAGGTACCTGCAATGAACTAGAGGAAGGAGAATTTTCTTTCTCCTTGTAAAACATCTGATGCTCATCAAAAGATACATGCACAGATTCTTCAATCTTACAGGTTGATTTGTTATAAACCCTATAAGCTTTGCTTACTTGGGAATATCCAAGCATGATTCCCATTGAAGCTTTTGCTTCAAATTTCCTAAGATATTCTTTATTGTTATTATGAATATAAACAACACAACCCAAAATTCTGAAATAATTAATTTTAGGTTTCTTTCCTTTAAGCAACTCATAAGGAGTTTTACACTTATGTTTGTGTATCAAACTTCTATTTAAGACATAATTGGCTGTACTAACAGCTTCTGCCCAATAGGAGAGAGGCATGTTAGCATCTGCCAACAATGTGCTAGCAGCTTCAATGAGTGTTCTATTCTTCCTTTCAACTACCCCATTTTGTTGAGGAGTTCTAGGAGCTGAGAAGCTATGTTTGATACCTTCTCTCTCACAGAATTCTTGCATGAGAAGAGAGTCAAACTCAGTACCATGATCACTTCTGATCAAGGCCACATGAGTAGAGTACTCAGTCTGCACACATAGTAGAAAGTCTGTAAGGGCTTTGAAGTTATCAGACTTAGTTCTCAGAAAGAAAACCCAACTGAACCTAGAGAAGTCATCTACAATTACTAAGGTGTAATACTTCCCTCCTAAACTCTGTACATTTATTGGGCCAAAAAGGTCCAAGTGTAATAGATACAGGATTCTAGGAGAATCACTCTTATTTACAGATTTAAAAGAGTTTTTGGTTTGCTTGCCTAGCTGACAAGCCTTGCATAGGCTCTCCTTCTTGTAGGGCAAGAAGGTAAACCTCTAACAAGGTTGTGTTTAGATAACCTAGATATATTTTTAAGGTTAACATGACTAAGCCTCTTATGCCACAAAGAATTATTATTAATTGTTACTTCATTAAACAGGCAGATTTCAGAATGAGATGAATTGAAATCTACTAAATAAATATTACCTATTCTAATACCTACTAAAACAACATTATTATTTATAGTAATATTGCAAGAGGAGTTGGAAAATGAAACCTGGTAGCCAGCATCACATAGCTGGCTGACTGAAATCAAATTATGCTTCAGTCCATTGACATATGCAACTCTCTTGAAAGTAACTGCTCCAATTGTGATCTTGCCATAGCCTTCTGTCTGACCACAGCTGGAGTCTCCAAAGATAACCTTTGGGCCGAGCTTAGCTTTGAACTTTGACAGAAGATCTTTATTTCCTGTCATATGCTTAGAGCATCCACTATCCAAATACCACTTATTTTGAGTGATTGGATAGGCCTTCACCTGCAAGACATTTATTTAGACAGTGTGGTCCCAGGTAACCTTGGGTCCCTTGTTTTTCACATAAGAAAAACTGGAAATATATGAAAATGCAGGCTGAGGGTGATAACCTAGTGGGTGAGATCTCCTAGGTGGGATTCTCCATGCAGATGATGGGTCAACCAACCTAGGGTTTCTATTTTCATTTAGGTTTCTATGGTACTGATGATGATTTTGAAGATCATATTGAAAACGTCGATCGACGTTCGACGATGGGTGCTCAGATCGTCGAGCTTCGTTCGACCATTGAGCTTCCGATCGTCGAGCGGCGTTCGACGCTCTTTGCATTTCTTTAAAAAATTTCTTTCTCTTTTCTCTCTTAGCTTTATTTAAAGTTTTATTAACTAGGTTTACTTGCTCAGTGTTCTTCATTCCACTAGCTGAAATGAAGTTTACTGGAGTTGAAAGATTATTTTTAAGCAGAACTGGGGGTTCACTGGGAGAAGCTCCTAAGCCTAGTTTGTCATTACCTGACCTAGTGTTAGTCATGCTGGTAATTTCTAACAACTTAAGGCTTCTACCATTGAGTGATTCTTCTAACCTCTTAGACTTAGCTAACTCCATTTTAAGAAATTTAATTTCTTCACTACAAGTAGTGAGATCTTCCTTTAACCTAATATTTTCTGTAGCAATTACTTCTGAGTCAGCTAACTTATTTCTAAGTTCTTTTATCTCCTTTTCTGAGCTAATCAAATCTAAGCATAAGGATTTAAATTCTAATTTAAATTCAGCTGAGGTAAAATCATAAGAAGAGAGTACCTCATCTTCTGTAGGCATCTCTTCATCAGAATCTGAACTCTCTGCAGCTGAGTGGTTGCTGCAGGCATCTATTGCCATCAGGCAAACTTCTTTTGCCTTCTTCTCTTCCTCATCCTCACTAGAGCTTGATGAGGAAGATTCTTCATCAGAGTCACTCCAGGTTTCAGCAATGAAACCTCTCTCCTTCTTCTTGTTTTTGTAGGAGGATGGCTTGGAGTGCTTCCTGTGCTGTTCCTTTTCTTTTCTCTTGTCTTTGTTCTTCTCCTCTGGACACTCTGGTAAGATGTGTCCAGGCTTCCTGCAACCATAACAAATAATTTCTTTAGCAGGTGAACGATCATACCTTGGTTTGTCTTCATAGCGTGAAGACTTCTTTCTGAACTCCTTTCTCCCCATCTTGAGAAACCTCTTGGCAAACAATGCCATTAGTTCCTCATTTGATTGGCTGCCTTCAGAAGCATCAGCAGCCTTAAGAGCTAGAGATTGCTCTTTTCTTGTTGGAGTAGGGGTCTTTGCTTCTGCTTCTGCTTCCCTTGTCTTCAGCACTTGCTCAAAAGACTTGAGCTTGCCGAGAAGAGCTTCAGTGGAGATCTCATTTGTACTTCTGGCTTCCTTGATGGGCCAGATCCTTAGATCCCATGTGCTAGGGAAGCACATAAGAATCTTATCATTGACCTCTGTCAATGATATGTCCTTGTCAAGGGTCCTCAGCTCATTGATGATTGAGCTGAGCCTGGTGTACATGGCTTCAACTGATTCAGCATCAGTTTTCTTGAAGTTCTCATACTGTGAGATCAGGTTGGACCTTCTGTCCTTCCTTTCATCAGCTGAACCAGCCACAATCTGGTTCAGTGTATCCCACATAGCTTTTGCTGAAGAGCAGTCAGCTACCTTCTGGAATACCTCATCTGAAATTGTCTGAGCCAGTATGTTCATTGCCTTGGCATCTGCTATTTTGGCCTTCTTGTACTCATCGTTGTAATCTGGAGGAGGCACTGCACTCATATCAGATGATGAGGCAGTAGCAGCAGCAGGTGCTCTTGGGGGACCTGACAAAATAGAAGCAAAGATGCTTTCATCAATAGAATTCATATATAATTTTATCCTTGCCTTCCAGATGCCAAACTTAGCTAAGTTGCATGCTGGAGGTCTGGTGCTGGAATAATCCTTGGACTGGGCCATGATAGTGAATATCTATAAGCTTTGGTATCTATCAGGATCTTGTGACTTAGGTGTTAGCCTATTCAGTCAGTCAACCTCCCTCTGATACCAATTGAAAGTGAAGGGATAGATACTACTCTAGAGGGGGGGTGAATAGAGTTGTCAAATTTTGCACTAGACAAAACTTGAATGTCTACCCAACTCCCTTGGAGTGAATTGCGGAATTAAAAGATTATAGATATAGAAGTAACCCTAAAGCCTAACACAAGTGTTGTGCACAAACTCAAGCTAATTGTAATTACAGTTAAGGCTTGGAAATCCTAATCAGCAACTAGCAACCTAGTTATATCTATTCACAGCCACAGTGCAGGAAATAAACAAGGCAATCCAGACGACACAAGGAATTTATAGTGGTTCCCCAAACAACTTGGGTACGTCCACTCTTCTACCAACAAGGTAGGAATCCACTCAGGTTTTTGATCAGGTGCCCTGCCACCAACAGGATCTTCTTCAGGTAGATCCAGAAACCCTTTAGACTTTTGATCAGGTGTCTAAAAACCAAGCACAGGTTTTTGATCAGGTGCCCTGCCACCAAGGGATACTTTTGAAGGGAGTAATAACCCTGTACAGGAGGGGGAAGAAGGTTAAGATGTCTTCTCTATTTTACAATAGATTAGAGAAGCACAAAAGCTTGCACTGAGCTAGAAAGCTCTAAAGAATCAAGGCTCCCCCTGGCTCAAAGATGTCCAGGTGAAGTCTTGCTTCAGTGCAGAAAACTCTTCAGAAAGCTCTGAAGGAAAAACTACAAGAAGATAATAAATAATAAAATTAAAGATCTTCAAGCAGCTATCTTCTTCTTCTTCTTCAAAAGAACTCTGAGTTTGAACTTCCTGAAAGCAGGAGAACTCAGGTTGAAGAAGAGTAGAAGATCTTAACACTTCTCAGTTAGATGAGTATTGCTGAGAGCAGAAGACTTGATCTTGATGAAGGCTTGAATGCTTAAGTGAACAACTGGTTAGCTATTAGCTAGCTTGAATCCTTCTTCAAAGGGTCCTTTATATAACAGCAGCAAGCAACGACTCTCTTCAATTTGAATTACTTGTCTTCTTCTGAAACTTGAGACCTGGGCTGCAAATAACACACAGCAAAACAAACTCTGCAACAAGACATCCTATAAAAGGAATGAACCTCTTTCTAAGAAGCTGCAGGATCAAATCAAATAACAGAAGGACTAAATAAAGTCACATCAGAGAAATACTCTTTATAGCAGAAGGAAGACTTTTCAGTCTAACGGATATAAAGGACTGTCAACAGATAAAGTAAAATACAAAGTCAGCTAATAAGACAAACAACTTTATCTAAAAAGATTTTACTCAGGCAAAAAGAATAGAGCAGATATGCCTGGAAATATTATCATAAAACAGCTAAAAAGATATGCCAGATAATGTATTAATTAATTAAATATAATAAATAAATACAAAATATAAAGGCAGACAGAAAGCGTCGAACGACCTTCGGAGATCGTCGATCGACGCACGGAGATCGTCGAACTATCGGACAGATAGTCGAACGATCCAGATAGTCGAACTATCAAAGGAGATAGTCGAACTATCACAGCAGATAGTCGAACTACCAGAAGATAGTCGAACTATCAGATAGTCGACCTATCAACAGATAGTCGAACTATCAGGGCAAAACAGATAGTCGAGCTATCAACAGTCGAACTATAGTCGAACTATCAACAGATAGTCGAACTATCAAAAACAAACAGATAGTCGACCTATCAACAGATAGTCGAACTATCAGATAGTCGAACTATCAAAGCAGATAGTCGAACTACCAAGCGAGAACAGATAGTCGACCTATCAACAGACAGTCGAGCTATCAGATAGTCGACCTATCAACAGATAGTCGAACTATCAAAGACAAACAGATAGTCGAACTATCAACCGATAGTCGAACTATCCACGCAGACTGAAAGTCGAACAACTGATAGACGATCGTCGAACAGTTAGTCGACGATAGTCGAGCGGCGTACGACGATAGTCGAACGAACAAACTACTTAACCAAATTCTCAATCTGGAAAAGTGAGGACTCTACAGCTAGACTACTAACCATTGACCATAGATATTTCTTGGGTCAAGGAACTAAAAAGACAAGACTAAACTCAAATCAAACTGGGGTACCAACAGATTATTTCCGCTCTAGCTCTATCTTAGGATGTTATTATTATTTTTCTAATCCTTCTTGCAGAGATTCTTGAAGCTTGGCTTCATCCGTGCACTTGGTGCACCCCCCTTTGCTCACTTCTGATGAGTATTTTCCCTTTACCTATTTACTTTACTTCTTTTAGCTTATGCTGCTAGCATTAAATTTTGGGACTGGTAAACCTTATGTAAGTTCTCTTTTAAACCTAATTGTCTCATTTCCTTTTTGATAATTACTTTGTTGAGGTGTTCTTCTTTTTTTTGAATACCTTAGGTTTAGGTTTATAGCCGACTGTGCGGCTAGGTTTCTTCTAGAGATTTCTAGTGTTATAGCAGTTGCTGTGATTTTTCTTCATCACTCTTGGGAGGTAGTTTTTATAGACTTATAGTACAAATATGCCTACTCACCAGTGGGTTAGTTTCAGTTATTGACGCCCACCGGTTGTTTCTCTTTTAGATGCTTTGTACTTCGCTTATACTTCTAGATTTCCTTCTTTGGAGTTTATTCAACTTGCTCTTGGGAAGATTTATGCTTGGTTGTTAGTTACTTTTAAACCTAAAGACACTATTATATTTATATCTCATGATCAACATGTTTTATAAAACTCATACACTACTTTCCAAATAACGTAAAAAGATCGCTTTATTATATATGATATAAAATGAATCTAGGAACTTGCATAGTATAAGTTGCCCCCCCTGGGTACACTTATACACTCTCTTAGGATGTCAAAGTAATGAAAATAAAGTATTTTCTGCTGCTTATAAGTATAGTTTTTAATTATGGACTAGCTGATCCACTAAGCCTAGGGATACGACCTCTAAAATATAATTCATTTTCAAATCTTTAAAGCTTATGATTTTTCATAGTCTTAGTAGCTGGTGGTTGCCTGAGCGTCGTGAGTTATCCCCTGCTCGACATGGCATCAAAACATGTGTTTTCTCCTACTCTGATACTTCTTAATTTCAGAGAAAATGCGGGTTGTGACAGTTGGTATCAGAGGGAGTTTGCTTGACAATTTGTCGGGCAACCTTTCCTTTTAGGTTGTATATGTTTAGCATCATATCATACACACACCGATATGTCATCAACACGTCTTGGATGAAGCGCGAACACTACACTCATAGCATAACTTGAAGTATACATGGCATATTTTGTAGTATGCGATGCATAATATATGTTTGTATATGGATCTACCATAGGAGACAACATGTGAGGGTTATGTAGTATGGGATGCATAACCTCACCACATGAATGCGGCTAGCACGTTTTCTTTTTCGTTGCATGGAAATGTTATGTAGTATGGGATGCATAACATTTTCATGTGTATGCCGCTCATAACATGCCTTAGGGCCTATTTAGAATGCATAACACAATCATGCATAGAATAACATTGCATACGCACAATGTGCAAAGCTAAAGACTTGCAGGATGACATATGTACACACATGGTTTTGAGTCAAAATGAATATAAATACATGCATTCATGGTCTATGCACCTGATTTAGTATGATGGTGGTGAACCATCTTAAGTTAGGCATAACATTATAATTTAAAACCCCAGAGCAAGTTGGCAGTTGAAGCAAGTACTTATGTAGGCTTGTATGTGCTTGTTTGTTTAGTCCTGGTAGTTGAACGAGGTTCTGATTATTGTTTTGTTAATTCTTTTTAGTATGGCGCCTAAGCATATAGTGACGAGGCCGACTCCCCAATCTTAGGGAGAGTCTTTTAGAGCGCAAAGCGATGCAGTTGGGGAAAGTCTGAGGCAGAGAAATGAGGCTTTATCGAGGCAGATGGTGGATGTTTAGTCTCAGATCTAAGCCTTGTTATCTATAGTGGTAGGACTAGCCCCGAGAGCGCAGGATCTTGCTGCGAGTATAGATGTTCCAGCACCTCCTGCACCTCCTGCCCCTTTTGTTCCTCCAGTTGTGGTGCCCCAAGAGATGACCTTTATCTCTCAGTTCCAGCGACTTCGACCCCCTACCTATGATGGGAAGGCAGATTTCATGTTCCTGGATGATTGGCTGATTTCCATAGAGGAGATGATTCACTATTATGGAGTTTCTGATGATCAGAAGGTGATGCTTGCCGCCTACCAGCTGAAGGGGTTATCAAAGAGTTGGTGGATGAGAGAGAAGGAGGGCATGGTAGGAGGATGCTCTTGGGTTTCCTTCAAGGAGATATTGATGAGGAAGTTTCTACCTGCGGTTTAGCGGGACAGATTGATGAATGATTTCTTGCATCTGAAGTAGAGGCAGCTCACGTTCAGCGAGTATGAGATTGAGTTCAGCAAACTCAGTCGGTTTTCCCCCAGTTGGTAAGTTTTGAGGAAGATAGAGCAAAGTGTTTCCTTGGTGGCCTGAGAAGTGATGTCCAGCAGTTAGCGGTTGCTCATGGAGCGGTGAGGTATGCTGGTGCGGTAGAAGCTGCTTTGAAAGTGGAGTCCATCGAAAATGCTAAGCAAAGAGGACAGCGGGCGAGGAATGAAAAGAGGAAAGCGATTGAAGGAAAGAGCCCCAGGTATCTGGTGTTCCTTCAAGAAAGAGGAGCAAAGAGGTCTGTAGCTTCTATGGTCGGCCGGGCCATCCCATGGAGAAATATTTCAAGAGGTTGGCAGCGCAGAAGGATCAGGTTCACCCTAATCAGGGTGCTCCCAGGCAGAACGTGGTGTGTACCTTCTGTAAGAAAAAGGGGCATGATGTTGCCCACTGCTGGTTGAAATATAAGGTCTGCTATTAGTGTGGATAGTAGGGTAATACCAAGGCAAGGTGCCCGCAGGTCCAGTCTGTGCTCTGACCAATTCCTCTTCATGTTTTGCCACCGCCAAAGTCTATGGATAAATGCAAAGGGAAGCTGAATGTGATATCATCAGTGGAGGCTCAAACTTCGACGCAAGTCATTTCAGGTTAGACTTTCTCTCTAGTCTTTATGTTTTAGTTGTAGTTTTAGTTTTGCTATTATTTTCCTTAAATGCGTGTGCAATTTTATATAGGGAGTTTTAAGGTAAAGAACCGTTGGACGTGCGTTCTCTTCGACTCAGGTACTACCCACTCATTTGTGGCTAGGGCCTTTGTAGATCGGTTCCAGTTTGATCTAGATCGTGTCGGTGATGCCTTTTGCGTCAAGTTCCCCTCGGGTGATTCCGTGATATCGGATCAGGGAATTCATGATTGTCCGATTATATTGGGGGATTTTCTGGCTAAGGAAAATTTGTAGATGATTGACTTGGAGGATTTTGATTTTATCCTAGGCATGGATTGGTTGTCCCGATATGATGCAGTGATCCAGTGCAGGGGTAAGCACTTGGTTTTCAAAAAGGACAACGGTCAGCCTGGGAGTATTTATGGTGATCCGTGCCAAGGTCTCTCCAGCAATTTCTGCGGTATGTGTTCAGAGGCTATTTAGTTCTGATTGTTTTGCTTGCTTAGTCTCAGTGCTGGGGACTGTTAGCAGTTTGCCACAGTTGGATGAGATTCCTGTTGCGCGTCAGTTTTCTGATGTGTTTCCTAGCGACCTTCCCGTTCTTCCTTCTGACATAGATGCCGAGTTTATGATTGATTTGGAGTCGGGTATGCGTCCTATTGCTAAGGCGCCGTACCAGATGGCCCCGCGAGAGATGGAGGAGTTACGTACACAGCTAGATGAGTTGTTGGAGAAGGGTTTCATAAGGTCGAGTTCGTCGCCTTGGGGTGCCCCTGTTCTCTTTATAATGAAGAAAGATGGGTCGATGCACCTTTGCATCAACTACAGAGAGCTGAACAAGGTCACCATTAAGAACATGTATCCTTTGCCTATGATCGATGACTTGTTCGATCAGTTGCGTGGTAGCTCGGTATTTTCAAAGATTGACCTTCGATCAGGCTACCATCAGCTCAGGATTCTTGAGTCGGACATTCCACGGACTGCTTTCAGATCGAGGCATGGGCATTTCGAATTCTTGGTTATGTCGTTTGGTTTGACCAATGCGCCATCTGCATTCATGGACATGAAGAACCGGGTGTTCAAGGATTTTCTGGATAAGTTTGTGGTCGTATTTATAAATGACATTCTGATTTATTCTCGAGATGCTACGGAGCATGATCAGCACTTCCGATTGGTTTTATCTACTTTGAGAGACCATCAGTTATTCACCAAGCTGAGTAAATGTGAATTCTGGTTGCCCAAGGTTTCCTTCCAGGGTCATTTGGTGAACAAAGACGGCATTTTAGTTGACCCAAAAAAGATTTCTACAGTGATGGATTGGCATAGGCCGAGCACACCCAAGGAGATTAGGAGCTTCTTGGGGTTGGCCGGCTACTACAGAAGATTCGTAAAGGGTTTTTCTACACTGGCAGCGCCCTTGACTAAGCTGACGCAGAAGAATGCGGCCTTCATTTGGAGCGAGAAATGCGAGGAGGCCTTTTTGGAGCTAAAGAGGAGGTTATGCACTACTCCTGTTTTGACATTGCCTACGGAGGGCATTGACTATGATGTGTATGTGGATGCCTCGCATGTTGGGCTCGGAGGTGTGTTGATGAAAGAAGGGAAAGTGATTGCATATTGGTCAAGGCAATTGAAGACTCATGAGAGGAACTACCCTACGCATGATCTAGAGTTCGCAGAAGTGATCTTTGCCCTAAAGCTATGGAGACATTTACTTTATGGTGCGCAGTGCAAGATCTTCACCGATCATAAAAGCCTAAAGTATGTCTTCACCTAGAAGGAGCTGAATTTGCGCCAGCGGCGTTGGTTAGAGTATGTTACAGATTATGAAATGGAGATCTAGTATCATCCGGGCAAGGCCAATGTGGCGGCTGACGCCCTGAGCAGTAAGACGGGAAAGATCTTTAACCTCTCTATTGAGCGCTTGGTGGAAGAATTCCTCTTGAAGGACATCTCTGTGGGGTGTTGTGACTTGCAGAGCAGTTTGGCCGTGGTAGAGCCTTCTTGAATTTCACTTACTAGGCTACACCAGAAGGAAGATCCAGATCTTTCGCACCTGTATCTCCGAACTGCAAGGGAAGGATTGCCAGACATTTCTATTGATGATGCGGGTACTTTGAAGTACCGTGGTCATGTTTTGCGTCCCTGCTATTATGGACATTCGAGTCATGTTGGGTAAGGAAGCGCATGGCTCGAGTGTTGCCTACCACCCGGGCTAAACTAGGATGTATCACGACTTGAAGCAGATTCCCTGGTGTTATGGCATGAAGGGGGATATATCACGGTTAGTTTCTGAGTGTTATACCTGCAAGTGAGTTAAAGCTGATCATGGAAGGCCTGGTGGCAAGTTGACTCCATTGGAGATCCCGACTTGGAAATGGGATAGCATTTCTATGGACTTCATTACGGGCTTACAAAGGTCTCCTAGAGGTTTTGACTCTGTTTGGGTGATAGTGGACAGACTGACGAAGTTTGCTCACTTTGTGCCTTATTAGATTGATTATCTGATGAAAAAGATAGCGGAGCTTTATTTGAGCGAAGTCATCTGATTGCATGGAGTTCCCGTTAGTATCATTTCAGACCGAGACTCCAGATTTACTTCCCATTTCTGGAAGAGTTTATAGAAGGGTTTGGGTACAAACTTGAGATATTCTATCGCATACCACCCGCATACTAATGGGCAGACAGAGCGAGTCAACCAGATTGTGGAAGATATGATCCGGTGTTATATTCTGGACCATGGTGGAGTGTGGGATGGGCGCTTGAGGCTGATGGAATTTGTATATAATAACAGTTATCAGGAGAGCCTGCAAATGGCTCCTTTTGAAACCTTGTATAGGAGGCACTGCAGAACACCGTTGTTTTGGACTGAGGCTGGTGAGAGGCCTTTGTTGGGTCTTGATGCGCTCGAGGAAATGGAAGTTGTTGTGAAGCTTATTCGGGAGAAGCTTCGTTTAGCTCAGGAGAGATATGAGAAGAACGCCAACCGGCGTAGATCTAATTTGGAATTTTCAGTGGAGGATATGGTATTCTTGAAGGTGTCCCCGATGGTTGGAGTAAAGAGGTTCGGCAAGAATCATACGTTGGACCCAAGGTTTGTGGGCCTATTTAAGATATTGGAGCGTATTGGCGTGGCAGCTTATAGGTTGGATTTGCCAGCAACCTTTCCAGGTGTGCATAATGTTTTTCATGTGAGCCAGCTGCAGAAGTGCGTGCAGAATAGTAGGTAAATGTTGGATGATGTGCCTCAGTTGGAGCCAAATCTGACTTTTGTGGAAAGGTCGGTCCGCATTCTGGATTCCTAGGATAGAGTGTTGCGGCGAAAGACCATTCCCATGGTCAAAGTCTTATGGAGGAACCAGAAGGTGGAAAGAGCGACTTGGAAGTTGGAGTCGACAACGAGGGAGGCTCACCCTCATCTGTTTCCTTAATTTTCGTGCCTGGTATGTTCTGCTTTCTCCTTTATAGCTCCAGTTAGGCTATTTTTGTTTCTTCCTTGTTAGAAGCTTGTGCGTAAAGTTTCGGGGCGAATCTTTCTTTTAGGGGGAGTGTCTGTAACGCCCCCGGTTTTTCTGTATTTATTTAATATCCCTTTGGCATTATGTTGATGCATTTCAGGCTTGTGTCATTGTTAGAGTACCTCGTTAGGTGTTCTTAGTTGTCGTAGCCTGTTTGCAAGGTTCCCCAGCTTGCCGGAGTCATTTTTGGAGACTCGGCTGAGCCTCTCAGGGAATTCTTATGCTTTGGCTTCAGGAGGTGTTAGCCCGAGTGTTTGATCGTCGGAGGTTGTTTTCGACTTCACCGTTGTTTTCGTAGGTTGAGTGTTTAGCTACGGTGCGAGTTTGATTGAAATTCGAGATCGTTTATTTTCGCATCGTTTTGATGGTTGCTTGTTAGCGGGTAGTCATTTTATTTAAGCGTATATTTATATTTACACATTTAGTTTGGTGGGTGTTGTAGGCGTGTCAACGTATATATACATACATATACGTACGTGTAAAGCTTTATAAAAAATATATATGTGTGATGTATGTATATATATAGGTATAGATTTATATGTGTATATATATACATAATGTTAATAGTGGCTGCCCTTGTAACTTATTTAATTATAATGGTATCTAATTAAATAGATTATGTATAAGGTTTCTTATATTTGTGTGCTGGTTAACATAATAGGGGTTGTTAGTGTAAGTATATATAAGGTTTGTTATTTATTTTAGGTTATTTCCTTCCCCAAAACCGGCGGCCTTCTTCCTGCGGTTCGAGCGTTAGATGCGGAAGGCCTGGGAGAACTCTGATCGCCGTCTCCCTGCCCGTAAAGCTCGAAACTCCAGTTTTGGGCCGGATCTGAGCTCCTCTAGGAAGGGCCACCGTTCCAAGGATTGTTCCATGTGCCCGATAGGTTTGGGAAGGTGTTGATGGCCGAATTTCTCCTAAGATCTAGGCAAGTGTACCCTTGCCATAGTAATTCCATGTCTTGTCTTGTTTGCTTGATTCATGGGAAGTCTTTTATATTTTTTTTTACTTGATTATACACATGAAAATCGGTACAAAACCTCTTATACCTCCCCTTTTTATTTTGCTTATTTCATTCCTTGGGTATGCGGTTTTAAGGTTTTCATTTTTTTTTCAGAGGGATCTGGCCCCTATAGGATATAATCCGAGTGCCCTTGTTTCAGGCTTTGTTCATTCATGAGATATTTTGTTGTTTGCGGTTTTCTTTTGGTGTAAACAATTTTTGTGGTTTTGTTATAATTAGTTTCAAGAGTTATATTATAGTTTCCCCATGGTTGCTCTAAAATCGGATTGGTATCAAAACCACCCAAACCCCTTATCATTTTTTGTGTGTGTCAATCCTCTTGTTTGCAATTAGTATCAAGCCCCTTGCTAATATTTGGTATCTAACCACCCAAGTTAATTGGTTATGGGTTGTATCAAGCTAAATGTTTATGGTTTGTAGAGGGTTAACTATTAGGGTTTTGTACCAAGCTAATTAAATAGGCTTGGTTGGAGATCAAGCTACTTGGTTAAATTTAATATCACATTTTTGGTGATCGTTTAGTATCAAACTACTTACATAAATTTAGTATCGTATCACTTTCAATTTATTTGTGTCAAACTACTTGCTTGGATAAACTCGATGTTTAGTCCATTGGTATATATATAAGGCTCTTAGGTGGGTTACTCTAGATTGTTTAGGTTTCAGTATGACTTCTTGGTGGTACCTGGAACCACCAGCAAAGGTTTCCCGAGTCACTTAGTACTGGAGAAGGATGTGGTTTTGGGGTGGGTCGGACCAATACCGCCACCCTTGTTTTTTTTTCTTCTTATCTTACTAAGACATTATGGGCTGTTTGGTTGAGTTGGACTGAAACCACCACCATAGCACCTTGAAGATATTTAGGCCTGATAGACTTGGTTGGACATGTTACCACCAGCATAGGCCCTTGCTACAGAATTTGTCCATCTCCAGTACTAGGTGATTCTTTCCGCTCTAGCTCTATGTTAGGACGTTATTATTTTTTCTAATCCTTCTTGCAGAGATTCTTGAAGCTTGGCTTCATCCGTGCACTTGGTGCACCCCCCTTTGCTAACTTCTGATGAGTATTTTCCCTTTACCTGTTTACTTTACTTCTTTTAGCTTATGCTGCTAGAATTAAATTTTGGGCCTGGTAAACCTTATGTAAATTCTCTTTTAAACCTAATTGTATCATTTCCTTTTTGATAATTACTTTGCTGAGGTGTTCTTCTTTTTTTTTGAATACCTCAGGTTCAGTTTTATAGTCGACTGTGTGGCTAGGTTTCTTTTGGAGATTTCTAGTATTATAGCCGCTGCTGTGATTTTTCTTCATCATTCTTGGGAGGTAATTTCTATACACTTGTAGTACAGATATGCCTACTCACTAGTTGGTTATTGTCAGTTGTTGACGCCCACTGGTAGTTTCTCTTTTAGATGCTTTGTACTTTGCTTATACTGCTAGATTTCCTGCTTTGGAGTTTATTCAACTTGCTCTTGGGAAGATTTATGCTAGGTTGTTAGTTACTTTTAAACAAAGAAACACTATTATATTTATATCTCATGATCATCATGTTTTATAAAACTCACACTACTTTCCAAATAACGTAAAAAGATCGTTTTCTTATATATGATATTAAATAAATCTAGGGTCTTGCATAGTATAAGTTGCCCCCTAGGGACACTTATGCACTCTCGTAGGATGTCAAAGTAATGAAAATAAAGTATTTTTTGTTTCGTATAAGTATATTTTTTAATTATGGACTAGCTGATCCACTGAGTCGAGGGATACGGCCTCTAAAATATTATTGATTTTCAAATCTTTAAAGCTTGTGATTTTTCATAGTCTTAGTAGTTAGTGTTTGTCTGAGCGTTGGCAGTTATCCCCTGCATTACGTGGCATCAAAACACTTGTTTACTCCTACTCTGATACATCTTCATTTCGGAGAAAATGCGGGTTATGACAACTATTGACGGGGAGCCTTCTCCTACAATCCCAGAGGCAAGTCATTTTGATATTCCTCCAGATGTCACTCCATCTACTGCTACTGAGAACACATCTACCCAACCAGAGGACTTAGGTATTATAGATATTGATCTGCCTGCTAAAGACATTATTTCTGATGCATAAGTGCAAGAACAAGTCCTAACTACAGAAGATGATATCAATAAAATGATTGATGAACTCACATCCAAAGAACCTCTTTCCCCTTTACATGTAGAGAAATTTCTTTCTCCATAACCATCTCCATTAGACCATCATTTTGAACCAGGATCCCCTCACCCTCAGTCTCCTGCTGCAGATGTATATGAAGAGGAAATAGTTTTGATTTCTGATTAAAAAGAAGCAACTCCTGAACCAACTGAAGCTCCCCTAAAAATCCTAGACTTCTCCCTTCTTACTATTCTTGGTGAGGAAGGAGATGTCATGATTCATACCACCAGAGCCCAGAGCTCAAGGAATATTTAGAAAAATCTGATAATAACATGAAAACCCTTTGGGAAGGAAAGCTAACTAAGATACATGCTGATGTTCAGAATCAGATTGATGGTGTCAAGTTTCACACTTATGATACAGTAGTTTGGATGCACAACCAGACATTTCCTTATTTTCAAGTTAATCTAAATGTTATTCCACATCATCTTAATCTAACAGCTCAGTATCCTCCTGTTCAGCAGCCATCATTCTCTCCAAGACCTGAAGGTTCTGATGCTCCTCCTTCAAAAAGCTATACTCAAGTATGGGAATCTGAACAGACTAATGTGCCTTCTCAAGCACCTCCTAATGTGCAAATAACTAAAATAAGAAAGTATGGTGATGGAGCCTCTGCCAGCAGGTCCACTCCGAATCCCGAGGCTGAAAGATGGAAAGCCCAAGAATTTGCTAAAATATGGATCCCTGCCTCAAAGTGACTAATTATTGATACTCTGAAACATTTTATTGATTTTAATGAGAATAGACATGATCATTACAGCTCCCATTAATGGGACTTGTTTGAGAAATCTATCACCAAGAGAAGAATTTATGACAGAGAGTATAAAAGAACAATCCTAAGGCTCCTCCCAAACCTCCAAAGTACTATCCAAAACCTTACTGCTACCAGAAGAGACAACAAGAGAAGAAGGAGAAAGGGCAACATTAGCAAAGCCAGCAGTAATAGAAAAAGATCAGAGAGTTTATATATGATATTTTGAGGATTTGGATTTTTCATGGACAAAATCTATAAATATAAATCTTTTAATTTTGATGATCTAAATTTTCATTGCTTATCATTTTTTCATTATTACTTTGTTTACTAGTCAGTTTGTTTTGTTTATCTTGATGTAATTCAGCTCAGTGTAGAGGGTTCTGACTCATATAAATAGGGGGGATTATTTGGTATTGTATCCACAATAACCTAGATTTGTTTGAAGTTACCCTTGAACTAAGATGAATTAAGTTTGTATTTGATGCTCTTTTCAAGTTGAGTGCTTGCAGGTTATAATTGCCAAGTGTAGACCAATGTCAGTCTACAATGAGTCACCAAATAAAGGACCATATAATGTAATCCCTTATTGTGTGATCCATGGTGTTGACTCATGTGTAACCTCTCTATTGGAACACACTTACTTCTCAGGTACTAAAGTTATAGGAGAAAGAATAGTTGCAGAAATTCCTTAAGGAAGAAAATTTTTAGAAAGTCAAAAATTTTCTAAGCCCATTACTCGAGTAAGACATCTTGTACTGGAGTAGTGTTGGAGAAAATTCTCGAGTCTGCTCAGTGTAGTTTTCGAGTAGCAGAAGGTATTCTTGAGAAGTCTTCATTTAGTACTCGATAAAGCCATGGAGTACTCGAGTAAGTCTTATCTCTTTCACGAGTTTACTGAAAATCATTTCAGAATTTTCCTAAGTCTAGCACTCGAGTAACAAAGCCATCACTTGAGAAGGCCAAGACTTTGTCTCGAGAAGCAGAAGGCTAGTACGCGAGTAATTAGAAATTATTATTCGAGAAGTTTTTTTTCTCGAGAAGTCATGATAGTTCTCGAGAAATCTTTATCTAGTTCTCGAGTAATAGAAGTCACTTCTCGAGAAGCCAAATATCATTTCCCGTATTTCCTTAAGGACTTGTTCTCGAGAACGATACTTCCTCTTCTCGAGAAACAAATACTGTTCTCGAGTAGTATGTTATTTACTCGAGAAATGTAGATGTTTTCCCGAAATTTTCTCTAAGTCCAGACGAAAAATATATCAAAATTAACCTCGATTCTTATTGGCCTACGCGTACAGCCATTTATGATGATGACCGTTAGGCTTCTCCTATAAAAGTTCGTATCAAAATCGACTAAAATCAAGAATTCTGAATTGTACTATTCATTATAAATCGGGAAAGCCACCGCTCTTCATCGTCATTCTTGTCACCTCTCTTCTTCGATTCAAGTGATTCAGAATAAGAATTGATCGACAGATCAAGGCGTTCAACTTCTACAGATCTCTTTCACTACAAGAAAATAGGCTTTTAGTGACGAGAATTTTGGTCATTAAATATTGCGGTTTGGTCACTAAAGACATTTAGCAACCAAATTTAACCTGTTACAAGGTGGTTGCAAAATGCCCGTCACAAAAAGTATTTAGTAACCAAAAAAATTTGTCACTAAATGTACATTATTAGTGACATATATATTTCGTCACTAAATTTATATTATTAGTGAAAACAATTTTTCATCACTAAATATACATTATTAGTGATTACTTTTTTCGTCACTAAATATATTTAGTGACCAAATTTATTGCATAATTACTTTTTGTTATTAAAATTATTTATTTCACCATTAAATACAACAATAAATAAAATATTCATTTGCTAAAAAAAATCTCATGAAAGAAAAGTGTGTTTCTTTTACATTTATTTATAGAAAAAAGGCGGGAGATAGCCCAAATCCTTTAATACAGACAAATAAAGCTTTTAACTTTACTAAACTCAGTACATAAAAAGATTCTATAATAAACAAACAATACATTACTCTTTCTTTACATGTAATACAAAATAAATAAATATACTATGATGAACAAATATATTGTGATTTCTCTATCCTCACCGTGCTCCCATGTTCAAGCTCCTCATAGGCACCATTTTTACGGAATCCGTCTCGATTTTTCTTGGAGGTTCTAATTTTAACTACTTGGAGGTACTTATCAAAGATTCACACCATCATTTCTCAAATGTCTTAGCTATCTCAGCATTTTAAGCTGGGCACGGGAATTACAAAGTATGGATTCAGTAATTAAATAACAATGAAAATAGTTAAAAAAACTTCACAGCATCCTCAAGATGCCCTTAATGGATTCCATGAACTCCTCCCTTCCTACGTAGGGTCCTTGGTTGGGGAGCTTGCTAAGATCATCACTACCTACCTGATCTCCGACCATGACACGCTCCCGAGATCTTCTGTGCTGGTCACTCTCCACATTTACCGCACCAAAATGTTGAAGTCAAAATTGACCTCTGTGGAGTTCGGGGTCCCAAAAGAGGTGATCTCACACCTACTACACTCGGGGGAACGTCACGGACCAAAGACTTGGAACACTAGGAATATACCCTCGGCTCTAGCGTGGAGGTTGCACCACACACCCGTAAGGTCACAAGAGCACTTCCCCTCCCTCCTCAATGGCTGAGCTGGGTACCTTGGAGAGCTCTCTCATTGAACCAAGAAGAATCCTAAGGAGGAGGAAGCCCAAAAAACTCATCCCTCCAAAGGTACCCAAGGGGGTCTATTTATAGTTTTTCCAAGCCTGGGGACCAAAATGTCCAAAATACCATTAAGGCAAAAAGGTATCGAGCGGATAGAAAACCTCCACACCGGGGGATAAAGAGGTAATTCCCCCCCCCCCCCCCCCGAGGGAAAAATTGTAAAAACACAGCCCAAAGAGGTCCATGGGGAATAGAGGCTAAGCCAGCCATCCCCCCCCACCTGGTCGAAGGCCGCTCTCTCCTGCGCGTGCAAGCTGCTCCGGGAGAGAGCCCGGCCGCAGGCCGCTCTCGCCAATGCGAGCAGGCTGCCCCAACCTCACGCCTATCAAGCTGGGGCGGGTGCCGACCAACTTGTCGCACTCGCCCCCAAAAAAGGGGCCACTAAGGGGAGGCAGATTTTTCCTCCCCCTACTAGTTTATTTCCAAGGCCAAGCCAAAATTGGCCACCAAGAGTGCAAAATCTCTCAAGCTTAAAAATCATAAAGCTGGTCCTGTGTCTGCCGAGGGGACCCTACTCTACGAATACGGGGTTGTACACTGAGACTATAATTATGTGTTCCTTGTCGAGATCATCACCAAATATAGGTCTGGCATCTCCATTTTGAGCCAGGTCATTTTTTGTATCAGCATCACCAACACATATTATCGTACTCGCAAACCCTTTAACGCAATAGTTTGAGAGTTCTTAGGAATACCTCAAGAAAATAAAAGCATCACAAGCAAGCAGCCTCTTTGCACATACAAATCCACTCCATCCACTTTGAAGACGGTGTCTCCTAGGTTGACCTAGCATTCAAGAGCCAAAATACATTTTAGTATTATGGACAATAAAAACTTTATTGCAATCGCAAGGCTCGCTAATTAATTTGAAAACATAATCAAAGCATTTCAGCAAAGCTATTTGTCATGACACAATCAAGTCAACAAAATTAGATGTGAGAAGATGCATTACCAAAGTAGTCGTACTGTATATAGAAATCAAATCACTTACATGATGCATTTCACTAAAAGAGTCTTTATACATGGAGTCGAGTTCTCTCAAATGAGCAAGGTAATCACGAAGCTTCAATTAAACCATTAATTTGGTAAACAAAATTTGGGATGGATTTGGTGTAACATACATACACGTTTTATGGGATATAGTAGAAGGTCCGGTTGGGGCCCCACACCATATTCCACGAACAGGCGGAGAGGTTACTTTATAATATCAAAACTACCAACGATTCCTAACAGAGAGCATTCTAGCGGAAGCTTCAAGGTTGAAAACTTTGAACTCAAGTACAACATAATAAATGTCCACTAATAAAGATTAGGAATGAAAACAACCAATACACAGGGTATATGGGCTTATGGCCTTACAAGTTTCTCTTAACAGGAGTGTGGTTATTAACATCAGCACACAGGCTGGCCACACATGAATAAGAGTAAAGCAAAGTAAAGTCTTCAAGGGCAGCAGCGCAACTAGGGCTTCAACGCAACCAGGGCTTCAACGCAACCAGGGCTTCAGCCCGCTATTTCCCGCTTGGGCTTGCTCCTCCTGCAAGAAACAATCCACCAAGCGGCGGCAAACAGGGCAATGGTCATCATTCAGCTGACCAATTATAACGACCATGCCCTTGACACGGGGCAGCGTAATTCCTTCCATGTAAAGCTTTTTATTAACCATCACATATATACTATAATCCACCACGGCTGTGCACAACCACACTAACCAATACATAACACAAACATCGACACGATGGACCGACGCTCTGTGCACTCAGGGAACCTTATTGGTGAACCGGAAAATCCAGGGTCCCACCACTGTTTCAAGGTCTCTCTCCCTTACGGTCCAGAATGAGCATTCCTAATCATTACGGCGTGTATGCCTAAGACTCTCGCTATGCGATCCTAACAGGGACTTAAGCTCCCAATGTTAGACAACCATAATGCGGGTACAGATCCACCTTGCCCGTTTCTCATCATCGTCAGTCGTCACACAAGACCGACACGGGTACAGCATCTCCTTGCCCGTTCATTACCAAGGCTTTTAGTTATAGCACAACGGCCCAACAAAACACAACATGGTACTCATGACCACACGAGTTGCACACTAACTATCAACTCTCAAATTTTCCTGGACTTCATCCAGTACTTCCTGCTGCACCAAGCCACAGGTATTCACCAAGGGACTCCATACAAACAATCAATGAACACGGAGTATTCTCCGATTTGCAAACAAAGCATCACCAATCTGTACTACTCACTTCCGGATGGGCTTCACAAAGAATGCCTAACCGTACTACTCACTTCCGGTTCTAATGCAACAAAACAAGGGATGAACCACTGATCCCACGAGAATCACTTCGCGTTCCGCCTTTTTGGTGGAGGATTCCTATGCAAATGCAGGAAAGAAGGACTTCACATGTCCGAGTGAAAAATCGTTACCCTTGCAGCACGTTTTGGCGCCATGGAGAAAAGTACATGGTTGGAAAGGATCGCAATGCTCTTGCCTCTGCGAATCTGAATTCGGCATGTGATTCGGACCACCGTAGCACCACCGCCGGCCGGATTCCTCTTCTCCTACCTCCTCTTCTCTCCCCTCTCTCTTCTCCTTAGAAAGAGAAAGCCAAATATGAAATAAGGAATAACTTCCCCATTCCCGTCCATAAACCATCAGGATGCAAGCTAGGGCTGTTGGATCGTATTTAATAAAAATGAACGGCCCAGATTAACTCTGAAAATCATTTCAGATGCCCGAACATGGCTTTGCACATGGCCTTGTGCCTGACCGTATGCCCTGCTTGCACACAAAATCTTTGATCCAGAGTAGGACATGGGTTGAGACACGCCCGTGTCGCCCAAACTAGCACGCCCGTGTCGCCCAAACATGTTCCATAACCGCACCACGGAACCGACACGACCCTTAGTGGACATTAGTCCTGACACGCCCATGTCAGGATTGACACGGCCATGTCAACCGCGACATACCCGTGTCCCGAGCCGTGTACACGCCTCTCTACACAACCAAGTTTCCAGAGAAGGACACGCCATGTTGACATGCCCGTATCAACTTTGATACGCCTGTGTCAACTTTGACATGCCCGTGTCAGCACCCCTTACATGCTCGTGACTTCCAGCCGGGAAATTCCCATGGCTCCAGAACCTATAAAAACACTTCCCATACCTATAGTGTTTTTGGGGCATTACAATTCTGCCCCTCTTATAAGAATTTCGTCCCGAAATTCACTAAGCACAAAAAAAAATTATATACTATGCAAATATATACTATTGTTCGTACAAATGGTTACAACAATACTACAAAAATAGCTCGGGAAATTCAGTACGCATGGCTTGTTCCTCCTCCCATGACAACTCCTCTCGGCCACAATTGCCCCATCAGACCTTAACCATCCCGACAGCTTTATTTTGTAGTTGTTTAACCATTGTATCCTCGATCTGAATAGGCCTAACCATTGTCGTTAGCCCACTATCGACAAATACTCGATCCGTATCAACCAACTGAGATTGCTCTTTCACTACTTTCCTTAATACCGAGACAAGAAACACGTCATGCAAACCACTCAGTTTTGTTGAAAGCATTAACCGATAAGCAACCTCACAAACACGTTCTACCACTTCAAACGGTCCCAAATACCTCGGGCTCAGCTTTTTCAGACGCCGTATCCTGGACACGCCCTTGAAGGGTTTAATCTTAAGGTATACCCAATCGCCCACCGCAAACTCCACATTTCTGTGCTTGGCATTGAAGTACTTTGCTTTCCTGTCTTGAGCCACCAACAATCTTTCTCGAATCAACCGAATAGTCGAGTTAGCATCATCCATTTCTTTTCTATTGTACAACTTTGATTCGCTAGTCTCCGCCCAAGCCAAAGGGGTACGACACTTCCTACCGTATAAGGCCTCAAAGGGCGTCATTTGAATACTAGCTTGATAGCTATTGTTGTAGGTGAACTCGATCATATATAGATGATCTTACCAACTCTTTCTGAAATCTATTGCACACATTCGGAGCATATCCTCTAACATCATGTTAGTCCTTTCGGTCTGACCATCCGTCTGAGGATGAAAGGTCGTACTGAAATGCAATTTCGTACCCAATATTTGGTGAATTAGCCTCCAATCTCCCGAAGTGAAACGCCCATCACGATCACTAACGATGGTACGGGGCACACCGTGCAATCGTACAATGTTATCCACATACAAATTTGCAAACTTGTTAACTGAGTCATCCTTCTGGTTCGGGATGAAGTGTGACACCTTAGTTAACCGGTCCACAATCACCCAAACTGTATCATTACCGCGTTGCGACCTCGCTAGCCCATGCACAAAATCCATCGAGATGTCATCAAATTTCCATATAGGAATAGGCAATGACTTCAGAAGACCACCTGGCCTTTGGCATTCAGCCTTTACCAAGGCACATGTCTTGCATTTCGCAATATAATGTGCTATATCCTTCTTCATTCCAAGCCACCAGGACATTTTCTTCATATCCTTATACATCTTTGTGCTCCCTTGGTGAATTGAATATTTTGTGAAGTGGGCTTCATACAATAATTCTTCACAAATTTTACCCCTACTTGGGACGCACAAACGACCTTCTCTCCGCAAAAGGCCGTCATCAAAAGAAAACTGAGAATCTGAAATCTCTGCTGCATAATGTTGTAGACATTCATCAAGTTCTGTTGCCTGCCAAAATCTATCCGTAAGGTCACACTATACCTCTGTCCAGTCTGAAAGATAGGGTAAGCTCTGAACAACTCTAGAGGGGGGGGGGGTGAATAGAGTTTTTAAAGTCTTTTTGATTTTTGCGGAAATACCAAGTCTTTAATCTAATATGTTACTATGATATAAGTGTATAAGTGTACAAGTGAATTAGAGAAAAGGTAACTAAGCTATACAGTAAAATGTATCACAACACAAACAATTATATCACAGCACAAATACACAGGAAAATCACAGCCATACAGAAAACACAAGAATTTTATAGTGGTTCCCCAAACTTGGTTACATCCACTCTTCTACCACCCTAGGTAGGAATCCACTACAAGTTTTGATCAGGTGACTGCCACCAATGAGCTTTTGATCAGGTGCTCAAAAACAAACCCAAGTCTTTTGGAAGGAGACTTGCAACTAGAATAATTTTAAAGGGAATTAAAACCTTATACAGAGGTGGGGAAGAGAGGTTGATTGAAGTCTTCTTTTATCAAATCAAAATGAGAAGACTTTGTGGATTCTGTGATGTTGTCAAAGTTCCCCCTGAGATCTTGAATGGTTCAGGAGTGGAAGCTTTGCAAAGGGTGAGTAGGCCTTCTGTTGTAAGATCTACGTTCTGAGATCCTTTGACTGATTTGAATATTTTTGTCACTTGAGATCCCAGAAAACAATGAAGGAGAAGAAAGACTCTTGATAGTGATTGTTGTTCTTTCTTCTTTTTTTTAGAGTAGTGGATTTTTCTTCAGAGAGCTGTATGCACTGCACTTGTTGTTTTTCTAAAAAAAATTCTGTATTCTGAAAGGTTTCTGTGTATGTTGCTTTTTTTCCTAGTTGAGAGATTATCTGCTCTATAACTGCCTCAAGTTCGACTTCAAAAACCTGCAATTAATTCTTAGCCGAAATCTCGGAAAATGAAAACGGCAAGTATGCTGTCATATATTCTATTCTATGTCTGTCCCGAGATATAAGCAATTAATTCCATGGAGGATATTTGTAATCAATGATGCCAGTAACGTCTCGATTCAAACAATATAAGAGCATTGATTATCCAAGGAATTAACAGCCTATAATAGATATAAAATAAGGAGACAGAAAAAGAAAGAATAAATAACAATATGTCTTACAGTTTTCGTCGACCAAAGATCAGCGAACAACTGCAATGTATAAACTGATAGATTCTGTGCTCTGAGTTTGTCGACCTGAGAATAGCTTTCGTCGAGCTAAGAATAGCGGTTCGTCGAGCTGAGATCCAAGATCGTCGAACTCTGATTTCTGCTTGATAACTTTCTTCTTCTGTGCATCAAGTTCGTCGAGCTGAAGTCTGAGATCGTCGAGTTGAGTCTGCAGTCTGGACTTAGAATATTTTCTGATGTTGAGTGTTGAAGTATTGATCTGGCGTGGAGTGCGTTGAGTGATTTTTGGCTCTGGGAGTTGAAGTGTTTGTCGACCTGAGGACAGAGTTCGTCTAGTTGATGTTCTTAGTTCGTTGACTGAAGTTTGACTAGAGGAGTTATCACTTTGTCCAGAGTTCGCCTAGCTGAGATCTATGTTCGTCGAGCTCAGCTCAGAGAATTGTCTTTGAGTTAGTCGAGCTGAGCATGACAATTATCGATCGGAGATCGACGAACGTAGATCTCCTTTTTCCAAAACTTAAATTCTCTAAGTCTGGAGTCTTTGGCAGTGTAGGAGGCTGGTCCTTTGTACTGTTGATTCTAAGTACTTTACCTAGACTCTAAGACATAGTCATGACCCTGATCTATACCTGTTGGGTCATATCCTAATTTAGTGAACCTAGCCCAAATCCAACTAGGGATCCAACAATCTCCCTCTATTTGTGTGAGGTCACTAATTGCAGACTCAATACCAGAAAATATACAAAGCAGAAATACAATATATATATATCTAACAAATAATTTGAAAGAAAATGTAACAGATATATTTAAATAGTCAGCTTTGGAAAAGAAAACATAGTTTAACAAAGTATTCCAAAGACAAGTAGTAGAACTTCTTCAGGATTTTCTATTTTTACTTCTTGGATTTTGCTTCCTTCTTCTTTTCTCTAGGCTTGGTAAATATAATTTCCCTGTTAGGATTAACAGCTTCTCTTTTTGATATATACAGATCTGTTGCTCGAATAACTATCTCGGTTGAAGTTCTGGGAACAATTTCCTCTGGATATCTAGCCATATAATCAGCAGGGTCAAACAATTTCTTGCTCACCTGAAGTCTTTCAAGATCTTTTTCTCAATAAGTAGACATTGTAGAGAATTTAGTTGGATCCTGTCCATCTTCACTAGCCTTTTTCTTCTGTGATAGAGCAATCAATTCTTGAAGCCTGGCCATCCTGAAGTTTGAATCATCATCCTGACTGACAGGTGACTGATCTTCTTGAGAGGGTAGCAGGGTGACAGGCCTGAATTATGTTGACTGTTCTTGGAAGTTTGTTGTAATTTGGCTTTCACTACTTTGAGTTTACAATGATTTTGGAGGTGTAGCTTCACTGTATTTTCCTTTGGGTTTATGTGATACAGAGTGTCTTCTTTGTCCAGCCTGTGTTTGAGCAGGAGAGATTTCTGGTTTCTGATATACTATTTCTTTTATCTATTCTGTACAGCTAGTACTTCTTTGCTGACTGCTTCCATGTGATTGCTATCTAGATGGCCTTTCCTGCCTCTGATAAGTTCTGGTGAATGAGGGCTTGGAGGGTGCATCTTACTTTTGAGAGCTGATTCCAGAAGCACCAACAGTTGGTGGAGGAGGAGGAGGGGAATCCTTCCTATATTTGTAAGCTGGGGGAGGAGAGTACCTTCTACTTTTATTCCTGACCTTTTGTTCATTATTTGAGAGCCACATCTAAGTCGGCATTATAACGCCCCCGAATTTTCAGCGATTATTTAATTCTCGTTTGGCGTTACGTTGACGCGTTTTCTTGGCTTGTGCCATCTATAGAGTGTGGTCTTAACTCCTTAGAACTAGGTGCCCTATTTTGTAGCCTGTTGGCAAGATCTCCCTAGCAAGCCGAGTCGTTTTGGGTGACCCGGTGTGGCCTCTCGGGGGATGATTGTGTTTTGGCTTCAGGAGGGTATAACTCGAGTTCTGTTCGTCGAAAGTTTATTTCGACTTCGCCGTTTTGTTCGTAGCGTGGATATTTAGTTACGGTGCGAATTTCGTCGAATTCCGAGGTGGTTCGGTTTTCGAGTCGTTTTGGGTGTGCTATTAGTAAAAACAAATTAGAAACCCTTTTAAGTTAGGTGAACCGATGGCTTGGGATGCAGTTAGGCTGAACCATCATGGCTAAGCTTATATAAAAGCCTTATTAAGAAGTGGCGGGCCCACTTCTCCTTCATCCTTCTTCCCGAGACCGAAAGAAAAACCGCTATTCCTGTTTCGCGGAAGGCAGAGGCGGAAGTGACGGTTAGCCCTTGCCTTTGGACGTTGATTCCGGGAGTGTTCGTGGACGGATTTCGATTCCCAAAGCGGCGTTGTCATGCTCTCGCTCAGATCCTCATTTCGACGGTAAGATATTTGATTTTTCGTGCAGTTTTAGGAGACTTGGATTTGCGGTTCTTGTGGTTTTCCACCATTAATGTGCGGGTTTGCTTGTTAGGTGCTTCTCCTTCTAGTGAAGAACGAAGAGGAGGGAAAGCCGACCAAGCTTCGCCGGAAATCGAGGCAAGTGGTATTCTTGCCCTTGCCATTGTTGTTCTTTTGAATTTTTTGAATGTTTCCCGGTTAGCCCTAGGGGAGAAACCAAACATATTCTCTTTTACCTTGCTGAATTTAGGGCTTAGATTCGCCTATGAAACCCCCTCCTTGTGCTGTTTTGCTCAACCCGATGGTTGTTTTAACAATTTAGACTCCATATTTGTAGTTCTAGTTGGGTGCTTTTGCGGGTGGAGCCGAGAGAAAGAGTGAGGGAGGTTGTTGTGGTAGGGCTCTGGTTAGAACCAGTCTTGGTAGACTCTCGGGTTTTGGTTTCGAGTGTGGTGCGCACACTAAAAGCCAAAAGCCGCCTGGACTTGGCGTCGAGTGTGGTGGACATACTCAAAGCCATAGTTCGGTTTGTTCTTTGCGGCTGAGTGGTGGGGTGATTGAGTGAAAATTTTAGTCTAAGTCAAAATCGACGAGAATCATCCTTGATTCCTGCCGATTTCGACGTGATTCCCACCGATCGGCGAGAATCATCCTTGATTCCCGCCGATTCGGCGAGAATCATCCTTGATTCCCGCCGATCGTCGAGAATCCTTCTGGATTCTCGCCGATTTGGCGAGAATCATCCTACATTCCCGCCGATTCGGCGAGAATCAGTCGGCATTCCCGCCGACCTCCTCTTGTTGGCGTTGTCATAGGGTCCTCCTGCGGAAATGAACCTTGGCGTAGTGTGAGTTGACCCAACTCAACGCCGAAGCTGCTTTGGCGTTGAGGGGGGTAGACTCGCTCAACGCCACTGTTAGGTTTTGTGGTTTTGCTGAAGGCGTTGAGGGAGTGGACCTCACTCAACGCCATGGCTGTTTTGGCATTGAGTGAGGTTAGCTCACTCAATGCCGCTGCCTCTTTTGCTGAAGGTGTTGAGGGAGTGGAACTCACTCAACGCCATGGCTGTTTTGGCGTTGAGTGAGGATAGCTCACTCAACGCCAAAGCTGTTCTTGCGGAAGGCATTGAGGGAGTGGACCTCACTCAACGCAATGGCTGTTCTTGCGCAGAGTGAGGCTAACTCACTCAATGCCAAGGTCTGGTTAGGCACTGAGTGGATTCCACTCTATGCCGAGCCGTGTTGAGTAACTTCAACACTGTTTCTCTTTCCTCGATTTACGTTCCCGAGTGAATTCCTTGTTTATATTTGTAGTTTCCTTGTCGGCCTTGTTTTTCTTTCCTAATGGCCGAATCATGGTTGGTGGTTAGTAGTGGTTGTTTGAAGCTCTTCATGGGGGAGGTGTTGTGTAATTTAGCCAAGGCCACCCTTATTCTTCTATCTTACTCCTGGTACGGGCTGGGCAAGGGGGTGGAAGGTCCCTTGTGCTTTCACATGTAGACCCTTGAGCTTGTTGGCTTGGAAATGGTGGTTGGGGGACTAAGTTTGCCTCCAACCCGGATCCATGCTGTTTGTTTTAGCTACTACCATCTCCCACACCTTAGGGTCTTAGAAGTTGCTTCCTTAGTAGATTGCAGCACTTTGGGCTCTTGGTAGCCTAGTAGACCCTGCATGATGTAGTTTTTGGGTAGGGTTGGTGCTGTTTCCTCACACGTAGTGCATTCCTTGTTGTCTTGCCTTGGGCAGTTGTGACTTTTTCTACTGTATGTTTTCCTCTTTTATTCATTCCCTGGTTGACACTTCCATGCAGTTTTTCCTTGTTTGTCTTGCTGAGGTATTCTTTCTTCTTTTGAATACCTCAGGTTCTGAGCAGTAGCCAGTTTGGTGGCTAGGTTGCGGTGGTGTTGTTGGTGGTCTCTTGGACTTTGGAGATCTGGTTGCTTTGTTAGTGAGGTAGTTTTTCAGTACTTTTCTTACAGACAAATATATTTGCCCGTGGGTTCGTGTCAGGTTGTTGGCGCCCACTGGTGGTTTTTACCGTTGTACTAGATATATTACTTTTGCTGCTACCATTTTCTGGAGATAGTCTACTTGCTTTGAGGAGGATTTATGTTAGGTTGCTAGTTATTTTAAAACTACAACTATTATTATTATAAGATTATTGCATGATCAGCATGTTTTATAAAGGTAAATCACTATTTTCCAAACAACGTATAAAGATCGTTTTCTTATATATAATATAAATTAAATATAGAGTCTTCCATGGCATAAGTGGTCCTCTTAGGGCTCTTATGCACTTCTTAGGATGCCAAACCTGAATAAAATATTTTTCCGCAGCGCTTAAGTATAGTTTTTAACTGTGGACTAGGTGATCCACCGAGCCGAGGGATACGGCCTCTAAAGTATAACTGATTTTCTAATCATTAAACTCATAAATTTCTTTCATAAAGTGTAATAGATGGTTTTGCCTGAGCGTCAGCAGTTATCCCCTGCTTGACGTGGAATCATGACGCGCGTTTTCTCATACTCTGATAATTCTTTAATTCGAAGAAAATGCGGGTTGTGACAGTTGGTATTAGAGGGAGGTTGCTTGACAAGTTAGTCGGGCAACCTTCCTTTGATTGCTTTAGAAGTTCAGCATCATGTCATTCACACACCAATATGTCATCAACACGTCTTGGCAAAAGAACGAACACTACACTCATAGCATAACATAAAGTATACGGGACATATTATGTAGTATGGGATGCATAATATGTGTTCGTATATGGATCCACCATAAGGGCAAATGTGAGGGTTATGTAGTATGGGATGCATAACCTCACCATATGGCTGCGACTAGCACGTTTACTTTTCTTCGTTGCATGCGAATGTTATGTAGAATGGGATGCATAACATTCTCATGCGTACGCCGCTCATAACATGCATTAGGGCCCTTTTAGAATGCATATCACAAACATGCATATCATAACATTGCATAAGCACAATGTGCCAAGCTAAAGACTGGCAGGATGACATATGTACACACATAAGTTTTCGAGTCAAAAATAATATAAAATCATGCATTCCCGATCTAGGCACAAGAATTAGTATGGCGGTGGTTAACCATCCTAGGTTAGGGCATAACATCAATTTTTGTAAAAAGATAAACTCCCAAAGCAAGTTTAGCAGCTTTAAGTTCATATCTATATATGTATTGTCTATACTAGTTGTTGGGTCTTGCTGTTAAACTAGGATCTAACTAGTGTTGCTATGACTTTAGAATGGCAAGACGTCCTTCAACTAGATCAACTCCCCTGTCTGAGGGTGAGTCATCTAGAGCTCAAAATGATGCGGTAATCGAAAGCTTGCGGCAGAGTAGCAATTCCTTGAGCAGGCAGTTGGTGGAGGTGTGAGCCCAGATTCAGTCTTTGGTAGCAGTTGTGGCAGGTAAGACTCAGGGAGTGCAAGGCCCTGTAGGGGGGATTGCTGTTCCTACCCCTCCTGCACCCTTAAGACCTCCAGTGGTTGTGCCAGCGGAGATGGCCTTCATCTCGCAGTTTCAGCGGCTGAGCCCTCCCACTTATGACGGGAAGGAAGATTTCATGGTGTTAGACGACTGGCTGATCTCCATGGAGGAGATGTTCTTGTACTCAAGGATTGCAGACAATCAAAGGGTGATGATAGCCGCCTATCAGCTTAAAGGATTGGCTAAGTGTTGGTGGCTGAGAGAGAAGGAGAGCTTGGTAGCTGGATTCTCTTGGGAGGTGTTTAAGGAGATGCTATTGAGGACGTTCTTACCCTCGGTCGAGCATGACCGCCTTATGAATGACTTCCTCCATCTGAAGCAAAGGCAGCTCACGGTGGGTGAGTATGAGATAGAGTTCAGTAAGCTGAGCCATTTTGCCCCAGGATTGATCAGCATTGAGGCTGATCGAGTTAAGCGATTTCTCGGTGGTTTGAGGAGTGAGGTGCAGCAGCTGACTAGTGCTTATGGGTCAGAGACTTATGTAAGAGTAGTGGAGGCTGCTCTGAAGGTGGAGGCTATTGAGACCGCGAAGAGAAGAGGACAGCAAAGTAGGAAGGATAAGGGGAAGTCTGTGGAGGAAAAGAAACCCCAGGTACCCGGTACGGTTCCTGGGAAGAAGAGCAAAGTGGTGTGCAGTTTCTGTGGCCGGTCAGGCCACCCTGTCGAGAGATGTTTCAAGAGGGCAGCAGCTCAGAGGAAGGAGCAGGTTCATGCGATTGAGGGTGCTCCTAGGAGAGATGTCTCCTATTCTGTTTTCAAGCGACCCGGGCATGATGCTGCCCAGTGCTGGTCTAAGGATAAGGTCTGTTTTCAGTGTGGGCAGAAGGGAAATATCAAGTCTAGGTGTCCTCAGGTACAGCCTACTCTTCATGCAGTTCCTCTTCAAGCATTACCTCCGCCCCAGCGTGTGGACAAGGGAAAGGGAAAGCTGAACGTGATCTCTTCTGAGGAGGCTGAAGCTTCGACTCAGGTCATCTCAGGTTAGTTGTCTTCCAGCCTGAATGTTTTGTTCTTGTCTTACTAGAATGTTTGTAGTATTGTTGTGGTAGTTCCTTAGTTATAAATGTTTATATAGGGAAGTTTAAGGTGGAGAACTGCTGGGCGCGGGTTCTGTTTGACTCCGGCGCTACCCACTCATTCGTGGCTAGAGCCTTTGTAGAGCGACATCGGTTGACTTTAGATCGAGTTCAGGATACCTTTCATGTCAAGTTCCCCTCTAGTGAATCTGTGTCTTCAGATTTGGGCATGTTAGATTGCCCTATTTTGTTGGGTGACTTCCTTGCGAAGGCAGACCTGAAGATGATTGATCTGGAGGACTTCGATGTTATTTTGGGCATGGACTGGCTGTCTAGGTATGATGCAGTAATTCAGTACAAAGGGAAGCGCTTGATCTTCATTAGGGACGACGGTCAGCCCGGAAGCGTATATGTAGATCTGAGCCAGGATTCTTCTGTCATCTCTGCGGTATGTGCTCAGAAGCTTTTTCTTTCGGACTGGTTTGCTTGTCTGGTCTCGGTGGTTGGGACCCCTATTAGTGTGCCGCGCTTAGAGGAGATTCCAGTTGTTCGTGATTTCACCGATGTTTTTCCTGATGACCTTCCTGGTCTTCCTCCCAAGCAGTATGTTGAGTTTGTGATCGATTTGGAGCCGGGTACGCATCCTATTGCTAAGGCGCCGTACCGGATGGCCCCTCGAGAGCTAGAGGAGTTGCGAGTCCAGTTTGACGAGTTGTTGACGAAAGGGTTTATCAGGCAGAGTTCATCGCCTTGGGGTGCTCCTGTTCTATTTGTGAAGAAGAAAGATGGGTCAATGCGGCTTTGCATCGACTATAGGGAGTTGAACAAAGTCACAATTAAGAACAGGTACCCTCTGCCGAGGATCGATGATTTATTTGACCAGTTGCGCGGTAGCACGGTCTTCTCCAAGATTGACCTTCGTTCAGGCTATCATCAGCTTAGGATCCATGAGACAGATATTCCACGGACTGCATTTAGATCGAGGCACGTACATTTTGAGTTCTTAGTGATGTCGTTTGGATTGACCAACGCTCCATCAGCATTCCTGGATATGATGAACCGGGTGTTCAAGGATTTCCTAGATAAGTTCGTGGTGGTCTTCATCGATGACGTATTGGTTTATTCTCGCAGTGCTGAGGAGCATGAGCAGCATCTGCGCTTGGTTCTTTCATAGTTGAGGAACCATAAGTTATTCGCCAAGTTAAGCAAGTGAGAATTTTGGTTGCCTCAGGTCTCGTTTTTGGGCCACGTGGTGAATGAGGATGGGATCTCGGTTGACCCGGAAAAGATCACAGCAATGATGGATTGGAGTAGGCCGGGCATGCCCAAGGAGATCAGGAACTTTCTAGGATTGGTCGGCTACTACAGGAGGTTTGTGGAGGGTTTCTCTACCCTAGCTGCACCTTTGACTAAGATGACTCAGAAGAATGTGGCTTTTGTTTGGAGCGAGAAGTACGAAGAAGCCTTCCTGGAGTTAAAGAGGAGATTGTGCACTGCCCCCGTTCTGACCCTGCCTACCGAGGGCGTGGATTATGATGTATATGTGAATGCTTCGCATGTGGGTCTGGGATGCATATTAATGCAGGTGGGTAAGGTGATTGCCTATGGGTCAAGGCAACTGAAGACTCATGAGAAGAATTATCCTACGCATGACCTCGAGTTTGCAGCAGTTATTTATGCGTTGAAGCTGTGGAGGCACCTACTTTATGGGGCTAAGTGCAAGATCTTCACCGACCATAAGAGCCTCAAGTACGTGTTCACGCAGAAGGAGTTAAATATGCGCCAGCGTCGGTGGCTAGAGTATGTGGCCGATTATGATGTAGAGATCTAGTATCATCAGGGCAAGGGCAATGTGGTGGCCGACGCCTTGAGCTGAAAGACGGGAAAGATCTTTAATCTCACCGCCGATCGTTTAGTGGAGTAGTTCCTCCTTATGGATATATCAGTGAGATGTTGTGGCTTGCAGAGTAGTATGTCAGTGGCAGAGCCGTCTTGGATTTCTTTGACCAGACTTCACCAGAAGGATGACCCGGATCTTCTACACTTGTACTCTAGGACTAAGAGAGGAGAGTTGCTGGATTATTCCATCGATGATGCGGGAACTTTGAAGTACCGCGACAGATTTTGCATCCCCGCGGTTGGAGATATTCGGGGTATGGTTTGTAGAGAGGCTCATGGTTCCAGCGTTGCCTACCATCCAGGATCTACAAAGATGTATCAGGACTTAAAGCAAATTGCCTGGTGGTATGGCATGAAAGGAGATATAGCCCGATTTGTTGCGGAGTGCCACAATTTCAAGCGGGTGAAGGCCGATCATGGAAGGCCTGGTTGCAAGTTGACTCCGTTAGAGATCCCGACTTGAAAGTGGGAAAGTATATCTATGGATTTCATCGCGGGTTTACCGCGATCCCCGAGGGGATTTGATTCCGTTTGGGTCATAGTGGATAGACTGACGAAGTGTGCTCACTTCGTGCCATATAAGATTGATTACCCGATAAAGAAGATAGCGGATTTGTACTTGAATGAAGTCATCTGACTGTACGATGTGCCGGTTAGCATCATTTCTGATCGAGACTCCCGATTTACTTCTCGTTTTTGGCAGAGTCTGCAGGAGGGTTTGGGTACGGATCTGAGGTATTCTACTGCGTACCACTCGCAGACTAATGGGCAGATTGAGCGGGTGAATCAGATAGTTGAGGATATGATCCGATGCTATGTTTTAGACCACGGTGGAGCGTGGGACGAGCGGCTGCGACTTATGGAATTTGCATACAACAATAGTTATCAGGAGAGCTTGCAGATGGCTCCGTTCGAAGCCTTGTATGGGAGGCGCTGCAGAACTCCGTTGTTTTGGGCTGAGGCTGGTGAGAGGCCATTGTTGGGTCCTGATGCGCTCGAGGAAATGGAAGTCGCAGTGAAGCTTGTTCGAGAGAAGCTTCGTATAGCTCAGGAGAGGTACGAGAAGAACGCCAATCGGCATAGGTCTGCCTTGGAGTTTTCTGTAGGGGACTTTGTATTTCTTAAAGTTTCCCCGATGGTTGGGGTAAAGAGGTTTGGTAAGAATCGGAAATTGGACCCGAAGTATATGGGCCCGTTTAAGATTTTGGAACGGATTGGCGTGTCAGCTTACAGGTTGGAATTGCCAGCAAACTTCCCAGGTGTTCATAATGTTTTCCATGTTAGTCAATTGCGGAAGTGTGTGCGGAGCAGTGGGCAAGTTTTGGACATTGTGCCCCAGTTGGATCCCAACCTCTCTTTTGTTGAAGTGCCGGTTCGTATTTTGGATACTCAGGAATGGGTGCTGCGAAAGAAGTCTTTTCCGATGGTGAAAGTTATTTGGAAGAATCAGGATTTGGAGAGCGCGACATGGGAGCTAGAGTCGGCTATGAGGAAGTCTAACCCTCAGATGTTTCCCTGATTAGTTTGGTTTGTTTTTCTTCTTGTAATGTTTGGATTATTACTTTCCTTCTATAGTAGAAGTGTTGTGCGTAATGTTTCGGGACGAAACTTTCTTTTAGGGGGAGTGACTGTAACGCCCCCAATTTTTCAGCGATTATTTAATTCTCGTTTGGCGTTACGTTGACGCGTTTTCTTGGCTCGTGCAATCTGTGGAGTGTAGTCTTAACTCCTTAGAACTGGGTGCCCTATTTTGTAGCCTGTTGGCAAGATCTCCCTAGCAAGCCGAGTCGTTTTGGGTGACCCGGTGTGGCCTCTCGGGGGATGCTTGTGTTTTGGCTTCGGGAGGGTATAACTCGAGTTCTATTCGTCGAAAGTTAATGTCGACTTCGTCGTTGTGTTCTTAGCGTGGATATTTAGTCACGGTGCAAATTTCGTTGAATTCCGAGGTGGTTCGGTTTTCAAGTCATTTTGGGTGTGCTATTAGTAAAAACAAATTAGAAACCCTTTTAAATTAGGTGAACCAGTGGCTTGGGAGGCAGTTAGGTTGAACCGTCATGGCTAATCTAATATAAAAGCCTTATTAAGAAGTGGAGGGCCCACTTCTCCTTCCTCCTTCTTCCTGAGACCGAAAGAAGAACCGCTGTTCCTGTTTCGCAAAGGCAGAGGCGGAAGCGACGGTTAGCCCTTGCCTTTGGACATTGATTCTGGGAGTGTTCGTGGACGGATTTCGATTCTGAAAGCGGCGTTGTCCTGCTCTCGCTCAGATCTTCATTTCGACGGTAAGATATTTGATTTATCGCTGAGTTTTAGGAGACTTGGATTTCCGATTCTTGTGGTTTTCCGCCATTAATGTGCGGGTTTGCTTGTTAGGTGCTTCTCCTTCGAGTGCAGAATGAAGAGGAGGGAAAGCTGACCAAGCTTCACCGGAATTCGAGGCAAGTTGTATTCTTGCCCTTGCCATTGTTGTTCTTTTGAATTTTGGAATGTTTCCCGGTTAGCCCTAGGGTAGAAACCAAGAATATTCTCATTTACCTTACTGAATTTAGGGCTTAGATTCACCTATGAAACCCCCTCCTTGTGCTGTTTTGCTCAACCCGATGGTTGTTTTAACCATTTAGACTCCAGATTTGTAGTTCTAGTTGGGTGCTTTTGCGGGTGGAGCCGAGAGAAAGAGTGATGGAGGTTGTTGTTGTAGGGCTCTGGTTAGAACCAGTCTTAGTAGACTCTCGGGTTTTGGTGTCGAGTGTGGTGCGCACACTCAAAGCCAAAAGCCTCACGGACTTGGCATCGAGTGTGGTGGACACACTCAAAGCCATATTTCGGTTTGTTCTTTGCGGCTGAGTGGTGGGGTGATTGAGTGAAAATTTTCGTCTAAGTGAAATTCGACGAGAATCATCCTTAATTCCCGCCGATTTCGACGTGATTCCCACCGATCGGCAAGAATCATCCTTGATTCCCGCCGATTCGGCGAGAATCATCCTTGATTCCCGCCGATTCGGCGAGAATCATCCTTGATTCCCGCCGATTCGGCGAGAATCATCCTTGATTCCCGCCGATTCGGCGAGAATCATCCTTGATTCCCGCCGATTCGGCGAGAATCATCCTTGATTCCCGCCGATTCGGCGAGAATCATCCTTGATTCCCGCCGATCATCGAGAATCCTTCTAGATTCTCGCCGGTTCGGCGAGAATCATCCTGCATTCCCGCCGATTCGGCGAGAATCAGTCGGCATTCCCGCCGACCTCCTCTTGTTGACGTTGGCTTAGGGTCCTCCTGCGGAAATGAACATTGGGGTAGAGTGAGTTGATCCCACTCAACGCCAAAGATGCTTTGGCAATGAGGGAGGTAGACTCACTCAAAGCCACTGTTAGGTTTTGTGGTTTTGTTGAAGGTGTTGAGGGAGTGGACCTCACTCAACGCCATGGCTGTTTTGGCGTTGAGTGAGGTTAGCTCACTCAACCCCGCTGCCTCTTTTTCTGAAGGCGTTGAGGGAGTGGACCTCACTCAACGCCATGGCTGTTTTGGCGTTGAGTGAGGATAGCTCACTCAATGCTAGAGCTGTTCTTGCGGAAGGTGTTGAGGGAGTGGACCTCATTCAACGCCATGGCTGTTCTGGCGCTGAGTGAGGCTAACTCACTCAATGCCAAGGTCTGGTTAGGCACTGAGTGGATTCCACTCAACGCCGAGCCGTGTTGAGTAACTTCAACACTGTTTCTCTTTCCTCGATTTACGTTCCCGAGTGAATTCCTTGTTTATATTTGTAGTTTCCTTGTCGGCCATGCTTTTCTTTCCTAATGGCCGAATCGTGGGTCGTGGTTAGTAGTGGTGGTTTGAATCTCTTAATGGGGGAGGTGTTGTGTAATTTAGCCAAGGCCACCCTTTTTCTTCTATCTTGCTACAGGTACGGGCTGGGCAAGGGAGTGGAAGGTCCCTTGTGCTTTCACATGTAGACCCTTGAGCTTGTTGGGTTGGAAATGGTGGTTGGGGGACTAAGTTTGCCTCCAACCTGGATCCATGCTGTTGTTTTAGCTACTACCATCTCCCACAGCTTAGGGTGTTAGATGTTTCTTCCTTGGTAGATTGCAGCACTTTGGGCTCTTGGTAGCCTAGTAGACCCTGCAGGATGTAGTTTCTGGGAAGGGTTGGTGCTGTTTCCTCGCACGTAGTGCATTCCTTGTTGTCTTGCCTTGGGAGTTGTGACTTTTTCTACTGTGTGTTTTCCTCTTTTATTCATTCCCTGGTTGACACTTCCATGCAATTTTTCCTTGTTTTGCCTGCTGAGGTATTCTTTCTTCTTTTGAATGCCTCAGGTTCTGAGCAGTAGCCAGTTTGGTGGCTAGGTTGCGGTGGTGTTGCTGGTGGTCTCTTGGACTTTGGAGATCTTGTTGCTTTATTAGTGAGGTAGTTTTTCAGTACTTTTCTTACAGACAAACATATTTGCCCGTGGGTTCGTGTCAGGTTGTTGGCGCCCACTGGTAGTTTTTACCATTGTACTAGATATATTACTTTTGCTGCTACCATTTTCTTGAGATAGTCTACTTGCTCTGAGGAGGATTTATGTTAGGTTGCTAGTTATTTTAAAACTACAATAATTATTATTATAAGATTATTGCATGATCAGCATGTTTTATAAAGGTAAATCACTATTTTCCAAACAACGTATAAAGATCGTTTTCTTATATATAATATAAATTAAATGTAGAGTCTTGCATGGCATAAGTGGTCCTCTTAGGGCTCTTATGCACTTCTTAGGATGCCAAACCTGAATAAAATATTTTTCCGCAGCGCTTAAGTATAGTTTTTAACTGTGGACTAGGTGATTCACCGAGCCGAGGGATACGGCCTCTAATGTATAACTGATTTTCTAATCATTAAACTCATAAATTTCTTTCATAAAGTGTAATAGATGGTTTTGCCTGAGCGTCAGTTGTTATCCCGTGCTTGACATGGCATCATGACGCGCGTTTTCTCATACTCTGATAATTCTTTAATTCGGAGAAAATGTGGGTTGTGACAGGCATTCCCTTGTGTGGGGTTATTTTTTGTAGGATATAGTAGGGAGTATCATTGGTGTTTCTAGGTTTCGGAGCAGGAGGAGGTGGAGCCTTCCTTTTCAAAGAGATTTTCCTTTTCTTAGATTCCTCCTCCTCCTCCTCCTCATCATCAGAGGATTGAGGATTGTCTTACATGGCATCAATCTCTCTTAGTGCTTCATAAGATCTTGTTTTCTTTGTTGCATGAGATTGAACTGGGAAGGGAACTAGAGAACTGTATACTTCTGTGCTCTGAGCAGCTTACTTGTTCTCTTCCTTTATGTCAGCAATAATCAATGCATCCAGATCTGGTACTAGAGAATCATCCATTACAAAGACTAGGGCCATAGGAGAAGATACAATTGGGGAGGCAATCTGTCTAGATGATGGAGTGAAAGAAATGGCAAAACTGGCCTTTAGTTGTTTGACAACATCAGGGCTTATTGGGGAAGAATATGGAATTATAGCTAATGATGGCTTGGTATACTCAGCTTGAGGAAGACTGTGATGAGCTGTATTAAAAGAACTTAACAAACTCATCAAGTCTACTGTGGGATTAATGAAAATATCACCAACAGTATTTATTTTTAGTATAACTGACTCATCAATGTCAAAGTCAGTTTCAATAAAATGAATCAAATCTAATAAATCTTCTTCTGCTTCTATATCCATGTCTGCTGTATCTGATATCTGTACAACTAGTCCTGCTGCTGCTGGTCCTACTGATGGAGAAAATCCCGAAGGTGTTTTATGAAAGAGAGAAGATGAAGATGAAGATGATGTTCTCCGAATCTATATTCGATAAAGGCAAGTGTACCTTATCGCTTATAACATAGGATACAATATCAAGGTCATATTAGAACTAAGGCGCATCGATTACAACTTGTCCTGCTACTACTAGTCCTACTACTGCTGCTGCTACTTCTTAATCAAGTATCTCCACCTGCCTTGTTTTAGCATGTGCTAAAGCCAGGCCCCCAACTGAAGATGGAGCAGTGGTGAGGGCAGATATTTGGGTAGCAAGGGATGAGATGGAGGAAGCTAGAGGAGAAATGGCCTCTGCTATAAGGGTTTTGAGTAGTGGGGTGAGAAGAGTGATGAGAGTTGTGGTAAGAGAAGGATCCAAGGTTGGAGAGGTAGATGGTGGGGCAGTAGCTGAAGGAGTAGATGTGGTTGATGGAGGTGGAGGTGGAAGTGAAGTTTCTAAGAGGAAGTCATTTTGTGGAGATGGAGATTTCAGGGGAGAGGAGATCAAGTTAAAGGAGGGGAGGTGGGAGAGGTAAATGTGGGGGATATCAATAAGGTGAGATGGTAGAGGTGATGGAGGTGGTGTAGGGATGAAGGTGTCAGGTTGAGGTGAAGCAGGAGGAGATGGTAGATGTGTAGGGGAAGAGGGAAGTGGAGATGCTAGTGGTGCTAGAGTATGGATGTGGATGGTAGTAGAGGGTGGGGTTGGTGGGACTTGTTGTTGGGATTTAACTGGAGGGGCAGGAGGTGGTGGAGGGGTGGAAGGGATCCGTTCAGTGGGGTGGGGAGAGGCTGGTGCAGCCCTTATACTCTTGGAAGTTTTAGTGGAGGAGGAGGTAGCCTTAGTTGGCTTGGTTATGGTCCTCTCCCACTTTCCTAAAAGAGCACAGGTGAGTCTCTTTGAGGCATTGATGGATATGGTCGAGGAAACCAGGGATCCTGCAGCCTTTTCCTTTAGGAAGATCCCTAGGATCCTTCCAAAACATACCTCTTTCTTGTTGTTCTTCTTTATGATCAAATCGAACAGAATCTGTGCCCAGTTCACAACTTTCTTATTTACAATGGCGCACATGACAAGGAACAAATGCCTGGTGATATAATCATGCGCAGTGTGCTTCCCGAGCCACACTTTCCCAACTATATCTTCGAGAAATTTATACTCGGCAGTCAGAAGTTTCTTGACGAGCTTGTTTGGGGTGTCTCCGGAATACCCCATTGTATTCAGCATTAAATCAAACTCTTCAGAATCAATTTATGAATTCTCCTCACCATTTTTCAATCCAAAAATTTTAGTAATAATATCAGGGGTAAGAGATATTTCATTACCCGCGATGGTGCCGGTCATCTTATTCTCATCGACAGTAGATGTATACACCCATTCCCTGATTGCTGTGGCAGATATCTGTATTCGGGTTGAGAGCAGAGTCTTCAGTTGTTGTTCTTCTAGTAGTTGGAGAATGTTCAGGAAAACTGGATCAGAATACTGGAATGATTCAAAGTCTATGTCGAAACCAGCATCAAATTTCATGGTAATGAGAGAACCAGCGGGAATCGCCATGAAAGCACCTGCAAAAGGAAAACGATGATCAAGTGCAAAGGGAACTGAAAGCGAGGGACGGAGGTCAAAAAAACCTAAATATAAGGTTCTCTAGAATATGAACCGACAAGCTCTGGTCCACGAAAAAAGAAAAAATCTTCATTCTGAGGTCGACGAAATAATTTAAGGTTAAACAGTTCATCGAACTCAGTCTGAAGGATATATGACATTTCATTGATGTCTGGTCGACGAAAGGTTTCTGAAGTAAGTTCGTCGATCTCGAGTCAACGAAAATCACTTCACTAAGAGATTTCGTCGAGCTCAGGTCGAGGAGAAATCTCAAGAATAGTTATCAGTTCGTCGATCTTAGGTCGACGAACAGTTATCAGTTCTTCGATCTTAGGTTCACGAACAGAGACAATTCTTTGACTATAGACAGAGCATTAGATTAAATCCTGAGCATTTATAATACCAAGCTGATTGACAAAGAATAGATGCTTGGATGAGTCCAATGGCTTAATGAATATATCTGCTCTTTGCAAATCAGTAGAGATAAATTCAAGTTTAATATTTTGTTTGTCAACACAATCTCTAATGAAGTGGTGTCTGATGTCTATATGCTTGGTTCTAGAATGCAATACTTGATTTTGGGCAATTGAAATTGCACTTGTATTATCACATAGAATAGTTGAATTATTTAAGTTGACACCATAATCCAGTAGTTGGTTTTGTTTCCACAAAATTTGTGAACAGCAACTTCATGCAGCAATATATTCAGCTTCAGCAGTGGATGTTGAAATAGATGTTTGTTTTGTACAGAACCAAGATACAAGTCTGTCACCAAGGAACTGACAAGTTCTAGGGTTGCTTTTCCTGTCTACTCTGCATCCAGCATAATCAGAATCAGAGAATCCAGTTAACACAAATGCTGATCCTGTTGAATACCAGAGGCCTAGATCTGGACGACCCTTTATATATCTTAAAATCCTTTTTAAGAAAATAAGGTTAGATTCTTTAGGGTTCACCTAGAACCTAACACAAAGACATGTTGCAAACATAATATCTGGTCTGCTTGCTATCAAATACAGTAGGGATCCAACAATGACCCTATACGTGGTCTGATAACCTAGTTTTCCAGATTCATCAACATCTACCATAGCATTGGCAACTATGGGAGTTTTCATGGCTGAGGCATCATTCATCCCAAACTTCTTAATAAGCTCTTTAGCATATTTAGACTGAGTGATGAAGATCCCTTCAGGGGTTTATTCACTTGGAGACCAAGGAAAGATGATAACTCACCCATGCTACTCATCTCAAACCTTGAGTACATTAAATCAGAAAATCTTTTGCACAGTTTGAGATCAGTAGAACCAAAAATTATGTAATCTACATATATTTGCACTAATAGAATTTTATTATGATGCAGTTTTGTAAAAAGAGTTCTATCTACCATGCCTCTAGAAAAACCAAGCTCTAGAATAAAGCTAGCTTAGGTCTCATACCAAGCTCTTGGAGCTTGCTTTAAACCATAGATAGCCTTATGCAATTTAAAAACATAAGAGGGATGAGATGGAGAGATAAAATCTGGTGGTTGTTCAACATATACCTCTTCTTTGAGTTCTCCATTTAGGAATGCACTTTTCACATCCATTTGGTAGACTTTAAACTTTTTTAATGCTGCATATGCTAAGAAAATCCTTATAGCTTCAAGTTTGGCAATTGGTGCAAAAGTTTTATCATTATCAATTCCTTCCTCTTGCATGTATCCTTGAGAAACAAGCCTTGCCTTATTTCTCACTATCAAACCTTGGGCATCAAGTTTATTTCTGAAAACCCAATTAGTCCCAATTACTGGATAGCCCCTGGGCCTTGGAACTAAGTCCCAAACTCTATACCTATCAAACTTGTTGACTTCTTCTTGCATTGTAGTGATCCAGTTTGGATCTTGCTCTACATCAGATATGGATTGAGGCTCAATTTGAGAGAGAAAGCAGGCAAGCATCACATCAGGGTTGAGTTGATGTCTTGTCTGCACACCTAATGATATGTCTCTAATTACTTGAGATCTAGGGTGATCCCTAAGTGTGACAAGATCATTAGGTGGAGTTGCTTCAACAATAGATATTTGATTTAATTCCTCTTGTAGAATTGTATCAATTGTTGGAGGAAATTAAATTGCTTCCACAGTCTCTTCTTCACTTTCAACTTCTGATATAGCTTGTGGAGAGGGATGTGATTCATCCTTTGAAGTAAGATTTAGATCATCCACGCTCTCACACAAATTTTGTACCTGCAGATTAATGTTGGTAGAGATATCTCTCTCCTTGTAAAACATATTAGATTCATCAAATGTTACATACACAGATTCCTCAATTTTTAATGTTGATTTATTAAACATCCTATATGCCTTGCTGACTTGGGAATATCCTAGAAAAATTCCCATTGCAGCCTTAGCTTCAAACTTTCTAAGATGTTTCTTGTCATTATTGTGAATATAGCATATACATCCAAATACTTTAAAATAGGTAATTTTTGTTTTCTTCCCTTTGAGTAGTTCATAGGGAGTCTTAAGCTTTAGTTTATGTATAAGGATTCTATTCAGGACATAATTTGCTTTGCTTACTACCTCTGCCCAATAGGAAAGAGACATGTAAGCATCTACAAGCAATGTACCTGCAGCTTTAATGAGTGTCCTATTCTTCCTTTCAACTACCCCATTTTGTTAAGGAGTTCTTGGAGCTGAGAAACAATGTCTGATACATTCCTTCTCACAGTACTCTAGCATAAGAAGATATTCTAACTCAGTTCCAAGATCACTTTTGGTCAATGCAACTTGAGTAGAATACTCAATCTGTATGTTCTTGAGAAAATCTGTGAGAACCTTAAAACTATCTAACTTAGTTCTCAAAAAGAAAACCCATGTGAATCTGGAGAAATCATCTACAATAACTAATGTATAAGACTTTCTTCCTATACTTTGTACTGCAATAGGGCCAAAAAGGTCCACATGGAGCAAGTACAAGATTCTAGGTGAATCACTCTTATTAATGGATTTAAAACTAGATTTAGTTTACTTTCCTAGCTTACAAGCCCTGCAGAGGCCTTCCTTCTTGTAGGGACCAGAAGGTAAACCTCTAACAATATTGTCTTTAGATAACCTATCTATATTTTTATGCTTTACATGTCCAAGTCTTTTGTGCCATAAGCTAGTTTGAATGCTAACCGAATTGAATAAGGAAATTTCAGATTTAGCTGATTCAAAATTTACTAAGTAGATGTTTCCTTGTCTAATTCCTGTTAAAACAGTTATGTTGTTTAAAGAAATAAGACACAAAGAGTTAGTGAAGCTTACTTGATAACCTGTATCATATAATTGGCTTACTGATATCAGGTTATGCTTAAGACCATTTACATAGGTCACTTTCTTGAATGTGACAGCTCCATAGTTGAAGTCTCCATAGCCTTCTGTCAGTCCAAAGCCTGAGTCCCCAAAGATTACTTTTGGTCTAATTTTGGCTTTATAGTTGATAAGAATTCCTTGCAACCTGTCATATGTTTAGAGCAACCACTATCCAAGTACCATTTGTTTTGAGTGACAGGGTTCTCTTCTACCTACAAAAGGATTAGCAGTTTTTAACCCAGGTTACCTTAGGTCCTTGTTCTTTAACATATCTGAAACTTGAAATAAATAAACATTAAGGTTGATCCATATAACCTAAAGGATGATACCTTCTAGGAGGTATGACCCACTGACTAAAGTTATTAAAGGGTTTATAAGTTTTTAGGTTACTTTGGTTATAAACTGAGTTGGAAAAATTTAAGTATGTTCGTCGATCTGAGCTCGACGATCTGGGTTGAGTTCTTCGATCTTTGCTCAAAGAATGGAGGTATCCATTCTTAGAGCCCTAGAAACGTCGTTATCTGGTCAACGAACCATACTGATTTCGTCGATCCCAATTCGAAGAATAGTTTAAATTATTATTTGCATTCAGGGTTCGTTGTTCTGAGGTCGACAAACCATACCCATTTCGTCGTTCTGCGTTCGACGAAATATGCTAAACATAGTTATGATGTTTGTTTTCCCTTTTTTGAATTGTTTTATTAAGTTCTAACTGTTTAAGAACTTTGTTAACCTTCTCTACCTGTTCAGTATTTTTCTTACCATTTTCAGAGATGAAGTTAATAGGTTTTGACAATTTATTTTTCTGAATTAGGATTGGTTCACTAGATGAGGCTCCTAATCCTAGTTTGTTATTGTTAGATCTTGTATTAACTGTTATAGTTATATCTAATAGTTGTAAGCTTCTACCATTCAGGGATTCTTCTAGTTCCTTAGCCTTAATTAATTCAGATTTTAGAAAAACTATTTGTTGATTGGCTAAGCTTAATTCTTCAGTTAATTTTCACTTTCAGCAATGATTTTTACTTGTTCTAAAAGTTTTTCCCAGAGAAGTTTGATTTCCTTCTCAGATCCTATTAGGTCTAAACACAAGAGTTTAAATTCAGATTGAAATTCTTTAGATTGAAAGTAATAGGAAGCATTTACTTGATCCTCTTCATAGAGGAATTCTTCATCATCTGATTCTTCTAAATCTGATCTGCTGCTTCCTGCATCTATTGCCGTAAGGCAAACTTCCCTTGCCTTCTTTTCTTCTTCATCATCTTCACTGGAACTGGCGGAGGATGTTTAATCTTCAGTATCACTCCAGGTTTCAGCAACAAAGCCCTTCTCCTTCTTTTTGTACTTGCTGGAGGAGGCCTTACTGTGCTGATGTCTTCTTGAGTTATTTTCTTTCCTTTTGTCTTTCTTTTGGACATCTGGGCATTCTGAGATGAAGTGTCAAGGTTTCCTGCACCCAAAATCGATAACCTCTTTAGAAGGGGTATTGTCATACCTGTGTTTATCTTCATTCCTTAAAGGCTTCCTCCTGAAGTCCTTCCTTGCCATTTTATAAAATCTCTTAGCAAAGGGACTCATGAGTTCTTCATTGACTGGCAAGCTAGGAGATTCTTCTACAGCTTTGAATGCTAAGCTCTATTCCTTCCTGGTGGGTGTTGGAGCCTTTGGTTCAACTGCAGCTTCTCTTGACTTGATTAATTGCTCATAGGATTTGAGCTTTCCAAGCAGAGATTCTGTTGAGATTTCAGCCATGCTTCTGGCTTCTTTAATGGGCTAGATTCTAGAGTCCCATGTTCTAGGGAAGCACATGAGTATCTTGTCATTGACGTCAGTCAGAGTAATTTCTTTGTCCAGTGTTCTGAGCTCACTGATGATGGAGCTCAGCCTGTTGTACATTACTTCCACAAATTCTGCTTCATCTTTCCTGAAATTCTTATATTGGGATATGAGGTTGGATCTTCTATCCTTCCTCTCATCAGCAGATCCTGCTACCATTTGGTTGAGTGAATCCCAAATGGCTTTGGGAGATGTGCATTCAACAACTTTCTTAAATATGTCATCTGACATAGTTTGGGCCAGTATGTTCATAGCTCTAGCATCAGCAATCTTTGCTTTCTTATGTGCATCAGTTTGATCTGTAAGAGGCACTGCACTGAGATTTACTAGGGTTGAAGTAGAGGCCACTGGAGCTGGTGGTCCTATCAAGATGGAATTAAAAATGTCCTCATCAATAGATTTCATATAAAGTTTGATTCTTGCCTTCCAGATTCCAAACTTTTGTAAGTTGCAAACTAGAGGTCTGGTGCTGGCATAATCCTTGTTTGGTGCCATGATATCATAAAATAAAATTTAAACTGAGAAACTATTAAGACTTATTCAGAGTTTATCCTAAAGATCATGATTAATCCAGGTGTGAGCCTGTATGATGTGATTAACCACCCTCTGATACCAATTGAATGATAGGGTAAGCTCTAAAAAACTCTAGAGGGGGAGGGGGGGTGAATAGAGTTTTTAAATTCTTTTTGATTTTTGCGGAAATAACAAGTCTTTAATCAAATATGTTACTATGATATAAGTGTATAAGTGTACAAGTGAATTAGAAAAAAGGTAACGAAGCTACACAACAAAATGTATAACAGCACAGACAATTATATCACAACACAAGCACACGGGAAAATCACAGCCACACAGACAACACAAGAATTTTATAGTGGTTCTCCAAACTTGGGCACATCCACTCTTCTACCACCCTAGGAAGGAATCCACTACAGGTTTTGATCAGGTGACTGCCACCAATGAGCTTTTGATCAGTTGCTCAAAAACAAACCCATGACTTTTGGAAGGAGACTTGCAACCAGAATAATTTTGAAGGGAATTAAAACCCTGTACAGAGGTGGGGAAGAGAGGTTGATTGAAGTCTTCATTCCTCAAATCAAATGAGAAGACTTTGTGGATTCTGTGATGTTGTAAAAGCTTCCCCTGAGATCTTGAATGGTTCAGGAGTGGAAACTTTATAAAGGGTGAGTAGGCCTTCTGTTGTAAGATCTACTTTTTGAGATCCTTTGACATATTTGAATATTTTTTCACTTGAGATCCCAGAAAACAAAGAAGGAGAAGAAAGACTCTTGATAGTGATTGTTGTTCTTTCTTATTCTTTTTAGAGCAGTTGATTTTTCTTCGGAGAGCTATATGCACTGCACTTGTTGTTTTTCTAAAAAAAAATTCTGTATTCTGAAAGGTTTCTGTGTATGATGCTTTTTTTTCTGGCAGAGAGATTATCTGCTCTATAACTGCCTCAAGGTCGAATTCAAAAACCTGCAATTAATGCTTAGCTGAAATCTCGGAAAATGAAAACGACATGTATGCTGTCGTATATTCTATTCTATGTTTGTCCCGAGATATAAACAATTAATTCCATAGAGGATATTTACAATCAATACTGCCAGTAATGGCTCGATTCAAAGGATATAAGAGCATTGATTATCAAGGGAATTAACAGCCTATAATAGATATAAAATAAGGAGACAGAAAAAGAAAAAATAAATAACAATATGTCTTACAGTTTTCGTCGACCAGAGATCAGCAAACAACTGCACTGCATAAACTGACAGATTATGTGCTCTGAGTTCGTCGACCTAAGAATGGCTTTCCTCGAGCTGAGAATAGCTATTCGTCGAGCTGAGATCCAAGATCATCGAACTCTAAATGCTGCTTGATAACTTTCTTGTTCTGTGCATTAAGTTCGTCGAGCTGAAGTCTGAGATGATCGAGCTGAGTCTACAGTCTGGACTTAGAATATTTTCTGATATTGATTGTTGAAGTATTGATCTGGCATTGAGAGCATTGAGTGATCTTTGGATCTGGGATTTGAAGTGTTAGTCGACCTGAGGACAGAGTTCGTCTAGCTGATGTTCTTAGTTCATTGACTGATGTTTGACTAGAGGAGTTATCACTTTGTCCAGAGTTCGTCGAGCTGAGATCTAAGTTCGTCGAGCTCAGCTCAGAGAATTGTATCTGAGTTTGTCGAGCTAAGCACGACAACCGTCGATCGAAGATCGACGAACGTAGATCTCCTTTTTCAAAAACATGAATTCTCTTAGTCTTGAGTCTTTGGCAGTGTTGGAGGCTGGTCCTTTGTACTGTTGATTCTAAGGACTTGACCTAGACTCTAAGACATAGTCATGACACTTATCTATACATGTTGGGTCATATCCTAATTTAGTTAACCTAGCCCAAATCCAACTAGGGATCCAACAATCTCCCCCTATTTGGGTGAGGTCACTAATTACAGACTCAATACCAGAAAATATACAAAGCAGAAATACAATATATATCTGACAGATAATTTGACAGCAAATGTAACTGATATATTTACATAGTCAGCTTTGTAATAGAAAACATAGTTTAAGAAAGTATACCAAAGACAAGTAGCAGATCTTCTTTAGGATTTTCTGTTTTTACTTTTTGGATTTTGCTTCCTTCTTCTTTTCTCCAGGCTTGGTTAATATAATCTACCTATTAGGATTGGCAGCTTCTCTTTTTGATATATACAGATCTACTGCTCCAATCACTGTCTGGGTTGATGTTCTGCGAACAATTTCCTCTAGATATCTAGCCATATAATCAGCAGGGTCAAACAATTTCTTACTCCCCTGAAGTCTTTCAAGTTCTTTTTCTCTAAAAGTAGACATTGTAGAGAATTTAGTTGGATCCTGTCCTTCTTCACTTGCCTTTTTCATCTGTGATAGAGCAATTAATTCTTTAAGCCTGTCCATCCTGAAGTTTGGATCCTTATCCTGACTGACAGGTGACTGATCTTCTTGAGAGGGTATCAGGGTGACATGCCTGAATTGTGTTGACTGTTCTTGGAAGTTTGTTGCAATTTGGCTTTCACTACTTTGAGTGTACAGTGATTTTGGAGGTGCAGCTTCACTGTATTTTCCTTTGGGTTTATGTGATACAGAGTGTCTTCTTTGTCCAACCTGTGGTTGAGGAGGAGAGAATTCTGGTTTCTGATATACTATTTCTTTTATCTATTCTGTACAGCTAGTACATCTTTGCTGACTGCTTCCATGTGATTGCTGTCTCGATGGCCTTTCCTTCCTCTGATAAGTTCTGGTGAATGAGGGCTTGGAGGGTGCATCTGACTTTTGAGAGCTAATTCCAGAAGCACCAATAGCTTGTGGAGGAGGAGGAGGGGGATCCTTCCGGTATTTGTAAGCTGGGGGAGGAGAGTACCTTCTACTTTTCTTCCTGGACTTTTGTTCATTCTTTGAGAGCCATATCCAGACCAGCATTCCCTTGTATGGGGTTATTTTTTGTAGAATATATTAGGGAGTATCATTGGTGTTTACAGGTTTGGGAGCAGGAGGAGGTGGAGCCTTCCTTTTCAAAGAGATTTTCCTTTTCTTAGATTCCTCCTCCTCATCATCATCATCATCAGAGGATTGACGATTGCCACACATGGCATCAATCTCCCTTAATGTTTCATCAGAGCTTGTTTTCTTTGTTGCATAAGATGGAACTGGGGAGGGAACTAGAGAACTGTATACTTCGGTGCTCTGAGCATCTAACTTGTTCTCTTCCTCTATGTCAGCCATAATCAATGCATCCAGATCTGGTACTGGAAAATCAACCATTACAAAGACTGGGGCAATAGAAGAAGATATAATTTGGGAGGCAATCTGTATAGATGATGGAGTGGCAGAAATGGCAAAATTGGCCTTTAGTTGTTTGACATCATCAGGGCTTATTGGGGAAGAATATGGAATAATAGCTAATGATGGCTTGGTATACTCAGCTGGAGGAAGATTGTGATGAGTTGTATCAAAATAACATAACAAACTCATCAAGTCTTCTGTGGGATTAATGAAAATATCACCAACAGTATTTATTTTTAGTATAACTGACTCATCAATGTCCATGTCAGTTTCAATAAAATGAATCAAATCTAATAAATCTTCTTCTGCTTCTATATCCATGTCTGCTGTATCTGATATCTGTACAACTAGTCCTGCTGCTGCTGGTCCTACTGATGGAGAAAATCCCGAAGGTGTTTTATGAAAGAGAGAAGATGAAGATGAAGATGATGTTCTCCGAATCTATATTCGATAAAGGCAAGTGTACCTTATCGCTTATAATATAGGATATAATATCAAGGTCATATTAGAACCAAGGCGCATCGATTACTTCTACTTCAAAGAAATGTCTGTTATTTTATCAATTAGATACTTTGATTTGGTTTGCAAATAAGAGAACAGTTATACAATAAAAGATGATGATTAAGCAATAATTTAAAAGGTTAGTACTTGATCTTGAATCACTTTGGAATGAAAATGACCAAAAATAGATAAATCCCTAATTCTCTTTAACAAAGGTGCTTTGACCGTGGAGGTTCCCAGAATATGAACGCACCTCTTTCAAGGCTACGCCCAACTGAGTTTAGGTTGATCAACCAAACTTTCGTTCTATAATTGGAACCCCTAAAACTCGCTTAATGTGGTGAACCCCTCTATTGGATTTGACTCCAATCTGGGAAATTTACGTCGTCCTCTTTCAAGGATTGCATTCAACTCCCTTTACCCGTGAGTGATCAATCCATACGCATGATCCTTTCGGCTACTAGAGTATGGAAACAGAAGAGAAAATCATATATCGATGATATGACCTCTCTATAAATTAATCAAGGGTAAATCCTAAACATTTGTTCAAAGAGAAAAAAAAGATATGGGTTAAGAAAAAGAGATCATTTCATTCCTCGGATCATTTCGATCAAGTACTAAACAAAGTTTAGTTACTCATAATATAGGAAATGAAAATCATTTTAAGAATATGCATAAAAAGAAAGAGAAATAGGGAAAAGGAAAAACAAACTAATTTATTTCTTATTGGAAAGAAGTTAAAAGATTTTAAAAAAAGACATTATAAAGAGAGTTTGCAAGAAGATTACAAGTACGATAAAAGAAATTGCAAGAACATTAAAGCATGAAAATATTAATCTAAAATACTCTACAAACAAACTCTAAAGGCTCTCTACAATGCTAAAAATGAAGTAGGAAGGATGATGCTTTCCCCCCTTTCTTCATGCCTATTTATAGGGACAAAACCAAAGGGGTAGAGTTGGAATTTGGCATGAGGATGAAGTTTCCATGAAGCATCCCTTGGTCAAAAATCACATGTTGGTTTAAAATTCAAAGGTTGCTAGCCTCTTTCACACTTGTCATGAAAAGCATGATAAAATTTCGCTAGCTTTCTCTCTTTCCATGAAGCTTCCTTTAAAGACAAATGTTGAATATAAAGTCAAAGGTGGCTAGCATATTTCACACTTGTCACGAAAAGCATGATAAAAGTTATCTATCTTTCTCTCTTTCCAAGAAGTTTCCTTTAAGAACACATGATGAATATATAGTCAAAGGTGGCTAGCCTCTTTCATACTTATGAGAAAAAAATCACATCGGACCATTGTGGCTTCATTCCATTGTTGAATATAGTTCAACAACACCATGATATGAGTGCACTCGACATTTATTTTGGCACACCATAACAGAAGGCATGTTCTTTTAGAATTGATAATGCAATTTGTCTCGGGATCCTCGGTTCTTGCTCAAACACGAGTTTCATACATGCAGGAAACCTGCTGGACAACAACTTCGAAGGAGGATTCCCGATGCTACAATAATCCGATAAAGGCGTGTAACCAACCGTTGGAAAGGTATTTCCGAGGGCTACAACTTTCGTGTTCAACCCAAGATCTGAAATCTTGCTGCGACATGCCCAAAAGTGGCCCCAAAGTTCGCTGCGCGCAGAAAAATAGTAAAATGTGCTTGGTTAGGATAGACCTATAAAAAATTTATGATTTAGCGGATAAAATTAATAATATAAATATATTTATATTAGATTATTTAGATTTTTATATTAATAACTTAGGTCAAATTATGCATCATCAAATTCCCCGAGACTTATTATTTTGCTTTTCCTCAAGCAAAGACATACGAGATAGAAAAAAAAACCAACCAAACAAATTGGCTATGTCAAACACAAGCACGATGTGAAATTAAGGTAGAGGAATTATGAAAAGAAAACAAAATATTTTTACTTAGTCTTGGCATAGAATTTTACAATTTTCACTAGCATAAAAAAATAAATCAACCCATGTTTTTAAGCAAAACTAAAAATTGAGTAATGTGATAAATGAAAAGGATATTAAGTTGCTACTAAAATCTAAGAGACATTTTATATTCATACCAATATAAATCAAAGATCAATACTGCTACCTAAGAATTTACTCAATTTACTTTCTCGCTACCGTACTAAAAATAAACCTCAGAAGCATGAATCAAAAGGATTTTCATTAGGTGTAAATTTTTGGCTTAGGTTTTAAGGGTGTGGAGTTCAAAAGATAAACATGATGGGTAAAGCAAACTTAAAACAAAAAGAGGAGCTTTGCAAATGACTTGTTGCTACAAAATAAAATTTTGACACCCCAAGTCATTTTGCAATATAAAGTTGGGGTAAAAAGGTCATACATAATTTTTTTTGCATATATATATAAATATATATCATATCTTCTTCCTTCTTTTGAAGCAATTGAGTTTTTCCCTTTTTCTTTCTTTTTCCTCTTTTGTTGAAATTTAGATATAATACAAATCTCCACCATTTTCACGAAATATAGTACACACAAATGACATAAAGCTCAAAAAGTTTTAAGTGTGCGACATGGGTAAGCTATATAGCTTTGGTGAAAAATAAGTGGGACTTATAAAAAGAAAATGGAAAAGGCACAACGTGGCTAGCAATGGTTAGGAATTTAAGGTTCGGGATGCAAAAGCTCAAACTAATCAAAAAGTTGCTTAGATCATCCTCATGCTCTTAAGTCTACTCAAAGCAAGGTATTAAAAAATTCAAGAGACGCAAATTCCAGATAGAAAATAGAGATAATTGACTTTTCATGAAAAATGAAGATAATAAGCATCTTAGATTAGTTCGCATCTACTATACTTAACACTAATCAATCATTTCAAATATTTTTAAAAAAGAAAACAAGGGATGGTAGATTTTATAAAAGTGAAAAAAATGGCTATGAAAAAGTGCAAATATTTAAGAATGTTTTTCAAAAATATCATGTTACCTTAATTAGGAACACTACATGAGTCAACATATTACTCATGAAACATAGACAAAATGAAATTTAATTTAATTTATTTCAACTAAACAAGTACATAAATGATTATAAACAAGAAAATGCAAAGTCATGGGGTACTAAATGATTTAGCAAAGATTAACTCAAATTATTAATTATTTTATATAAGTTTTATCCTCTCTTTTTTTTGGTAAATATATTAAAGACAAAAGAAAGAAATATATTTATTTTTTTGAATTTTTGGAATTTATTTATTTTTAAAATTTTATTATTTAAGGACATATACCCCCATACTTAAAGTTAAACATTGTCCCCAATGTTTAAAACTAAGTATGAAGTAATAAAAAAGCTATAAAAGAAGAAGTGAGGAAAGAGGACATCCCTGATGGTGAAATCGAGGACGCTAGAAGGAAACCTGCAAATACATGTTAAAACAAAGAAAATAATAATAAGAAGATAAAGTTTGGGGTGCCTCCCAAAAGCGCTTTGTTTACCGTCGCGTAGCTTGACTAATTGGCATGGAAGATTATATGGTGAGGGTCTCAATATTAGTGGCCGAAGTATCATTAGAGAAATAAAATTTTAATCAGTGGCCGTTCACTTTAAAGGAGCCGAGTTCCGGGTGGGAAATTAGAACGGTCCCATATGGCCAAACCTCTTTGATGACAAAGGGGCCGGACCATCGAGATTTTAACTTTCCTGGAAAAAGACGAAGGCGTAAGTTGTAAAGAAGGACTAGATCCCCTGGTGAAAAACTTTTAGGAATTTTAATATTTTTATAATGGTAGAACTTTGAGTGCTCCTTATAAAACTTATTATTTTCATAAGCGTTAGCACGTCATTCATCTAGTTCGTTTAGTTGGAATTTTCTTTGCTCGGAGGACAAAGTATAATCAAGATTGAGGAATTTTAGCGCCCAATAGGCACGATGCTCTAACTCAACTGGATGTTGGCAAGCTTTGCCGTAGACTAATCGGTATGGTGTACAATCAATGGCGGTCTTGTATGCCGTCTGATAAGCCCATAGAGCATCATCGAGCTTCAAAGACCAGCCCTTCCTATTAGAAGAGACAGTCTTCTCCAAAATCTGCTTGAGCTCGCAGTTCACTACCTCCACTTGGCCACTAGTTTGTGGGTGATAGGCGGTGGAGAGTTTGTGTGTAACGCCATATCTTGCTAAAATTTTAGCAAACTGGCTATTATATAAGTGTGTGCCACTATCACTGACTATAGCACGAGGCGTGCCAAAACGAGAGAATAATTTCTTAAAAAATTTGATGACCACCCTTGCATCGTTGGATGGGAGAGCTTGTGCTTCTGCCCACCTTGACACATAGTCAACTGCAACAAGAATATATTTATTATTAAATGAAGGAGGGAGAGTACCTACGAAATCGATACCCCATAGATCGAAAATGTCACAATCCATAAAGGAGTTTTGGGGCATTTCATCTCGACGAGATATGTTACCTGACCTTTGGCAGCTGTCGCATCCACTTACAAAAGAGTGAGCATCCTTAAAGATTGAGGGCCAGTAGAAACCGACCTCCAGCACTTTCCTTGCGGTCCGGCTTGCTTGATAATTACCGTCGGTTGGTCCTTCATGGCAGTGCCGTAATATTTGCAAGCCTTCCTCGCTCGATACACATCTTCTTACCACTTGATCTGCACAGATACGAAATAAGAAGGGGTCCTCCCAAAAGAAGTTCTTCGTGTCGGAATAGAATTTCTTCTTTTGTTGACTTGAAAAACCTTTTGGCAGGACCCGAGCCACTAGATAGTTGGCCAAATCCGCAAACCAAGGTGTAAAATAATTCGTTAATTTTTCGATGGCGAGGAGGCGCTCTTCAGGGAATTTATCATCAATATCAGCCTCCACCAGAGTATCCGTAGCAGGGTTTTCTAAGCGGGAGAGATGATAGGCCACCAAGTTCTCCGCTATTTTCTTGTCCCGGATCTCCAAGTCAAATTCGTATAGTAGGAGGATCCATCTTAATAATCGGGGCTTGGCGTCTGCCTTGTTTAGTAGGTACCTAAGGGCAGAATGATCAGTAAACACAATGACTTTAGAGAGTGTAATATAAGACCTAAACTAATCAAACACAAAAAAAATTGCCAGAAGTTCTTTCTCTGTAGTTTTGTAATTGGCCTGTGCGGATGTGAGTGTCTTGCTTGCATAATAAATTGGGTGAAAATACTTGTTCACCCATTGGCCTAACACTGCGCCTACAGCAATGTCACTTGCATTGCACATTATCTCGAATGGAAAGGACCAATCTGGTGCTACTAGAATTGGCGAGTTGATAAGCTTATCTTTGATAATATTAAAAGCTGCTAAACATTCATTATCAAAAATAAAAGAAGACTATTTTTCTAGAAAGTGTGTTAACGGCTTTGTAATTTTGGAAAAATTTTGTATAAACCACCGATAAAAACTTGCGTGACCAAGGAAACTTCTAATAGATTTTACATTTGTGGGAGGGGGAAGTTTCTCAATCAACTCAAACTTGGCCTTATCAACCTCGATTCCTTTACCCGATATTTTATGACCGAGTACCAACCCCTTTCGGACCATGAAATGACATTTTTCCCAATTTAGGGCTAGATTCGTATCTTCACAACATTGAATAACACGTTCAAGATTAGCTAAGCATGATTTAAAAGAATTTCCAAATACGGAAAAGTCATCCATGAAGACTTCCATTACATCCTCAACCAACTCATCAAAAATGGCCAACATACATCTTTGGAATGTAGCTGGTGCATTGCAAAGGCCAAATGGCATCCTTCAATAAGCAAAGGTGTCGAAGGGACAAGTAAAGGTTGTTTTCTCCTGGTCCTCAGGTTAGATTGGTATTTGGAAACATCCCGATAAACCATCAAGAAAGCAATAGTAGGAGTGACCGGAAAGGCGTTCTAAAATTTGATCAATGAATGGCAAGGGAAAGTGGTCTTTTCGAGTGGCATCATTAAATTTTCTATAGTCGATGCACATCCGCCAACCCGTAACAGTACGAGTTGGATTAGTTCATTGTTCTTATTAACCACTACTTTCATGCCGCCTTTCTTTAGTATTACTTGCACGGGGCTAACCCACGGGCTATCCGAAATCGGGTAGAAAATTCCTGCATCTAATAGTTTAATTACTTCAGCCTTAACGACGTCTTTCATGTTGGGATTATGTCGTCGCTGAGGCTGTACACTATTGCGAGAATTATATTCAAGTAATTTTTTCTATGTGCAGAAGGAGGGGCTTATCCCTTTAATATAAGATAATTGCCAAGCTATAGCTCGGCGATGTCTATTTAAGATTTGAATTAATTCGAAAATTTCCGAATCACACAAAGTAGAAGAAATGATGACCAGCAATTTAGAGTCTTTTCTAAAAAGACATATCTTAGGTGCTCTGGAAGTTGCTTAAGCTCAAGAGTATGTGGTACTTCGTAAGAGGTCGTAATTTTAATACTCTCTAAGCCAATTGTCTCTGGAGGCGAAGAACGAGATAATTCCTTAAAACAAAATAATTCATCATGTTCTGCATCATCACAAGATGTGGGACCCGAATTAGAAAATGATGAAAAATCTTCTTCAAATGATGCATCTAGATGGTAATAAGAATCATCATTTGAAAGAGAATTGCGCATTGAGGGGTTGAAACTGAAAGTAACTTCATCATCTCCAACACGAAGGAGGAGTTTTCCGTTACTCACATCTATTATTGCGCGGCAGGTGGCAAGGAAGGGGCGGCCGAGTATGAGTGGTACTTCAGCATCCTCTTTGATGTCAAGAATGACAAAGTCCACCGGAAAGATGAACTTGTCAACCTTCACTAACACGTCTTCCATTACCCCTACTGGATACTTAACAGAACGATCCGCTAGTTGTATACTTATTTTTGTTGGGATTGGATCTCCTAACCCCAATTTCTTAAACAATGAGTAAGGCATTAGATTTATGCTAGCACTTAGGTCGGCAAGGGCATGCTTTATTAATAAATTGCCAAAGAGGCACGGGATAGAAAACCACCCCGGATAATTCAATTTTTTAGGCAATTTATTTAATAAAGCTGCTGAGCATTCTGCATTGAGGGAAACACGTAAGATATCTTCAAGTTTCTTTTTATTGGAGAGTAACTCCTTTAGATATTTCACGTATTTAGGCATTTGAGAGATTGCCTCACAGAAGGGAACATTTATATGAATTTGTTTTAAAATTTCTAAAATTTTTTTGTATTGCTCCTCTACTCGCTCATTTTTAATTTTAGATGGATAAGGGGGGTGCAGAAGTAGAAACAAGAGGAGATTTTGAAGCATTCGGAGAATTAGAAAATAATACTAGAGGGGGTAAAATAGAAATAGTTACCTCAGGTTCAATCCTACTTGGAGAGGTTACCTCCTTTCCACTGTGAAGGTTGATGGCATTTGCATTCTCCCTTTGATTCATCTCAGTGTTTCTCGGCAAAGCTCCATGCGGGCGCTCGGCAATCATTTTGGCAAGATGGAAAATTTGATTCTCTAAGTTCTTTACAGATCCGGTGAGATTCCGAATGTTGGATTTGTTAGAGGCAACATATTTAGAAAATACCTCTTCAATCATAGAGGGCTTTGGTGGTGGTGGAATAAAATGAGGTGGGTTCATGTTAGGAGGGCACTGGGCATTACTTTTGTTGCTTCATAAGAAATTCGGGTGGTTCCTATAACCTGGATTATAAGCATTGTTATACGGAGCGTTGTTCGGGCTAAAGGAAGGACGAGTAAGATTCCCCATGAAATCAACCTGTTCTTCAATAAAAGTATTACTAGTATTATTTGCCCAAGAAGGAGTGGCAGAGGAAGCAGACATCTCTGCCACTTGCTTTCTTAAACGTTCAAGTTGTAAAGCTAAATTAGTTGTCATATCAACTTCATAAAGTCCTACCGGCTTGCTAGGGCGCGCTCTGGGCACATTCCGCTGATGGGCATTCATGGTCATTTCATCAAAAAGCTCTTGAGCGGCCTCTGCGGTTTTATTATTGAGAGTACCCCCAGCGGCTGCATCAATCATCTGCCTTGTTTGGAAATTTATGCCATTATAAAAAATTTGTACTTGTTGCCAAGTAGGAAGTGCATGGTGAGGACATCTACGCAAAAGCTCCTTAAAGCGCTCCCATGTATCGTAGAGAGTCTCTGAGTCGATTTGCATAAATGAAGAGATATCAGTACGTAATTTGGCGGTCTTTGCAGGAGGAAAATATTTAGTCATGAATTTTTCCGCCATTTCGGCCCATGTAGTGATAGATCCTCTAGGAAGATAGCCTAACCACTACTTGGCCTTTGACCGCAAAGAAAAGGGAAATAGTCGTAATTGAATGGCGTCATCATTAACGCCATTGATTTTGAAGGTATCACAGATTTCAAGAAAATTTGAAAGATGTTGATTTGGATCTTCATCTGGTAAACCATCAAAAGTAACTGATTGTTGCACCATTTGGATGAAGCTAGACTTGATCTCAAAATTATTATTAGCTATAGTAGGGCGAACAATACTAGATTGTGTCCCTTCTAAGTTCGGCCGTGCATAATAGGACATGGTCCGTTGCTGGGCTTCATTAGGATTGGGGTCACCCATAGTTGCTATATTAGTATCTCCGATAGATTCTTCAAAAATAATTGGTAAATCCTGTCCACGAGATTGAAGGCGTCGCCTAAAGGTGCGCTCAATTTCTGGTTCAAAATGGGATTCAGGATTATTCGAAGAACTTGCTCGGCTCATATACTAGAAAAAAAAAGACAAATGATTAAAGATGAGTTTAAAAATTAATTATGGAATTTTTTTTTGTTCTTTTTAGGCGATTTTAGGTATATTATTAAGATATATATATTTTAGAAAAAAAAAAGAAAAAATGATAAAATTAACAGTTATCTTTTTTTTTTGAAATATCAACGCAAGTCCCCGGCAACGGTGCCAAAAACTTGAGGGAGAAAATCCCGGAGGTGTTTTATGAAAGAGAGAAGATGAAGATGAAGATGATGTTCTCCGAATCTATACGATAAAGACAAGTGTACCTTATTGCTTATAGCATAGGATATAATATCAAGGTCGTATTAGAACCAAGGCGCATCGATTACTTCTACTTCAAAGAGATTTCTGTTATTTTATCAATTAGATACTTTGATTTGGTTTGTAAATAAGAGAACGGTTATACAATAAAAGAGGATGATTAAGCAATAATTTAAAAGGTTAGTACTTGATCTTGAATCACCTTGGAATGAAAATGACCAAAAATAGATAAATCCCTAATTCTCTTTAACGAAGGTTCTTTGACCGTGGAGGTTCCCAGAATATGAACGCACCTCTTTCAAGGCTATGCCCAACTGAGTTTAGGTTGATCAACCAAACTTTCGTTCTATAATTGAAACCCCTAAAACTCGCTTTATGTGGTGAACCCCTCTATTGGATTTGACTCCAATCCGGGAAATTTACGTCGTCCTCTTTCAAGAATTGCATTCAACTCCCTTTACCCGTGAGTGATCAATCCATACACATGATCCTTTCGGCTACTAGAGTATGAAAATAGAAGAGAAAATCATATATCGATGATATGACCTCTCTATAAATTAATCAAGGGTAAATCCTAAACATTTGTTCAAAGAGAAAGAGAAGATATGGGTTAAGAAAAAGAGATCATTTCATTCCTCGGATCATTTCGATCAAGTACTAAAATAAGTTAAGTTACTCATAATATAGGAAATGAAAATCATGTTAAGAATATGCATAAAAAGAAAGAGAAAGAGGGAAAGGGAATAACAAACTAATTTATTTCTTATTGAAAAGAAGTTAAAAGATTTAAAAAAAGACATTATAAAGAGAGTTTGCAAAAAGATTACAAGTACGATAAAAGAAATTGCAAGAACATTAAAGCATGAAAATATTAAACTAAAATACTCTACAAACAAACTCTAAAGGCTCTCTACAATGCTCAAAATGAAGTAGGAAGGATGATGCTTTCCCCCCTTTCTTCATGCCTATTTATAGGGACAAAACCAAAGGGGTAGAGTTGGAATTTGACACGAGGATGAAGTTTCCATGAAGCATCCCTTGGTTAAAAAGCATATTTTGGTTTAAAATTCAAAGGTTGCTAACCTCTTTCACACTTGTCATGAAAAGCATGATAAAAGTTGGCTAGCTTTCTCTCTTTCCATGAAGCTTCCTTTAAGGACACATGTTGAATATAAAGTCAAAGGTGGCTAACCTATTTCACACTTATCATGAAAAGCATGATAAAAGTTATCTATCTTTCTCTCTTTCCAAGAAGTTTCCTTTAAGAACACATGCTGAATATATAGTCAAAGGTGGCTAGCCTCTTTCATACTTATGAGAAAAAAATCACATCGGACCATTGTGGCTTCATTCCATTGTTGAATATAGTTCAACAACACCATGACATGAGTGCACTCGACATTTATTTTGGCACACCATAACTGAAAGAATGTTTTTTTAGAATTGATAATGCAATTTGTCCCGGGATCCTCGGTTCTTGCTCAAACACGAGTTTCATATATGTAGGAAACCTGCTTGACAGCAACTTCGACGGAGGATTCCCGAGGCTATAATAATCCGATAAAAGCGTGTAACCATCCGTTGGAAAGGTATTTCTGAGGGATACAACTTTTGTGTTCAACCCAAGATTTGAATCTTGCTGCAACATGCCCAAAAGTGGCCCCGAAGTTTGTTGTGCGCAGAAAAATAGTAAAATGTGCTTAATTAGGATAGACTTATAAGAAAATTATGATTTAGCGGATAAAATTAATAATATAAATATATTTATATTAGATTATTTAGATTTTTATATTAGTAACTTAGGTGAAATTATGCATCATCACCTACTGCTGCTGCTGCTACTTCATAATCAAGTATCTCCCCCTGCCTGGTTTCAGCATGTGCTGAAGCTAGACCCTCAACTGAAGATGGAGCAGTGGTGAGGGCAAATATTTGGGTAGCAAGGGATGAGATGGAGACAGCTAGAGGAGAAATGGCTTCTTTTATTAGGGTTTTGAGTAGTGGGGTGAGAAGAGTGATGAGAGTGGTGGTAAGAGAAGGATCCAGGGTTGGAGAGGCAGATGGTGGGGCAGTAGTTGAAGGAGTAGATGTGGTTGATGGAGGTGGAGGTAGAAGTGGAGTTTCTAAGGGGAAGTCATTTTGTGGAGATGGAGAGTTCAGGGTAGAGGAGAATAAGTTAAAGGAGGGGAGGGAGGAGAGGTTGATGTGGGGGATATCAACCAGGTGAGATGGTAGAGGGGGTGGAGGTAGTGTAGGGATGAAGGTGTCAGGCTGAGGTGAAGGAGGAGGAGATGGTAGATGTGTAGGGAAGAGGGAAGTGGAGATGCTGGTGGTGTTGGAGTAAGGATGTGGATAATAGTAGAGGTTGGGTTTGGTGGGATTTGTTGTTGGGATGGAACTGGAGGGGCAGGAGATGGTGGAGGGGTGGAAGGGAGCCGTTTAGTGGGGTGGGGAGAGGCTGGTGCAGCCCTTGTACTCTTGGAAGTTTTAGTGGAGGAGGTAGCCTTAGTTGGCTTGTTGATGGTCCTCTCCCACTTGCCAAAAAGAGCACAGGTGAGTCTCTTTAAGGCATTGATGGATATGGTCGAGGAGACCAAGGATCCTGCAGCCTTTTCCTTTAGGAAGATCCCTAGGATCCTTCCAAAGCATACCTCTTTATTGTTATTCTTTGTGATCAAATCGAACTGAATTTGTGCCCAGTTCTCAGCTTTCTTATTTACAATGGCGCATATGATAAAGAATAGATGCCTGGTGATATAATCATGCGCAGTGTGCTTCCCGAGCTACACTTTCCCAACTATATCTATGAGAAATTTATACTCGGCAGACAGAAGATTCTTGAGGAGCTTGTTTGGGGTGTCTCCAGAATACCCCAATTTATTCAGTATTAAATCAAACTCTTCAGAATCAATTTCTAAATTCTCCTCACAATTTTTCAATCCAAAAATTTCAGTAATAATATCGGGGGTAAGAGAAATTTCATTACCCGTGATGGTGCCGGTCATCTTATTCTCATCGACAGTAGCTGTATACACCCATTCCCTTCTTTCTATGGCAGATATCTTGATTCGAGATGAGAGCAGATTCTTAAGTTGTTGTTCTTCTAGTATTTAGAGAATGTTCAGGAAAACTGGATCAGAATACTGGAATGATTCAAAGTCTATGTCGAAATAAGTATAAAATTCATGGCAGTGAGAGAACCAGTGAGAATCGCCATGAAAGCACCTACAAAAGGAAAACGACGATCAAGTGCAAAGGGAACTGAAAGCGCGGGACGGAGGTTGAAGAAAACCTTAATATAAGGTTTTCCAGAATATGAACCGACAAGCTCCGGTCCATTAAAAAAAAAAATCTTCGTTCTGAGGTCGACGAAATAATTTAAGGTTAAACAGTTCGTCGAACTCAGTCTGAAGGATATAAGATATTTCGTAGATCTCTGGTCGACAAAAGGTTTCTGAAGTAAGTTCGTCGATCTCGGGTCAACGAAAATCATTTCACTAAGATATTTCGTCGAGCTCAGGTCGACGAGAAATCTCAAGAACAGTTATCAGTTCGTCGATCTTAGGTCGACGAATAGTTATCAGTTCGTCGATCTTAGGTTGACGAACAGATACAATTCTTTGACTATAGACATATCATTAGATTAAATCCTGACCATTTACCATACCAAGCTGACTGACAAAGAACAGATGCTTGGATGAGTCCAATGGCTTAGTGAATATATTTTCTCTTTGCAAATCAGTAGAGATAAATTCAAATTTAATTCTTTGTTTGTCAACACAATCTCTAATGAAGTGGTGTCTGATGTCTATATGCTTGGTTTTAGAATGCAATATTTGATTTTGTACAATTAAAATAACACTTGTATTATCACATATAATAATTTAATTATTTAAATTGACACCATAATCCAGTAGTTGGTTTTGTATCCACAAAATCTGTGAACAGCAACTGCATGCAGCCATATATTGAACTTCAGCAGTGGATGTGGAAACCAAAGTTTGTTTTCTATAGAACCAAGATACATGTCTGTCACCAAAGAACTGACAAGTTCCAGAGGTGCTTTTCCTGTCTACTCTGCATCCAGCATAATCAGCATTAGAGAATCCAGTTAACACAAATGCTGATTTTGTTGAATACCAGAGGCCTAGATCTGGACAACCTTTTATATATCTTAAAATCCTTTTCAAGAAAATAAGGTGAGATTCTTTAGGGTTCACCTAGAACCTAGCACAAAGACATGTGGCAAACATAATATCTGGTCTGCTTGCTGTCAAATACAGTAGAGATCCAACAATGACCCTATATATGGTCTGATCAACTGGTTTTCCAGATTCATCAGCATCTACAATAGCATTGGCAGCCATGGGAGTTTTCATGGCAGAGGGATCATTCATCCCAAACTTCTTAATAAGCTCTTTAGCATATTTAGACTAAGAGATGAAGATCCCTTCAGGGGTTTGTTTCACTTGGAGACCAAGGAAATATGATAACTCACACATGCTACTCATCTCAAACCTTGAGTGCATTAAATCAGAAAATCTTTTGCACAGTTTGGGATCAGTAGAACCAAAAATTATATCATCTACATATATTTGTACTAAGAGAATTTTATCATGATGTAGTTTTGTAAAAAGAGTTCTATTTACCATGCCCTTAGAAAAACCATGCTCTAAACGAAAGCTGGCTAAGGTCTCATACCAAGCTCTTCGAGCTTGCTTTAAACCATAGAGAGTCTTATGCAATTTAAAAACATAAGATGGATGAGATGGAGAGATAAAACCTGGTGGTTGTTCAACATACACCTCTTCTTTGAGTTCTCCATTTAAGAATGCACTTTTCATATCCATCTAGTAGACTTTAAACTTTTTGAATGCTACATAAGCTAAGAAAATCCTTATAGCTTCAAGTCTTGCAATTGGAGCAAAGGTTTGATCATAATCAATTCCTTCCTCTTGCCTGTATCCTTGAGAACCAAGCCTTGCCTTATTTCTCACTATAACACCTTGGGAATCAAGTTTGTTTCTGAATACCCACTTAGTCCAAATTACTGAATAGCCCCTGGGCCTTAGAACTAAGTCCCAAACTCTATACCTCTAAAACTGGTTGAGTTCCTCTTGCATTGTAGTGATCCAGTTTGGATCTTGCTCTGCATCAGATTTGGATTGAGGCTCAATTTGAGAGAGAAAGCAGGCAAGTATCACATCAGGGTTGAGTTGATGTCTTGTCTGAACTCCTAATGATATGTCTCCAATTACTTGTGATCTAGGGTGATCCCTAAGTGTGACAAGATCATTAGGTGGAGTTGGTTCAATAACAGTTATTTGATTTTATTCCTCTTGTGGAATTGTATGAACTATTGGAGGAAATTGAACTGCTTCTATAGTCTCTTCTTCACATTCAACTTCTGATATAGCTTGTGGAGAGGGATGTGATTCATCCTTTGAAGTAAGAATTAGATAATCCAAGCTCTCAGACATATTTTGTACCTGCAGATTATTATTGGTAGAGATGTCTCTCTCCTTGTAAAATATATTAGATTCATCAAATATTACAAGCACATATTCCTTAATTTTTAATATTGATTTATTAAACACCCTATATGCCTTGCTGACTTGAGAATATCATAGAAAAATTCTCATTGCAGCCTTAACTTCAAACTTTCTAAGATGTTTCTTGTCATTATTAGGAATATAGCATATACATCCAAATACTTTTAAAAAGGTTATTATAGGGTTCTTCCCATTGAGTGGTTCATAGGGAGTCTTAAGCTTTAGTTTATGTATTAGGCTTCTATTCAGGACATAATTTGTTGTGCTTACTGCCTCTGCCCAATAGGAAAGAGCCATATAAGCATCTGCAAGCAATGTACCTGCAGCTTCAATGAGTGTCCTATTCTTCCTTTCAACTACCCAATTTTGTTGAGGAATTCTTGGAGCTGAGAAACAATGTCTGATACCTTCCTTCTTACAGAACTCTAGCATAAGAAGAGATTCAAACTCAGTACCATGATAACTTCTGATCAATCCAACTTGAGTAGAATACTAAATCTGTATGTTCTTGAGAAAATCTGTGAGAACCTTAAAAGTATCTGACTTAGTTCTCAAAAATAAAACCCATGTGAATATGGAGAATTCATGTATAATAACAAATGTATAAGACTTTCCTCCTAGACTTTGTACTGCAATAGGGCCAAAAAGGTCCATATTGAGCAAGTACAAGATTCTAGGTGAATCACTCTTATTAATGGATTTAAAACTAGATTTAGTTTACTTTCCTCACTGACAAGCCCTGCAGAGGACTTCCTTCTTGTAGGGACCAAGAGGTAAACCTCTAATAATATTGTCTTTAGATAACCTAGCTATATTTTTATGGTTTATATGTCCTAGTCTTTTGTGTCATATGCTAGTTTGAATGCTAACCAAATTGAATAAGCAAAATTCAGATTTAGCTGATTCAAAATTTACTAAGTCGATGCTGCCTTGTCTAATTCCTGTTAAAACAGTTATGTTGTTTAAAGAAATAAGACACAAAGTGTTAGTAAAGCTTACTTTATAACCTGTATCACATAATTAGCTTACTGATATCAGGTTATACTTAAAACCATTTACATAGGTCACTTTTTTGAATGTGACAGCTCCACAGTTGAAGTCTCCATAGCCTTCTGTCAGTGCAAAGCCTGAGTCCCCAAAGATTACTTTCGGTCCAATCTTGGCTTTATAGTTGATAAGGCATTCCTTGCAACCTGTCATATGTTTTGAGCAACCACTGTCCAAGTACCACTTATTTTGAGTGACATGGTTCTCTTCTTCCTGCAAAAGGATTAGCAGTTTTTGAACCAGGTTACCTTGGGTCCTTGTTGTTTAACATAACTGAAACTTGAAATAAATGAACATTCAGGTTGATCCTTATAACCTAAAGGATGATACCTTCTAGGAGGTATGACCCACTGACTAAAGTGATTAAAGGGTTTATCAGTTTTTAGGTTACTCTTGTTATAAACTAAGTTGGACAAATTTGAGTATGTTCGTCGATCTGAGCTCGACGATCTGGGTTGAGTTCTTCGATCTCTGCTCAAAGAATGGAGGTATCCATTATAAGAGCCCCAGAAATGTCGATCTCTGGTCGACGAACCATACTGATATCGTCGATCCCAGTTTGAAGAATAGTTTATATTATTTTTTTCATTAGGGGTTCGTCATTCTGAGGTTGACGAACCATAACCATTTTGTCATTCTGCGTTCGATGAAATATTTTGAACATAGTTATGCTGTTTGTTTTCCCTTTTATGATTAGTTTTATTAAGTTCTAACTATTAAAGAACTTTGTTAACCTCCTCTACCTATTCAGTATTTTTCTTACCATTTTCAGAGATGAAGTTAATAGGTTTTGAAAAATATTTTTCTAAATTAAAATTGGTTCACTAGATGAGGCTCCTAATCCTAGTTTGTTATTGTTAGATCTTGTATTAACTGTGCTAGTTATATCTAACAGTTGTAAACTTCTACCATTCAGGCATTCTCTGAGTTACTTAGCCTTAATTCAGATTTTAGAAAAACTATTTGTTGATTGGCTAAGCTTAATTCTTCAGTTAATTTTTCACTTTCAGCAATGATTTTGTCTTGTTCTAAAAGTTTTTCCCTTAGAAGTTTGATTTTCTTCTCAGATCCTATTAGTTCTAAACACAAGAGTTTAAATTTAGATTGAAATTCTTTATATTGAAAGTCATAGGAAGCAATTACCTGATCCTCTTCAAAGAGGAATTCTTCATCATCTGATTCTTTTGAATCTGATCTGCTGCTTCCTGCATCTATTTCCATAAGGCAAACTTCCCTCTCCTTCTTTTCTTCTTCATCATCTTCACTAGAACTGGAGGAGGATGTTTTATCTTCAGTATCACTCCAGGTTTCAGCTACAAAGCCCTTCTCCTTCTTTTTGTACTTGCTGGAGGAGGCCTTGCTGTGCTGATGTCTTCTTGAGTCCTTTTCTTGCCTTCTGTCTTTCTTTTGGACTTTTGGGCATTCTGAGATGAAGTGTCTAGGTTTCCTGCACCCAATTCAGACAACCTCTTTAGAAGGGGTCTTGTCATACTTGTGTTTATCTTCATTTCTTGAAGGCATCCTCCTAAAGTCCTTCCTTGCCATTTTATAGAATCTCTTAGCAAAGAGACTCATGATTTCTTCATGGACTGGAAAGCTAGGAGATTCTTCTACAACCTTGAATGTTAAGCTCTGTTCCTTCCTGGTGGGTATTGGAGCCTTTGGTTCAACTGCAGATTCTCTTATCTTGATCAATTGCTCATAGGATTTGAGCTTTCTAAGTAGAGATTCTGTTGAGATTTTAGCCATGCTATTGGCTTCTCTGATAGGCCAGATTCTTGAGTCCCATGTGCTAGGGAAGCACATGAGGATCTTGTTATTGACCTCAGTCAGAGTAATTTCTTTGTCCAGTGTTCTGAGCTCACTGATGATGGAGCTCAGCCTGTTGTACATTACTTCCACAGATTCTGCTTCATCTTTCCTGAAATTCTCATATTAGGATATGAGGATGGATCTTCTATCCTTCCTCTCATCAGCAGATCCTGCTAATATTTGGTTGAGGGAATCCCAAATGGCTTTGGCAGATGTGCATTCAGCAACTTTTTGAAATATGTCATCTGACATAGTTTGGACCAGTATGTTCATAGCTCTGGCATCAATAATCTTCTCTTTCTTATGTGCATCAGTTTGATATGGAGGAGGCACTACACTTAGATTTACTGGGGTTGAAGTAGAGGCCATTGGAGCTGGTGGTCCTGTCAAGATGGAATTAAAAATGTCCTCATCAATAGAGTTCATATAAAGTTTTATTCTTGCCTTCGAGATTCCAAACTTTTGTAAGTTGCAAACTTGAGGTCTGGTGCTGACATAATCCTTGTTTTGTGGCATGATATTAGAAAATAAAATTTAAACTTAGAAACTAGTAAGACATATTCAGAGTTTATCCTGAGGATCTTGATTAATCAAGGTGTGACCCTGTATGATGTGATTAACCACCCTTTGATACCAATTGAAATATAGGGTAAGCTCTGAACAACTCTAGAGGGGGGGGTGAATAGAGTTTTTAAAGTCTTTTTATATTTTTGTGGAATTACCAAGTCTTTAATCAAATATGTTACTATGATATAAGTGTATAAGTGTACAAGTGAGTTAGAGAAAAGGTAACTAATCTACACAACAAAATGTATCACAGTACAGGCAATTATATCACAGCACAAGCACATAGGAAAATCACAGCCACACAGACAAAACAAAAATTTTATAGTGGTTCCCCAAACTTGGGTACATCCACTCTTCTACCACCCTAGGTAGGAATCCACTACAGGTTTTGATCAGGTGACTGCCACCAATAAGCTTTTGATCAGGTGCTCGAAAACTGACCCAAGTCTTTTGGAAGGAGACTTGCAACCAGAATAATTTTGAAGGGAATTAAAACCCTTTATAGAGGTGGGGAAGAGAGGTTGATTGAAGTCTTCTTTTCTCAAATAAAAATGAGAAGACTTTGTGGATTCTGTGATGTTGTCAAATCTCCCCCTGCGATCTTGAATTGCTCACGAGTGGAAGCTTTGCAAAGGGTGAGTAGGTCATCTGCTGTAAGATCTACTTTCTGAGATCCTTTGACTGATTTGAATATTTTTGTCACTTGAGATACCAGAAAACAAAGAAGGAGAAGAAAGACTCTCGATAGTGATTGTAGTTCTTTCTTCTTCTTTTGAGAGCAGTTGATTTTTTTTCAGAGAGCTGTATGCACTGCATTTGTTGTTTCTCAAAAAAAAATTCTGTATTCTAAAAGGTTTCTGTGTATGTTTCTTTTTTTTCTGGCCGAGAGATTATCTGCTCTCTAAGTGCCTCAAGGTCAAATTCAAAAACCTGCAATTAATGCTTAGCCAAAATCTTGGAAAATTAAAACGACAAGTATGCTGTCATATATTCTATTCTATGTCTGTCCTGAGATATAAGTAATTAATTCCATGGAGGAAATTTGTAATCAATGCTGTCAGTAACAGCTCGATTCAAAGGATAAAAGTACATTGATTATCCAAGGAATTAATACCCTATAATAGATAAAAAATAAGGAGACAGAAAAAGAAAGAATAAATAACAATATGTCTTACAGTTTTCGTCGACCAGAGATCAGCGAACAACTGCACTATATAAACTGACAGATTTTGTGCTCTAAGTTCGTCGACCTGAGAATGTCTTTCATCGAGCTGAGAATAGCTGTTCGTCGAGCTGAGATCCAAGATCGTCGAACTATGAATGCTACTTGATAACTTTCTTCTTCTGTGCATCAAGTTCGTCGAGCTGATGCCTAAGATCATCGAGCTGAGTCTACATTCTAGACTTAGAATATTTTTTGATGTTTAGTGTTGAAGTATTGATCTGGCGCGAAGAGCGTTGAGTGATCTTTGGCTCTGGGAGTTGAATTGTTAGTCGACCTGAGGACAGAGTTCGTCTAGCTGATGTTCTTAGTTCGTTGACTGATGTTTGACAAGAGGAGTTACCACTTTGTCCAGAGTTCATCGAGCTTAGATCTAAGTTCGTCGAGCTAAGCTCAGAGAATTGTCTCTGAGTTAGTCGAGCTGAGCACTACAATCGTCGATCAGAGATCGACGAACGTAGATCTCCTTTTTTCCAAAACTTGAATTCTCTAAGTCTTGAGTCTTTGGCAGTGTTGGAGGCTTGTCCTTTGTACTGTTGATTCTAAGGACTTGACCTAGACTGTAAGACATAGTCATTACCCTAATCTATACATGTTGGGTCATATCCTAATTTAGTGAACCTAACCCAAATCCAACTAGGGATCCAACAATCTCCCCCTATTTGGGTGAGGTCACTAATTACAGACTAAATACCAGAAAATATACAAAGCAGAAATACAATATATATCTGACAGATAATTTGACAGCAAATGTAACAGATATATTTACATAGTCAGCTTTGTAACAGAAAACATAGTTTAACAAAGTATACAAAAGACAAGTAGCAGATCTTCTTCAGGATTTTCTATTTTTACTTCTTGGATTTTGCTTCCTTCTTTTTTTCTCCAGGCTTGGTAAATATAATCTCCCTGTTAGGATAAATCTCTGAGTCTAACTTGCTTGTCTCAATAGATATCAGTTCAGCCCACTTACTATAGAAGGGATGAGTCTTCTTCTATAGCTACCAATTTCTCTACTGTACTTAAGGCAACAACTGTTGTTGAAGGATTACACCCCCTTTACACAACTATCTCCTCTTGCTGATAGATTTAATCGGCCAACTTGTTCTCGAAGGAACACTCTTATTGAACCGGAAGAGGCTTCAGCTATCTTTGCCTTCTGGCTTTCACTGCTAGAATTTTGCTTTCAAGCTTGTCGAAGAAGATGAAGTCCAACCGCCTCTTTTTTTTCTACTTCAGTTTTCATTTTTTGTTAACCATAATCTTCTTTTCTTCACTTCCTTTTATATCTGTTGATTTGATTCAACAACATAATTTGAATGTGGGCCCAGTCAAGTATGGTGGGCGCCATTGGTGATCGCTTCCCGCATAAGAAAAGAGACCAAACTAGCAATCCAATTAGGCAAGTATACCTATCGAACTGTAGCTAGGGGACACAAGTGTCGTATTGAAATCCGGGAACTGTTGAGTACACTTACTCACACGAAGAATATTATTTTATCGATGGAAACTCTTTAGGGATAAAGAGAAAATTAAACGCACTTAATGAAAGAAAAATAACACTAAAGGAGAACTAATTGTAATTAAATAGAAAGTATAAAAGAAGCGATTACAACGAAGGATTAGAACGATGAAATGGAAATGCACTCGATCGAGAATCACCTCGGCTAAAGTCGATTAAAAATATGATAAATAAACATAAACATAATAGGGTGAAAGGTCCTTAACCGTGGAGGTTCCTAAAGCTTGAACACGCTTCTCTCGAAGTCATGCCTAACTGAGTTTAGGAAGGTCCGACTGACTCTCGTCTAAATCGGAGGCCTAAAGCTCGCTTTACTCAATGAACCCCACTATTAGATTTTAATCCAATCCGGGAGATTTGGATGTCTGCCTCTCTCGAAGGGTGCGTACAACACTCTTTACTCTTGAATGCTCACTTCAAACTATTAGCCTCTCAGCTAGCCAAGAATGAAAGCTATATTAGAAATTCTATATCGACAATATAATTCCAAACGAGAAAAATCAAGAGGAATCCAAGGTCTAAAACCCTAAAAAGAAAAGGTAAATTCAAAGCATCATAACTTAATCGACTAGATAAGCTTTGCATGGAATTACAAAATAAGAAAGAGAGAGAGGGAGGGAAGAACACTAAAAAAGACAAGAAATAAAGGGGCAACACCTCCCCCTCTCAGCCCAAATTTTTCTGAAATGGAACGGGGGACATCTGAATTTATAGATTTTTCCACGGGTTGGTCACGCCCTAGGTAACGCCTAGGGAGGGCGAGTTACGGGGCATGACACGTACAGGGTTGACCTCAGGTTCTTGATTCTGGCGGGTAGGATGATTGCTTCTGTACGATGGCCTACACGCACTGGGTCACACCCATATAGGGGGTGCGTGACACATACGTCAAGTCTCAATAACTGGTCGGAAATCCGTCAGTCTTGGAAAAGGGGGCGAACACGCCCAGGGTCATGCCCGTGACGGTGGGCGTGATAGTACTGTTAGCGTGTGGAGGCGAAAATGCATTTAATGCGGCAACAAACTTCAGGTAGAGGGCGATATGCCCCGTGTCACGCCCTGGGACATGCCCAAGGAGGGCGTGTCAGGGGGGCGTGACAGCCGTTTTCCCTATTACTTGGTCTCTAGTGACACGCCAGCCTGACACGGTCATCGATACAACCGTGTTTAAGGTCGTGTCCTACTCGAGATTAACTCTGCAATTTCCATAGGTTGCTGACTTCCATGGGATCGGGTGACATGCCCTGTGACACGCCGAGGCAGGGCGTGATAGGGGGGCGTGTCAGGTCATTTTTGGCCAAAATTCTTGAAATATACAAAAAGACAAAAACTGTTTGTGGCAATAATATTTATATAATAAAGATAAAAATTAAGCTAATAAGACACGATTAGCGCCTTAAAAACTAAAAAATACGATAATAGTTTTGGCTACAAAACGTATTATCAAATTCCCCCAAGCCTAAGCTTTGCTTGTCCCCAAGCAAAGATATAAAAACTGGCTAACATAAAATAATGACTAATCAAAAAGTTCTAATTATGCCTACACAAGTACTATGTGAAATTCTAAGTAGGGAAAAGGTGAAACGCAAATCTAAAACAATTATTTAGGTATGGTTTAACTATTATAAACTTTACTCAACAAAAATTTTGACAAAATTTTTTTAATAGATTTAAGCAAAGCAACGAAAATGAAAAAAACGCATTGAGTTGTTACTAGATCAAAGCAACGCATTATAATTATATCAATTAAATAACAAAAATTTAAGTTTAAATCCAAAACTAAAACTGATTTACTTTTCTTATTTTCTTAGTTATTAAATAAAATTCAAAAACATGAATCAAAAGGACTTAATAGGACCGAAACGTTTGGTTTAGGATTATGATTAGGACTGTAATTCAAAGATAAATATGGAGGCTTAAAATCACACTAAACCAAAACAAAGAGTTTCAAAAAATTTCATTTTAAAAAAAAAAATTTTCTTTCCTTTTTTCTTTTCCATTTTTTTTCTCTCTCTTTTTCAAAACAAAGGTCGTAAATATTTTTATTTTCATTTTTAATTGGCCAAACAAAAGCAAACATTTCTTTTGAGCATACTTTTTTCAAAAACTTCTCCAAAAAAATTACAAAATAACCTATCAAAAGAATGAAATTTTTTTATGGAACTCAAAAAGGCTAGTGTGAATAGATATGTTGGAAATTTTGGCTTTGGTGAAAATGATATGAAAAGAGGAGCTAACAAATGAAATTGGAAAAAAGTCTCAAAAGCGGCTAACTAGTTGTGAAAGTTTTTAGGTTGGCATGAAAGTTCAAATGAAAACAAAAACGGCCTAAATCATATTCATGCTTTTAAATTTATTTAAAACATAGATTTGAAAAAATTCAAAAAGCAAGTCCTAGATAATAAAAGAAGATTGATGAAATTATCTTGAAAATAGAAATAATAGGTGTCTTGGATCGTTCACATCTACTACGTTATTCAAAAGTGACCTTTCAAAAATTATCCAAAAATGAAAAGGAAAATAGTGGATGTTAAATTTTTAGAAAAGAAAATAAAGAACGAAAACCATAATGAAAATGCGAGTTTTAGAAAAAATGTTTTACGTTAACATGCTATCGCAAATTAGAAACACTGCATGACAAAGATTTTACTTGTGAAACATAATTAAAAAGGGCGATTAGAAATATTATAATTAATGCAGTTATTTATATGAGATTTTGAGAAAAACAAAAAAAACAACGGTACTATTGAAATTCAAAAACTTCTAAACTATTAAAGTAATAACAAAAAGCATTTTTTTTATTTTTAAATATTTTCTATTTTTTTATTTTTAAAATATTCATTTTTTTGAAAAATATTCACAAAAAGAAAAATATTCAAAAATAGCAAAAAGAAGGAGGAAGTACTCCCCCAAGCTTAAAATAGACATTGTCCTCAATGGAGAAAGGAGGTTAGAGAAGGAGAGAAAATGAAATTACAGAATTGAAAAACAGGTACTTCCTCGGATTTATTCGTTGCAAGTGTTGATTGATATTGCTCCCATGTGCTTGCGCTTTTGGATCTTCATGAAATGTCTTCTTTGGACTTCATGATGGATTCAACAACATTGGAGCAGGCGATCGTAGAAGCTTCAGCTTGTCGGAGCCGTCTGGGGAAAAAATTGTAAAATAAAAAAAACAGAAAAATATAACATGGGTTGCCTCACAAGAGCACCCTTTGTTTAAAATGTCATTTGAGCTCGACACAACCAAAATAATAATGTCCTAAAATATATTGTCAAAAATAATAATAATTAAAGTTTAAACAAAAAATAAAAGTTCAAAGTTAGAGTTCGTGTAGCAGAAATTTAACAATATTTGGACTAACATCATCATCACTAGAGAAATATAGTTTAAGACGCTGACCATTTACTTTGAAATTACCCTTATCAGGGTGTGAAATTAAAACAGCACCATAGGGAAAAATATCTAAAACAGAAAATGACCCAGACCATCGCGACTTTAATTTCACCGGAAATAAACGTAAACGAGAGTTATACAAAAGAATTTGGTCACCCCGACTTAAAGGTTTTTGGGTGCCTTAAGTGTTTATCGTTAAAATGTTTCATCCGCTCTTTATAAAATTTGTTGTTCTCGTATGTGTAAGAACGCCACTCGTCGAGTTCGTTAAGTTGAAATTTTCTAAGGTCGTCGACAAAGTGGGGATCGAAATTTAAAAACCTTAAGGCCCAAAAACCGCAGTGTTCGAGTTCTACGGGTAAATGGCATGATTTTCCAGAAACCAACCAATATGGCGTACATCCGAGGGCGGTTTTGTACGCTGTTTGGTAGGCCCATAGAGCATCGCCTAATTTGTCTGACCAGTCTTTTCTAGATGTTGAAACAGTATTTTATAAAATTCTTTTAATTTCTCTGTTCACTACTTCGACTTGTCCGTTAGTTTGGGGGTGGTGGGCGGTTAAAAGTTTATGCGTAACGCCGTATTTAGTAAGGATTTTAGAAAACTATGCATTACAAAAATGGGAACCCCTGTCACTAACGATGGCGCACGGCGTACAGAATCGAGAAAATAATTTTTTAAAAACATAACTATGACTCGGGCGTCGTTCGTAGTAAATGCTTGGGCTTCAGCCCAACGTGAAACATAAATGACGACAACTAAAATATATTTATTCCCAAAGCTAGAAAGAAGGGGGCCAACAAAATTAATTCCACAGAGGTCGAAAACTTCGCACTCAAGGAAATAATTTTGCGGCATTTCATTTTATTGGAAATATTGCCCGACCATTTGCAACTATTATAACTACTCACAAAGGCTTGTGTGTCTTTAAACAGGCTAGGCAAGTAAAAACCCGCGCATAGCACTTTGTGAGTAGTGCGAGCAGCTTGATAGTGCCTAACTGTCGGTCCTTCATGCAAATGATTTAAAACATCTGATCCTTCTTCAAATGAGACACATCTCCTTATCACTTGGTCCGCAGAGACTCAGAAAAGATACGGGTCCTCCCAAAAATAGTTCTTCAACTCAAAAAGATTTCTTCTTTTGTTGAGAGGAGAACTCTTTCGGGAGCACATGAGACACTAAGTAGTTGGCGATTGTTGGGTACACTGGAAACTATGTACCAGATTTGGAGAAGTCTCCCCTTACTAAATGATATACATCAATTTGTATTTGATGGGATGTTTGAGTTCCAGTGTGCAGGTTTAAGAAATGCAGGAAAATTTCTAAGTTCAAGTGTCGACACTTGTAAGGAATTGTGTAGACACATAAAGCAGGAGCTGTGTTTACACCCAGGAATTGTGTCGACACCTGAAGCAGGAGCTGTGTCGATACCCAGGAATTGTGTCGACTCCAAAAGAAAGGCATGTGTCGACACCCAAGAATTGTGTCGACACCTGAAGAAGGCTTGTGTCGACACACAATCAATGCCATCTTTCAACAACAGCTATACAGAGTCTGAAAGGCTTGTGTCGACACACAGGACTTGTGTCGACACACACTCAACGCAATCTATCAACAACAGCTATACTGAGTCTGAAAGGCTTGTGTTAACAGATAGGACTTGTGTCGACACAGACTCAACGAGTCTAGACATACACTCAACGCCATCTATCAGCATCAGCTATATCGAGAACAGGAGCAGTTGTGTCGACACACAGGATATGTGTAGACACATACAACAGAATCTGTGTCGAGAAGCAGTAGAATGATTGTGTCGACACATTGAGTGTTGTGTCGACATCATCAAGACTTGTATCGACACTTATTCTATTTGTGTCAACACATGTGAAGTAGTTTGCTGAGTGTTTCCTGCTGAGATATAAAGTCATTGTAGAATCAGTTGTCACGGCTGAAGACTTGATAGCTATCATAAATAACAAGTCTGACACCTTTGTCAGAAATGTCAGAAGGTTGTTACAAACCGGATCAGCCGGTATTCATTGAGAAACTCTATATAAAGGACTGATCCATGACAACCAAAAGAAGAAATCAAAAGGGGGAACAAACCAACACAAAACTAGAGAGAGAATTCAACAATAAGAAAGGGGGAACCCTTAAGAAGGCAGATCCTGAACAGTCTGCAAGAAAGATTCAGATCTAATTCTGAATCTAAGAAGGGAGCTGTGTGAAGATCAACTTCTACACCAAGTCAAGATCAACCTCATTTTGTTCAATCAAAAAGCTTTGAAAAGCTAAGTCAGGTTGGACATGAAGTATACAATTTATTTAAGAACTGATCAAGAAGCTCACACCAATTGAGAGTTCTATCTGGGTGAAATTTCTGTACAATTCAATATTGTTTTACTTGTAAGATCTTTTATAGATTTTAGTTGTAACCCTGTGTTTATAAAGGCTGAGGTAGGGCTGAGAGCCTGAGGAGTAGGACTTCTGAATGTCTGAGTTGTAAGCCTTATGATAAAGGCTGAGGTAGGGTTGTTGCCTGAGATAGGGTTCTTGGGAAGTATCTGAGGTAAGACTTGTATAAGTCTGAGCTGTAGGAACCTATCAGGTTCTGAGTTGTAAGATCTGTGGATCTGAGTTAGTGGAAGGAAGTTGGGTTGAATCCAGTTCTCTGCTGGATAGGCGAAGGGGGAAAGTGGATGTACCAATAACTTGGGGAACCACTATAAATCTGGTGTACTTTGTTGTGTTGTGAATATTATGATTTGGATTGTATATTATATGCTGTGATAGATCCAGTTAATTGCCTAAATTTATTAAAGAAAATTATAACCTATTCACCCCCCCCCCCTCTAGTTGTCTAGGCTCTTGAAATCAAGTCTTTTAAGTGGTATCAGAGGGAGGTTGCTCAAAGATAGACCTAACAGTCTGAGTGAATCACCAAGGCAATTAACAGATAACAAGAATGGGTTCAAATGAGAATCAAAAGGAATTTGTATCCATGAAACTGGCCATCTGTAGGAAAGAATGTTTTGGGATATGGATGGAAAGGGTCAGGTTGTTTATGGAAGCATCTAATCTAAGAATCTACATCACAGTACAAGAAGGTCCTTTCATTCCAATGAAGGTATCAGCTCTTGATGCAAATCTGAAAACCCCAAAGAGCTTTTCTAAAATGACTAAGGATGAGATCATCCTGACAACATTAGATAAGAGAGCACAAAATATTATTGTGAGTGTTATAGATGATGCCACATTTCAGAACATGGTATATTGCAAAACCTCTAAGGAGATGTGGGACACCTTGATTTTATACATAGAGGGAACTGAAGAAGTTAGAGAGGATAGGAAATCTTTGCTGAATAAAGAATATGAAAGCTTTAGACAAGCCAAGTCTAGCAGCATAGCAGAATTTTACAAGATGTTCTTCAGAATAGAAAATGAACTGATTACCTATGGAAGAGTCTTTAGACATATGAATTGAATGACAAGATTCTCAGGTCACTAACCAAGGACTGGGATACAAAGATATGTGCCATCAGAGAGGTGGCCAGGCTTGCTGATACACCTCCACCCACATTGTTTAGAAAGCTGCTATCTTATGAAATGCAGCTCACTGCAAGAAAGGAGGAAGAGAAAAGCGGCAGGTTTCAGTATAAAGATAAGTCAGTAGACTTCAAGGTTGAAGGCACAAGAAAGGGTAGGAGAAAGTCTCCTTCTCCACCCAAAAGAAGTGCTGAGGCAGAAGCAGAAAATCCTGACATCAGTACATCAGATAGCCACACCTCTGATGAGGACTTTGCTGCCTTTACAATGCAGTTTCAGAGGTTATGAAAAAGAAGAAATAGAGAACCAAGCCTTCAACATCCTTTTCTAAGGATGATTATTAGAAGAAAAAGAGACTTACAAGGAGGACAGGTATGCCTCAAATCCTAGTAAACAAACTAATTCTAAGATTGTTTGTTATTGCTGCAATATGACTAGACATATCATAGCTGACTATCCTAACAAGAGGAAGGAGTCTAAGGACAAGCAGAAGCATCAAGTAAAAGGCAAGAAGGAGAAATCCTTTGTTGCTCAAAAGAAGAAGAGTTGGACAGACCTTTCATCCTCAGAATATTGAGAAGAAGATGATACAGAAGCATATGTTGGGTTGTTCTCTACAGAAGAGGATTCTAGGGAATAAGAATTCGTGCAAATACTGGACTCCATAAATGGAGTTGAAGACTATTACTGGAAAGGGTTGATGGCTCTATCAGAAGATGATCAGTGCCAGGATCAGGATGATCCAAGTAAGGTATACAGTTCTCCCTTAGCTTCTGATTATTTTACTAGATCAGAATCAGTAGAATCAACTTCAAGAGAAGTGGATGGTTCTTAATCTGAGGGGGATGCACATCAATTAATTGATGAGTATGGTTGTATATGCTAAGGTTGTATATTTAAGTGTGTATGCTAATAGGCCAGGCTTGCTTCTCAATGGCAAGGGTGTATATGCTAATAGGCCACTCTATAAGCAAACTCATCAGGTTCTTTAGGATTCCTTGGGGTTTGCTGCTCCAGCAGCTACACTTAAAAGGACTGCTTGCAACAAAGTTGTGAAGTTTGTACCTAAGAGAAGGTACAACAGATTTGAGTGTTGGTGTTGTGGCAAGGTGGGCCACTTTGCCATGGATTATTGGTTCAACACAAGTGTTAAAAATAAGAATAGCTTACCTGTCAGAAAAGCTGCAGGTAAGCATGATAGATTTCAAACTAACAAGAACCTAGGACCCAATAACAATTTGGGTTCTGATGATAGGTAAATCTTTATTTGATGCAGGTGAATCCAAGTGTTCATACCTCTATATGGTACTTGGATAGTGGATATTCCAGGCACATGACTGGAATAAGAAGAATGTTGAGGTACTATGCACCTGCATAGAATGGAGCCAAAGTAATCTTTTGTGGATCTGAAAAAGGAATCATCAAAGGATTTGGTAACATTTCTAGTAATTCTATTACTATCACTCAAGTGGCTTATGTGAAGGGTCTGAAACATAACCTGATAAGCATAAGTCAACTTAGTGATCTAGGTTATGACATCTCGTTCCTCAAAGGGGAGTGCCAAATAAGGAGGTCAAGTGATCAAGAGATCATTCTGACTGGCACTAGGAAAGGGAATGTATATTGTCTTAACCTTGAGTGTGAGTATAACATCTCACCCATTTATCTAGTTATAGGTGAGAAAGCATCACAGTGTGTCCAATGGCACAAGAGGCTGGCTCATCTGAACTATAAGTCAATAGGACAACTATTTGGTATGGGGTTAGTGAGGAATGGTCCTCAGGTCAAGTGTATTAAAGAGGGTGTTTGTTCAGCTTGCCAAAAGGGAAAACAGAATAAGTCCTCTTTCTAAGTACTTGATACCAAATATTCAATGAGATGTTTATTTCTCTTGCATATGGATTTGTTTGGTCCTATGCCAGTTCATAGTCTAGGTAGGAAAGTATACACATTAGTTATTGTGGATGACTATTCTAGATTCACATGAGTTTTTTTTCTTGAGGCAGAAATCTGAAGCCCCTACTCTCTTCCAGACTTTTGTTATACTAATTCAGAATGAGTTTAACATTTCAGTGGTCAAAATTAGAAGTGACCATGGAACTGAATTTCAGTCTGAGTGTATGACAAAGTTTTATGAAGAACTTGGGATTCATCAGGAGTTCTCTTCACCTAGAACTCACTAACAAAATGGAGTTGCTGAAAGAAAGAGTAAGACTCTAATTGAGGCAAGTAGAACACTACTTAGTGACACTACTCTTCCTAGGTACTTCTGGGTTTAGGCAGTAAATACTGCATGTCATGAACTTAATAGAGCTTCCATTAATAAGAAATATAAGAAGACTCCCTATAAGATTTTGAAAGGCAGAAAACAAAACATTTCCTACTTCAGAATCTTTGGTAGCAAGTGTTATGTCCTAGTTAATGGTAAGCACTGCCAAACTAAGTTTGTTGCAAAATCCCTATAAGGGATATTTGTTGGGTATAACAATAATAGTAGGGCATACAGAATCTATAACTTGACTACCCAAGTTGTAGAAGAATCTGTCCATGTAGTATTTGATGAGTCTAAGTTGATTAACAGTGAATTGTCTAGCTCTTCATGTATATCTACAGGTTTAAAGGACGGGCTGGACAAGCTGACTATTAATGAAGAAGCACCTGCTAGGCTGGATGAAGAAAAGGATGCATGTTGTCCAGGGGGAGAACAAGATTCACTGGATGAAGAAGAAAATAGTGAAGTGCATTAGGATGAGGAAAATGAAGAAGGCCAAGAGGTTGGAAGATTTCCTCCAGCAAAAGACACTTGAAGGATATCCAGCTCACAAAATCATTGGTGATGCAAGTTAAGGTGTTTTAACCAGGAGAAAGAGCATGAACACTGTTCTATGTTAAAGCTTCTTGTCACAGATAGAACCCAAGAAGCTTGAAGAATCCATTCTAGACACAAACTGGATTGATGCTATACAAGAAGACCTGAATCAATTCAGAAGATGTAAAGTCTAGGAACTTGTTCCTAAACCAAAGGGCCGCAATGTTATAGGAACCAAGTGGATCAACAGAAATAAACTTGATGAGAATGGCACCATAATCAAGAACAAGCCCTGGATGGTAGCAAAAGGATACATACAAGAAGAAGGGATTGACTTTGATCAAACCTTTGCCCCAGTGGCAAGGCTGGAAGGTATAAGCTTATTCTTGGCCTATGCTGCCTATCATGGTTTCAAGGTATATCAGATGGATGTAAAGTCAGCATTTCTGAATGGTGACTTAAAAAAGGAAGCCTATGTTGAACAACCCTCGGGTTTTGTAGAATCTCACTATACTAACTATGTATATAGGCTAAGGAAAGTTCTATAAGGTTAGAAACAAGCCCCTAGGGCTTGGTATGAAACATTGTCTGCTTTTCTTATTGAGAATAAATTTTCTAGGGGAAAGATAGACAAAACTCTATTCTTTCGGGAATCTAAAGGCAAGATCATCCTAGTCCAGATATATGTTGATGACATTATCTTTGGATCTACTGAAAACAACATTTGTAGAGAGTTTGCCAAACATATGCAAGGGAAGTTTGAAATGAGCAGTATGGGTAAGCTGAAGTTCTTCTTGTGACTTAATGTTAGACAGACTGATGATGGATTGTCCATATCTCATTCTAAGTTCACCAAGGAGTTGATTAATAAATATGGAATGGAATCAGCCTCCACCATGAAAAACTCCAATGTGAATAAGTATGCTTATAGGCAAAGATGAGGCAAAGAAACCTGTTTATGAGTCTTTGTATAGAGGGATAATTGGCTCTCTACTCTACTTGATTGCTAGTAGACCTGAAATCATATATGCTACATGTGTCTGTGCTAGGCACCAAGCATGCCAAAATGAATCTCAATACACTGCTGTCAAGAGATATCTTATGGGCACACCTAATCTAGGTCTTTGGTACCCTAAGAATAAAGATTTCTTACTAACAGGCTTCTCAGATGCATACTTTGTAGGGTGTAAAGAAGACAGGAATAGTACCACAGGAACTTGTCAATTCTTAGGTGGAAGGCTAGTGTCATGGAGTAGCAAGAAGCAAACAAGTGTAGCTATCTCAACTGCTGAGTCAAAATATATAGCTGCATGCACCTGTTGTGCACAGTTGATGTGGATAAAGAATCAACTTGAAGACTATGTCATCAATGTAAGTAGAATTCCACTATTTTGTGATTCTACTAGTGCTATTTCTATTGCTAAAAACCATGTTTCACACAGTAGAACTAAGCATATAGAAATTAAGTTTCATTTTATTAGAGAACATGTGGAGAAGGAAGATATTTATCCAGAATTTATGAACACAAATAATCAAAATGCTGATATTTTTACAAAACCTCTGGATGAAATTAAATTCATTTATTTTAAAATTGAATTAGGTATGTTGAACCTAGAATAGGTCAAAACAAGCTTTCCTAAGTAGAATATGTAAGCACAAAATTTCTACGGAAATTTGGGTAAGGAAGTTTGTGTCGAAACAAGCAAATTTTGTCGACATTCTCAGTATGATGTGTCAACACAGAAACAGTATTTGTGTCGACACAAGAATTGGTGTCGATACACACTGTCGAGACTTGGCTAGCCTGTGTCGACACTGACACCAGTATGTCGACACATAGACGTGTCAACTAAAAATAAGTTTTATCGAGATCAAAGTCTTTTATGTCGACACATGTAAAACTCTGTCGACTAGTATTATTACTGAGTAAGGTGCGTCCTTTGACCTACCATTCACACAAAGACTATAAATAGGGGGAGGAAAAATCTGGTCGACTATGCCTTCAGAATTCTTGACTCTAGACCTTGTGTCGACATAGATATTCACTTCTGTTTTCTTCTTTCTCTCTCTCTCTCGTCAATGGCGCCACACCAGTACGACAAGGTGAATGAAGAATATGAGCTGGTTCGCGGGGGATTCGAGATAGCTTCACAGGACATCAAAAGTGTGATTACCCTAATTTCTGAAAATGGCTTGGAGTTTTTTGTATCTGAACCAACAAGAATTTGGAAGAAGGAAGTGTTTGAATTCTACTCGTCTACAACTGTGGATTATGAAGTAAAGAAGATGAAAGCCAAAGTTAAGGATTCAAGAGTGAAACTCACACTTAAGACGATCAGGAAGTCACTTCAACTCCCCAGAGTTAAAGAATATGATGATATTGTTCCATCTATGATAAAGGATGCACTAAATTAGTGTGGATTGAATCCAAATACCAAGGTAGGATCGTCAATTACTAGGAAGGGGATGAATTCCCAAGGTATGTTTCTTTCAGAAATGATAGGCAAGGTGATTCTCTGCAATACTGGTGGACATGATAGGATATCTACCTTCGGGTTCAACCTAATGACTAGAGTAATATACAATATAAAACAGACTAGTCATCAGTAGTGTTTGACAAGATCGAAGAAGGAATTAAGAAGCCAAATCTAGGTAGAATCCTAAGCTTGTGTTTAGCTTCAACTATCCCAGATATTATGAATCAACTACCAGGATCCAAGATCAATAATATGAGGCGGATGGACATTAAAATTCTATCATGATTTGATAGAGTCTTGACAAAAGAGGTTTCTACTCCACAGAAATAGGTCAAGAAGGATAGGAAGAAGAAAGCAATTATTCAGGAAGCAGAATTCTCCAGTGATTTTAAAGAAGAAGTAGTCTTTAGTTCAGATGAAGACCAACAGGAAAAAGAAGCACAAGTTCAAGTGGAGAGTAGTCAGCAACGAGAGCATCAGATGGCCTCCACTCTAGGGGGAGAGAACACTGAATTAACAATACAAGACACTGAACAATCTAAGCTACCGTCCCAAGGGGGAGGCATTGCTGAAGCTAGTCTAGAGAGTGAGTATGCTACTGATACAGTGATGGACATTATATCATATATAAACAAAGAAGCACTGATCACTGCTGAGAATGAAGCGCCAGATGTGCAGATGATAGATACAGCTCAAGATGAGCAAGTGAGAATCTCCTATATAGAGAAGGCCCTTGATAAAGATCTGGATGTCCAGGGAGAACCTTTTGCTTCACAAGCCAACATTGTTCCTCCTGTTCAAATGCAGCAGGAGATAACTTTGGAGGAATTGTTACCTGATTTATCTATAGTATGGACTGAGGGGGAGCAGCAAAAAGTAGAAAAGGAACTACCAGAAACTGAGGGGAAGGAGCTACTGGATGCCCTTGTTAATAAAGCAACTATAGATATAGAAAGCTCATCTCAATCTTTTGATGATGAAGAAGCCTCCATGGATAAAAAGAGAAAATTAATTGTAATCAGGAAAAGGAGTACATGCTATAAGAAAGCCTTACAAACAGTCTCCCAACCATCAAACATGCAAATGGACTTCTGTTCCCTGATGGTGAAACTACAAGTAACATTGGATGAGCAAAGACAATCTTTGGAGAAATATATGGATGAGTCACATAAAGAACTGCAGTTCCAGCTGGCTCAAGACATTAAATCCACCTGATTTGAAGTCAATTTGAATAAGAAAGAGATCACAGATTGCTTTCATAAGGGAGGTAATGCTGTAGTATATTTGACTGAGTAAGAATAGCTGATAAAGACTGAAGTTGAGGACATTGCAGTCAAGCAAGGATATATTTTAGAAAATCAATTCAGATCAAATGAAAATCTCAAAGACTCACATGATGAAATTCTCAAAAAATTGGGAACTATTGCAACTGATTTGAAAACTGAAGTATCCAAGCAAATACAAGCAGATCTAGCTGCTATCCAAACAGCAATTGAAGCTTCTCAAAATACTATTTTTTATCACCTGACTAAATTTCAAGTCTACTACAAAGAAGGTACAGAATATCTGGCTGAACAAGTAAGGTTTCAAAAGAATGATCTGAGAGATCATATAGCCAGAGAAGTCATAAAGGGGGAGAGGATATTAGTCAAACCCAGCTCTGATCATGCTAAATGGGTTTCTAATACCATCAGAGCTACACATAGATTTCCACCCTTATGTGATGATGATAATACTGCTGAGTCTGGTGTTAAACCTGCCTATATTGAAGAGGATCAGCTAGAGGTTGCATGGGTCATTTATCCTCCAGCTGATTTTTACATAGTCCAACAAGAAGTTCAGCAAATGTATAGCCCTCCATAGGAGGAACATAATATTATTATTGAAAAGGTAGAAATGTCAGAGGCTGCACAAGAAGCTCAGAGGGAGGCAGAGCTTTCCAAGAAAAGGTTTAGAGAACAGGCAGAACTGAAGCTTGATTTTGAGCAGTGGAGTCCTACCTCCAGGAACATTATTTTAACTGCCTGTAAAGCTGTGAAGGACAAGACACATGATAGAGGCAAATGGTACTCTGAGCAAGAGTGGAATAAGTATCAAGCAAGGCAAGAGGCTATACTTCAGTATAGGAGGAGTGCTAAAGCTGGGAAGTTACCTGCTAACTCTGTGGAGCCTAGCAAGTCCATTCCAAAGCCTTTTCACTATTTTGATAGGCAATGGATTAAGGCTGAAGAACTGAAGAAGAAAGACCTGAAAGGAATGAAACCAGCTGATGATACTGAACCTAATGTGCAGGCTAAAATCAAGTCTTGCAAAGAAATAGTAATCAAGGAGAATAGTCAATCTTAGGATAGATAGGCTAATATGTAGAACAATGTAATCTTTTGATTTTTGTTCTTTAAAGAAACATGTAAACCTAAAAAATTTCCTGATTAATAAATGACATCATTTTCAGTATTGAGTTTAGCTATTATCTATGTTTTATGTTACCCTGCAGTGAAATGTATGAACATCTATTTTTCTTTGATTTATTATGTGTGTTGTATATCTTTGACTATGGGTTATGACTTATCCAAATAGGAGGAGATTGTTGGGTATACTGGAAACTATGTACCAGATTTGGAGAAGCCTCCCCTTACTCAACGATATACATCAATTTTTATTTGATGGGATGTTTGAGTTCCAGTGTGCAGGTTTAAGAAATGCAGTAAAATTTCTAAGTTCAAGTGTCGACACTTGTAAGGAATTGTGTCGACACCGGAAGAAGGAGCTATGTCGACACCCAGGAATTGCGTCGACACTTGAAGCAGGAGCTATGTCGACAACCAGGAATTGTGTCGATACCAGAAGAAAGGCATATGTCGACACCCAAGAATTGTGTCGACACCTGAAGAAGGCTTGTGTCGACACAAAGGACTTGTGTCGATACACACTCAACCCCATCTATCAACAACAGCTATACTGAGTCTGAAAGGCTTGTATCGACATACAAGACTTGTGTCAACACACACTCAATGCCATCTATCAACAACAGCTATACAGAGTCTGAAAGGCATGTGTCGACACACATGACTTGTGTCGACACACACTCAACGACGTCTGTACATACACTCAATTCCATCTATTAGCATCAGCTATATGTCGAGACCAGGAGCAGTTGTGTCAACACATAGGACTTGTGTCGACACATACAACAGAATCTTTGTCGAGAAGCAATAGAATGACTATGTCGACACATTGAGTGTTGTGTCGACATCATCAATACTTGTGTTGACACTTAGTCTATTTGTGTCGACACATGTGAAGTAGTTTGCTTAGTGTTTCCTTCTGAGATATAAAGTCATTGCAGAATCAACTGTTACGGCTGAAGACTTGACAGCTGTCATAAACAAAGAGTCTGACACCTTCGTCAGAACTGTCAGAAGGTTGTTATAAACCGGATCAGCCGGTAATTATTGAGAAACTCTATATAAAGGACTGATCCATGACAACCAAGACAAGCAATCAAAAGGGGGTACAAACCAACATAGAACTAGAATGAGAATTCAACAATAAGAAAGGGGGAGCCCTTAAGAAGGCAGATACTGAACAGTCTGCAAGAAAGATTCAGATCTAATTGAGAATCTAAGAAGGGAGCTATCTGAAGATCAACTTCTATACCAAGTCAAGATCAACCTCATTTTGTTCAATCAAGAAGCTTTGAAAAAGCTAAGTTAGGTCGGATCTGAAGTATACAGTTTATTCAAGAACTGATCAAGAAGCTCACACCAATTGAGAGTTCAATCTGGGTGAAATTTCTGTACAATTAAATATTGTTTTTCTTGTAAGATATTTTATAGATCTGAGTTGTAAGCCTGTGTTTATAAAGGATGAGGTAGGGTTGAGAGCCTGAGGTGTAGGACTTGTGAAAGTCTGAGTTGTAAGCCTGGTGATAAAGGCTGAGGTAGGGTTGTTGCCTGAGGTAGGGTTCTTGGGAAGAATCTGAGGTAGGTCTTGTATAAGTCTGAGTTGTAGGAACCTATCAGGTCCTGAGTAGTAAGATCTATGGATCTGAGTTAGTTGAAGAAAGTTGTTCTCTACTGGATAGGCGAAGGGGGAAAGTGGATGTAACCATAACTTCAGGAACCACTATAAATCTGGTGTACTGTGTTGTGCTGTGAATATTATGCTTTGGATTGTATATTCTATGCTGTGATAGATCCAGTTAATTGCCTAAATTTATTAAAGAAAATTAGAACATATTCACCCCCCTCTAGGTGTCTAGGCTCTTGAAATCAAGTCTTTCAGCGATGTGTGCAAACCAAGGAGAAGTAGATGTGTTAATTGAAAATAGCTTCTCATCTGGGAAGAAATAGTTACAAGATTTTTCATCTAAATTTTCAATAAATGGATTGTCTAATCAGGAGAGATGGTGGGCGACCAAGTTCTTGGCTCCTCGCTTATCACGGATCTCTAAGTCAAACTCCTGGAAAAGTAAGACCTAGTGAATCAAGCACGGCTTGGCATCCAATTTAGAAAGAAGATATTTGAGGGCTGAGTGGTCCGTAAAAAGAGTAATTTTTGAAGGTGTAATATAAGGGCAGAATTTATTAAAAGCGAATACTATAGCTAGGAACTCCTTCTCGGTCGTGGTGTAATTTTCCTATGCAGATGTAAGCATTTTACTTATGTAATAGATGGGGTGGAAGTTTTTCGATATGCGTTGACCTAATACGACTCCCACCATGAAACTACTCGCATCGCACATGATTTCAAATGGAAGGTCCCACACCGGAGCTATCATAATCGTGGCATTAATTAATTTTTCTTTTATTAAATTAAAACCTGCTGGGCAAAGGTCATCAAAAATAAAAGGGGTGTCACTTTCTAAGAAAGCATATCTAAGATGTTCGGGTAGTTCTTTCAATTCTAGGGTAGGGGGTTCTTCATATGATGTTTTAGAAATTCTTTCTTTTTCAAAAACTATATCTTGGTAGACTTTTTTAAACGGAAAATTAAAAGGGGTGGAGCTGGTGGCCATGGCGGCTTCTTGCAGCGATTCAGTTGGAAGAGTAGAGGAGGAACAAAAATAAGAAAATTATATTTCAAATTTAGAGAGGCAATAGGAGGATTCATCACTTAGGTGCATCGGTTCAGTTGGAAAAGTAGAGGAGGAACAAAAATCAGAAAATTCTTTTTCAAATTCAGAAAGGCGATATGAGGATTCTTCACTTAAGTGCATTGATTCAGTTTGAAAAATAGAAGAGGAACAAAAATCAAAAAATTCTTTTTCAAATTTAGAGAGGAAATAGGAGGATTCTTCACTTAAGTGCATCGATTCAGTTGGAAGAGTAGAGGAGGAACAAAAATCAGAAAATTCTTTTTCAAAATCAAAAATTCAATAGGAGGATTCTTCACTTAAGGCATCTAAGAAAAAGCTGGAGTCATCATTTGCTAAGGTGTTTTTCATCGAGGGGGAGATAGAGAAAGTCACTTCATCGTCGCCTACTCAAAGGAAGATTTTAACATTGCTTACGTCAATGATAGCTCGGGAGATGGCAAGGAAGGGTCGGCCAAGGATCAGGGGAACCTCGACGTCTTCTTCGATGTCCAATATCACGAAGTCCATCAGGAAGATGAATTTGTCGACTTTGACTAGAACATCCTTCACTATTCCTAACGGGTATTTGACAGATCTGTCGGCGAGCGGGATACTCATGCGTGTGGGGTTGAGGCTACCAATTCCTAACTTATTAAACAATGAGAGGGGCATCAGGTTTATGCTTGCACCTAAGTCGGCCAATGCGTTCATGTCAAAAAGATCATCAAAGAGACACGAAATAGAAAAACTACCCGGGTCACTGATTTTATTTGGTAAACCATTTGTCAAGACCGCAGAGCACTCAACATTTAACGTGACATGTGAAAGGTTCTCTAACTTCTTTTTGTTAGTCAGGAGGTCCTTATGGTACTTAGCGTACTTCGGCATCTGGGAGATCGCTTCGTGGAAATGAAGATTTATGTGGATTTGCTTGAACATTTCTAAGAAGCGGGAGTACGGATCATACATACGTTGCTTATTAATTTCAGAAGGGTATGACAAGGTGTGATTATTTTTAAAGATGGGTGGTTGAGTGAGGTATTTTTCTAAAACGGGGGTGATAACTTCTTCAGCAGAGGATGGAATTTTAAAAATGGGAGTGGAGCTTTGATTTTTTAAAATGGGGGCGGAGCTTGCCTCAGGCTCTTCACTAACCCTACCAAAAACTTGCTTCCAACTCCGAAGAGTTATAGCTTTCACTTGTTATCTCGGGTTGGGCTCGGTATTGGAAGGAAGAGACCCTGCGGGTCGCTCAGAAATTATTTTTTCGAGATGTCCTACTTGATTTTCTAGACTTTTAACGCTTCTAGTAAAGGTTCTTATAGTAGCTTCATTTGTGGTTATATATTTAGAAAGTAACTCCTCCAAGGTTGGAGTTTTTGGATAGTTTTGAAGAGGTGGTGGTGGAGAAGAAAAATCATTTTGTTGTGGTGGGCACATTGCGTTCGAGGGATTACTCCACGAAAAATCCGGGTGATTTCTTAAAGCATGATTATAACTATTTGGAAAAACAAAACCGGGCGCAGGAAAATTCGCAGCAGAAAAATTATTAAAATCATTTATAGGCATATTATTAACAAAATTTACTTGTTCGGGAGCAGGTGTTGCAGATTCCCATTCTTGAGGGGCGGAGGCAGCCATCATCTCGGTAATTTTTTTGCTTAATATTTCAACTTGCAGAGCGAGCTGGGAGACATTATACACTTTAAAGATACCTGCATGTTTGTTTGGGCAAGACCTAGGCATATTCCACTGATAAGTGTTCATGTCCATGTCCTCAAAAAGCTCAAGAGCTGCTTCCGGGGTCTTATGGTTTAAAGTACCGCCAGAAGATCCATTTATCATTTGCTTTGTGTTTTGATTTAGCCCGTTATAAAACGTTTGCACTTTTAACCATACAGGCGGAGCTTGATGTGAGCATTGTCTTAATAATTATTTAAATCTTTCCCAAGTTTCATATAAGGTTTCAGAGTCTATTTTTCCAAAAGCAGAAATATCATTCCTAAGTTTTGCAGTTTTAGCTGGCGGAAAATACTTCGCAAAAATTTTTTTAGTTTTTTGATCCCAAGTTGTGATGCTGTTTTTAGGTAGAGTGTTCGACCACTGCTTAGCCTTAGTTCTAAGAGAAAAAGGAATTAATCTTAGCCTAATAACATCATTTGTAACACCATTTATCTTGAAGATGTCACAAATCACAAGAAAGCTTGCTATATGTGCGTTCAGATCTTTCTTTTGAAATCTATCATACTGCACATACTGCTGCACTATTTGAATTATGCTAGACTTAAGTTCAAAATTATTTTTAGCTATAGCAGAGCGCACTATACAAGATTTTGTTCCCTAAAGATTCAGTCGTGCATAATAGGATATAGGCCTATGTACGACCTCGTCCATGTGGGGTTCTTCCATTCTTAAAGTAGAAAGTCACTCGGAGTCCTCAACCGGTTCTTGGAGAGTAGGGCCTTAAAATCGCGATCTTCTCTGAAGAGTATGCTCAATTTCGTTGTCCAAGTCCAAAATAACCGACGGACTCCCGCGGGTCATGCACTAAAAGAAGAGAAAAGAAGAAAGAGAAATAAATAAACTAGGAAAAAGCTAGATTTTTTTTGGAAATAGATTTTTTTAATAGCTTAACTCCCGAACATCCCAAGGGCTACCCAATGAAGGGTTCGCAAGGTACTAGACAAGATAGTGGCACTTAAAGCCCTTTTCCCTTTTCAAGATAATTAGGTGGAATAGAAAAATTATGAAGTGGGTTTCTATTAGGAGCGATAATAATTATTTTTTTAATTTTAATTTTTTAGAAGGAGGATGACAAAGAAAAATGATAAAAGTAATAGGTTCGTGTTTTCGATATTTCAAAAAAAGTTGATCCCCGACAACGACGCCAAAAACATGGTTATCACTTTCCGCTTAAGAAAAGAGAGCCGAACTAGCAATCCAATTAGGCAAGTATACCTATCGAACTGTAGCTAGGGGACATAAGTGTCGTATTGAAATCCGGGAACTTTTGAGTACACTTACTCACGCGAAGACTATAATTTTATCGACAAAAATCTTTTGGGATAAAGAGAAAATTAAATGCACTTAAAGAAAGGAAAATAACATTAAATGAGAACTAATTTTAGTTAAATAAAAAGCATAAAAGAAGCAATTACAACGAAGGATTAGAACGATAAAATGGAAATGCACTCGAACGAGAATCACCTCGGCTAAAGTCGATTAAAAACACGATAAATAAACCTAAACTTAATAGGGTGAAAGGTCCTTGACCGTGGAGGTTCCTAAAGCTTGAACACGCTTCTCTCGAAGTCGTGCCCAACTGAGTTTAGGAAGGTCCGAGCGACTCTCGTCTAAATTGGAGACCTAAATCTCACTTTACGCAGTGAACCCCATTATTGGATTTTACTCCAATCCGGGAGATTTGGACGTCTGCCTATCTCGAGGGGTGCGTACAACTCTCTTTAATCTTGATTGCTCACTTCAAACTATCAGCCTCTCGGCTAGCCAAGAATGAAAGCTATATTGGAAATTATATATCAACAATATAATTCCAAACGAGAAAAATCAAGAGTAATCCAGGGTCTAAAACCCTAAAAAGAAAAGGTAAATTCAAAGCTTCATAACTTAATCACTCGAACCTCGGATCATCATGATCGAGGTCAAGGAGGATTAGTTAATCATAGCGAAGTGGAGGAGGGGGTATGAGTAGTAAAGCATACAAACACAAAGTAAACAAGGAGCACTTATATTAATGAAGAAAGAGAACTACACTTGAAATGAAAGATTGGAATTGCATGGAATGAAATCCTATTCTAGCCCTACAATTATCAACTAGAGCAAATGCAAAAATTACAATAAAAGCTAAAACGAACTAAGCACTAAGCTAGGGTTAAGAAAATTACAAAATAAAAAAGAGAGAGAGAGGGGGAAGAACACTAAAAAAGACAAGAAACAAAGTGGCAGCACCTCCCCCTCTAAACCCAAACTTTTCTGAAATGGAAGGGGGGACATCTGAATTTATTGATTTTTCCACGGGTTGGTCACGCCCTAGGTCACGCCCGGGGAGGGCGTGTTAGGGGGCGTGACATGTATGGGGTTGACCTCGGGTTCTAGATTCTAGCGGGAAGGATGATTGCTTCTGTATGATGGCTGACATGCCCTGGGCCACTCCCGTGATGGGGGGTGTGACAGTACTGTTGGCATGCGGAAGCGAAACTACATTTAATGCGGCGGCAGACTTCGGGCAGAGTGCAACATGCCCCGTGTCATGCCCTGGGACACACCCAAGGAGGGCGTGTCAGGGGGGCATGACAGGAGTTTTTCCTGTTACTTAGTCTCTGGTGACACGCCAGCTTGACAAAGCCAGCAACACAGCCGTGTTTAAGGTCGTGTCCTACTCGGGATGAACTCTAGAATTTCCACTGGTGGATGACTTCCTTGGGATCGGGTGATACACCCTGTGACACGCCCAGGGAAGGCGTGATAGGGGGGCGTGTCAGGTCATTTTTGGCCAAAATTCTGGAAACCTGCAAAAAGAAAAGAAAATGTTAGTGGCAATAATATTTACATAAGAAAGATAAAAATTAAGCTAATAAGACATGATTAGCACCTTTAAAACTAGAAAATACGATAATTGTTTAGGCTACAAAACATATTATCAGCCATCTCCTTTAGAAGAAGACAAATAGTAGCTTTCGGTGCTACTATAGCATTCCCGCAACGACATGAATTATTTGGACTAGGCTCGACGATCGTTGATCTAAGGTCGACAAACTCTGTTCTGAGCTCGACGAACTTCAGAATCTTCAAATTTATCTTGAGCTCTACAAAAGGCGGTCTCAGGTTGATGAAATCTGAATCTTCAACCTTTAACTTGAGCTCGATGAAAGGCGGGCTTAGGTCGAGGAACTCTGATTTTTCATCCTTTAACCTGAGCTCGATGATTTGTGATCTGAGCTCGACGAAATCTAAATCTTCAACCATCAACTTGAGATCAACGAAAGGCGGGCTCAGGTTGATGAACTCTTAATCTTCAACCTTTAACCTGAGCTCGACGATCTGTGAGGTGAGCTAAACGAATTCCACTTTCTGGACTCAGAAAATTTCTCCTGACATTGTCTTAGCGGTTCCTTCTTCACAGCTGTCTCAGCGGTTTCTTCTTCACAGCTGAGACACTTCTGTCTCAGCGGTTTATCAACTTTCTTAGCCGTTTCTTCTTCACAGATGAGACAGTCTTCTGTCTCAGCGGTTATTTCTTCACAGCCGAGATTGTTTTCTGTATCAGCGGTTTAGCTGAGACCAACACTTCTCTCAATGATATGTGTTGAGCTTCTCAGCTGTCTCATCTGTTCTACTAAGACATTCTTCTCAGCTATCTTAATTGTCTCAGCGGTTATGCCTTAGTCAAATTTTCTGACTTCCAGCTTCCTCTTCCTGTTTACCTATCTAATCAAGGACAACCTGCATGCAATAACTCAAGCATACATAAAATACATTATATGTGTATGTCATTGACCAGTTTGACATCTTTCAAATCTGGAACATTGGGGTCAATGGACCCAACAATCTCCCCCTATTTGAAAAAGTCAAAATCTTGCTTGATCAATAACACTGGTCTTTAACATACACGGTATTTTTAACATAAAAATTGACACTTGTGTAACATCATTAAGAGTTTGAAAATATGTTACCACACACAATTATTTATGTCAGGAATTTTACTTACTCCCTCTGGTATGCTACTCTCCTTGATGAGCCATCATTACTATTCTTGTTTTGAAACAACTTCTGCACCACTTGGATTAGAGCTTCCTACATCTGCATCTTGGTTTTGTTAGGTCTTGATCAAGTCTATTCTTTCTTCCCCCTAACTCCTCTCCCCCTTTTTGACTTCTGCAATAGGGAAATTTGTTATGTGTGGAGTTATTCTCCCCCTATCTGTCTGGGGATGATTCCCCTACTCTGACTTAATTCCATTTAATCTACTGGACTTGCTCCCTCTCAACTTTTGCACACTAGCTTCATTATCTTGGGGAAGGAATTGTACTGCCTGCAAAATAGACAGTACAACATATTGTAGAGGAGAGAATTAAAGCTACACAAGATTCAACATACCCATTTCAAATTTGAAAGTTTTGAACTTGGCTTCATCTAGTGGCTTAGTGAAGATATCAACCACTTTTTTGTCTGTAGAGACAAACTCAAGGCTTATTTCTTGCCTTTCCATATGTTCTCTAATGAAATGATACCTAATTTCTATATGCATAGTCCTACTATGGGAGACGGGATTCCTTGCTATAGAAATTGCATTAGTAGAATAACAAAAGAGTGGAGTTCTACTTATCTGAATATTGTTGTCCTGAAGTTGATGTTGGATCCACAGCAACTGAGCAGTATAGCTCCCAGCTGAAATGTACTCTGAATCAGCAGTGGAGATTGCAACACTTGTTTGCTTCTTGCTTCTCAAAGAGACAATCCTTCCACCTTGAAATATATAGGAGCCAGATGTGCTCTTCCTGTCCTCCTTGCAGGCTGTAAAATCTCCATCTGAATAGCCAGTTAATTCCAACTCCCCATTCCTAGGTACTATAGGCCAAGATCTGGGGTGCTCTTAAGATATCTCAAGATTCTTTTCACAGTAGTGTAGTGAGACTCTTTAGGGCAGGCCAAGTACCTAGCATAGACACATGTTGCTTACATAATGTTAGGACTACTTGTATTGAGGTAGAGAATGGATCCAACTATACCTCTTTATAAAGTTGGATAAAAAAGGTTTCCCTGGATCATCTTTTCTTATTGGCATACTTGAGCTCAGGGGAGTTCTTATGGTGGAAGCATTCTCCATACCATACTTCTTGATTAGCTCCCTGGTGAACTTTGACTGGGATATGTATAAACCATCATCAGTCTGTCTTACTTGGAGTCCCAAGAAGAACTTCAGTTCACCCATAATACTCATCTCAAACTTCTCATGCATAATTTTTGCAAACTTCTTGCAGAGGTTGTCATCAGTAGAGCTAAATATTATGTCATCAACATAAATCTTGAGTAGGATGATCTTGCCCTTAGATTCGCTTAGGAATAGGGTCTTGTCTATCTTCCCCTTGAGAATTTGTTCTCAATGAGGAAGGTAGACAATGTCTCATACCATGCTTTAGGGGCTTGCTTAAGCCTATATAGAGCTTTCCTAAGTCTATACACAACAGTAGGTGAGTTAGAATCTACAAAACCCTGAGGCTGCTCTACATTGACCTCTTCTTTCAAATATCCATTCAGGAAGGCTGACTTCACATCCATCTGAAAGACATTGAATCCCTGGAAGGCTGCAAATGCAAGGAATAGTCTAATGGCTTCCAACCTTGCAACTGGGGCAAAATTATGATCATAATCAATCATCTCTTCCTGTATATACCCCTTGGACACCAGTCTAGGCTTATTCTGTATGATAATGCCATTTTAATCAAGTTTATTTCTGAAAATCCACTTGACTCCAATAGAATTATGTTCATCTGGTCTGTGAACCAGCTTCCAGACCTTGCATCTTTTGAACTAGTTCAGTTCTTCTTGCATTGCACCAATCCAGAATTGGTCTTGATTTGCCTCTTTAAATTACTTGTGCTTTTTGTGATAGGAAGCTGAAGTAAAGAGCTGTGATTAAACTCCGTCTTCTCGTATGTACACCTTGGCTAGCCTCACCTATTATTTGATATGGAGGATGATCTCTTAGATATCTGACTGCTGGTGGCAGCTGGACTATTTCTTACTGAGCACCATTTTCTTTAGCTATTTAATCTTCATCTCTAGCTATACTGTCCTGTGCTTCCTCTGGACAACATCCTTCTCTGTATTCTTCTGGAATAGCAGAGTCATTATTTTTGATGGAGAGCTTTTCCATCAAAATTTTTTGTACCTGCAGAACTAGGCAAAGAGCTTGACAGCTCACTATCAATCATGCTTGACTCATCAAACACTACATGGACAGATTCTTCTACAACTTGATTTGTCAAGTTATAGACTTTATATGCCTTACTACTATTGTTGTACCCAACAAAGATCCCCTCATGCGATTTGGCAGAAAACTTAGTCATTTTTGACTTGCCATTATTCAAGATGAAACACTTGCAACCAAAGATCCTAAAATAGGTCATGTTTGGTTTTCTGCCCTTCAAGATCTCATAGGGAGTCTTCTTGTGGCCTTTCGTGATAGAAGCCCTATTGAGAACATAACATGCAGTGTTAACTGCCTCAGCCCAGAAATATTCAGGGAGAGAAGTGTCACTTAACAATGTTCTCCCAGCTTCTATGAGAGTCCTATTTTTCATCTTAGCTAACCCATTTTGCTAGGGTGTTCTTGGAGAGGAGAATTCTTGATGAATCCCTTGCTCTTTGAAAACATTAGTCATTGTAGTAGACTGAAATTTAGTTCCATTGTCACTTCTTATTTTAACCACAGAGCTTGCAAGTACATTCTGAATCTGCTTTATAAAATTCAAGAATACTTCAAGGGTTTCATCCTTCCTTCTAAGGAAGATCACCTGAACAAACCTGGAATAGTCATCAACCACCACAAGGGTACAGACCTTCCTACCTAGAATCTGAATATGCATAGGACCAAACAAGTCCATATGCAGGAGATACAAGCATCTCACTAAGTCCTTGGTCCGAATGCTCTTGTCGCAAGAAGCACAGATACCCTCGTTGGAGCATTTTATTTTGGGACCATTCCTAACTAGCTCATCACTAAAGAGCTGACCAATGGTCTTATAATTCAAATGAACCAGTATCTTGTGCCATGGAACACAATATAAGACTTTAAGATTTACAACTAAGCATATAGGGGAACTACTATCTAACCAAGAAAATTTTTAGCAATAAACATTCCCATTCCTAGTGCATGTTAAGATGACACTCTGGTAACTTAACCTCTTTATGTGGCACTTATCCTTATGAAAGGAAATATCATAAACTAGGTCACATAGTTGGCTTATGCTTATGAGGTTTTGTTGCAACCCTTCTACATAAGCTACCATTGTGATGGTGATTATGCCATTTGAGATCTTACCATTACCTCTGGTTATCCCCTTGTCAGAGCCTCCAAAGATGACCTTAGGTCCATTCTTTACTGGAGTAAACTCTTTCAACAGTTCCTTTATTCCATTCATGTGCTTGGAACATCCACTATCCAAGTACCATTTAGGGGAATTATTACGTGAACTAACCTAAAAAGAAAAAATTATCTCACCTTAGGACCCCAATTTCTATTGGGTCCTAGGTTCATATTAGTCTGAAAATAAGCTTGCCTTCCTATAGAATTCCTGACAGGTTGGCTACCTTTGGACACTGAAGGATTGTGCCAGCAATCTACAACATAGTGGCTCACTTTGTCACAGTACCAACACTCATGTACATTATATCTCTTTTTTTGTTTAGGGCCAGCATTTGTCTGGACTGCTCCTTGAACAGTGGGTATATTTGCTATTGTATGTCTTTGATTCCTTCCAGCAGCTATTTGAATGAAGGTAAGTCTTTCAGCTGACTATTTTTGTCTTTTCTGAGAGTCACCAGCTGCATGTCTCTTTTCGGCTAGCATGCATCTGATTGCATCAGAAACTGCTATTCCAACCTTGCTAGAAGACTCACTTTGAGTCATTACTTTTATTGAATGACTCAAATTTCCTGTAGCAGCAATATCCTTGAGTTTTGGGGCTTAGGCACCAAAAACAAATGGTCCAGGATGGGCCATTTGAATTTACACATGGGCAGCCTTAAGGGCCCTCACATGGCTGTATCTTCCACCTTGGCTATGATCACATTGGTCCATACCAGTGGATCTACCATTCTACCAGTGACCATAACAGTTTTCATGGTCATACTTGTTAGAAGGCAATAGAACTTTCTGAAATGAAATTGGAGGCAATGAGGCTAGAGGCACAACTGGTGCCTTCCCCATTCCTTTTTGATTGAGAGGTCTAGCAGATCCCTTAAAACCTAACCCTTTCTTACCCTTTTGGTTAAAGAGGGTGTCAATTAAGGGAAGCGCAGTGCTTGGCTTAGAAAACTTGGCCACCAGCAGTTTCTCTCTTAGTAGATCATCTTTAGGTTTCTGAATAAGTTTCTCATTTGAGACTCTTACCACAGACTTCATATCAATGATCCCCTGGAGCTTGGCTGATTGAGTAGCCATATCATTGAGATACTTTTCTTGGCTCTCACACTTGCTCCTAATACAAAGAATCTCTTTTACCTATCTCTTGGGAAGGAGCTTGCACTTCTTGAATGTTTCAAGAAGTTCTCCTCACTAGTCAATTTTAGAATTGGAATAATCCTCAGCCTCTAAATTCCCTTCATCTCTTGATGATTGAGTTTTAGACTCTGAGCTGGCCTCATGACTTGAAATTAAAGACAGAGATTTAGGATTTACCTGATCCTGTCAAGGCTGATCCTGACAACTCTCCTCATCTGTCATTGCCATTAATCCATGGAATTGAAAACCTTTTTCTTCATCTTCATCTACCTCTGAGTCACTTTCTGAATGTGACCGAGGGGCCCTGATTCCTATCCTAGTAGTAGGATATTCTTCAGTTTCTTCTTCAGCAACAGCCATAAGCCCAATGTAGGCTTCTTCTTCTTCACAATCTGACCTAGAGGAGGAGTCAGACCAGGTCTTTTCCTTCTTTGCCACAAGAGACTTCTCTTTTTTCTTCCCCTTGTGGTGATTCTTCTCTCCTTCCTCTTTCCTCTTCAATGGGCAGTCAACAACTATGTGCCCAGGTTTGCTGCAGTGAAACAAATGACTTTATAAAAAGTTTGTGCTAGAGGTAAGAGCATACCTGTCCTCCTTAAAGGATCTCCTTCTATGCTGTAAGGAAGAGGAAGGCCTGTTGTTCTTCCTATGCTCCTTCTTCATGAATTTCTAAAACTGCCTGGAGAAGGCAAAAAAGTCCTCATCAGACATATTGCTGTCTGAGGAGCTAGTCTTTGAGCTCTCAGAGTTTGACTCAGTAATTCTCCTTGGTGGAGAGTTCTTCCTTCTACTCCTGGTTAGAGCATCAGCTTTGAAGGACACAGACTTTTCCTTGGCCTGTGACATACTGTTATTTTCTTCTTCCTTTCTTGCAGCAAGCTGCATCTCATATGACAACATCTTTTCAAACAGGGTTGGAGGAGGTGTGTCAGCTAACTTGGACATTTCTCTAATGACACAAATCTTTGTGTCCCAATCCTTTGTGAGGGACCTGAGAAATTTGTCATTCAGCTCATAGGTGTTGAAGACCCTTCCATATATTCTCAATTCATTTATTATTCTAAAGAATGTCTCAAAGCACTCAGCAATATCATCAGACATTCCTTGTCTGAAGGCCTCATACTCTTGGTTGAGAATGGATTTTCTGTCATCCCTTACCTCCTTGGAACCCTCCATGAACACAACTAGGGTGTCCCACATCTCCTTCGAGGTCTTGCAATGGACCAAATTTTTGAATGTTGAATTATCTATTGCATTAGCAATAATATTTTGATCTCTCTTGTCCATTGAGGCATGTAGGAGATCATCTTTGTTCATTTCACCATAAGTTTTAGGTGTCTAGATTTTGGCATCAAGAATTGAGGTCTTCGTGGGTATGAAGGGTCCTTCTTTGACTTTGATGTAGATCCTAGGGTCAGCAGATTCCATGAATAGTTTGACCCTTCCCTTCTAGAGGCCAAAGCCCTCCTTTCTGCAGATTGGTAAATTCATGGCCCCTAGTTCCTTGTAGTTTACACCAAACCCCATTCTTATATCTTATTGCAAACCTTGGAGGTGTACTCAGATTGTTAAATCTTTTTTGAGTAACCTCCCTTTGATACCACTTGAAAGTTATTACTTAAAGGTTAGCTAGTCACTTAGAGGGGGGGGGGGTGAATAGGTCTTTGAAATTACTTAAGCCTTTTTGTTGTTTATAAGATTGGTGATCTAGAACTTGTCCAAATTACCTACAATACAAGAAATAAACAAGCAACACAGCAAGCACACATGTATTTATAGTGGTTCCCCAATTGGATACATCCACTTTCCCTCCCACCTATCCAACTGATTTGTTGGACTAGGCACAAACTCCACCAATATGCTCATCAGAGCTTACACCTCAGGCCCTAACCTTACACACACATTCTTTTCAGAATCCAAACTCAAAACCACAAGGTTTCCTACCTCAGAGCCCTGCAGTGCTCCTACAGCATAGTGGTCCACTAACCACCTAACTTGGCCTTATTTCTAAGGTCTACAGCTGAGGCTTCTCAGCCCTACAAATTCAAGCACACAACCATACTCTTAGAGTGCTGCAACACTCCTACAACTAAGTACTATTCCAGGTAACTACTTTAGTTCCCTTCCAGGAACCTACAACTCAGCCTCCTCCAAGTCCTACAACTCAGTGACACACTTGTCACCTACAGCTCAGTGACTCATAAGTCACCTACCTTAGGCACTAGGCCCTACACTCAGGCTGGGAGGATAGCCCTACCTCAGATCAATACTTGGATCCTACCTTAGAGAGAAGCACTCTCCTACCTTAGGCACTTAAGCCCTATAGCTCAGATCCACACTTGGATCCTACCTCAGTACCCCAGCAGGGCACCTACCTAAGTGACAAATTAATCACCGACCACTCAGGAACAAAGCTACACTCAGATTAAGATAAACTTAATCCTACATGATATAATTAAGTAAAATTGAAATACTGACTCAGAGATAAATCCATAAGTCTAACTTGCTGGACTGAGCAGATATCAGTCCAGCCACTTGTTGTAGAAGGGATGAGTCTTCTTATACAGCTACCAATTTCTCTATTGTACTTAAGACAACAACTGTTGTTGAAGGCTTATAGCCCTTCACACAGCTATCTCCACTTGTTGTTAGATTGAATTAGCCAACTTATTCTCCAAGGAACACTCTTGCTGAACTGGAAGAAGCTTCAGCTATCTTTGCCTTCTGGCTTTCACTGCTAGACTTTGCTTTCAAGCTTTTCTTAGAAGATGTAGTCCAGCTGCCTCTTTTTCATTTCTACTTCCTTTTTCATTTTTCATTTACCATAATCTTCTTTTCTTCTCTTACTTTTATATCTGTTGATTTGAATTAATGACACAATTTTAATGTGGTCCCAGTCAAGTATGGTGAGCGCCACCTCCCTCAAAAAAAGACAAACAGTAGCTTCCGACACTACTGTAGATTTCCCGCAATTGCATGAAGTATTTTAACTGGGCTCGAAGATCGTCGATCTGAGGTCGACGAACTTTGTGCTCAGCTCGACGAAGTTCATAATCTTAAACTTTGTCTTGAGCTCGATGAAAGGCGGGCTCAGGTTGATGAACTATGAATCTTCAACCTTTAACCTGAACTTAACGAAAGGCGGGCTCAGGTTAATGAACTATGAATCTTCAACCTTCAACCTGAGCTTGACGATCTGTAAGGTGAGCTCGACGAACTCTGAATCTTCAACCTTCAACTTGAGCTCGAGTAAAGGAGGGCTTAGGTTGATGAACTCTTAAGCTTCAACCTTTAACCTGAGCACGACGATCTGTGAGCTGAGCTCGATGAATTCCACTTTTTGGACTTAGGAAATTTTTGCTGGCTTTGTCTCAGCGGTTCTTTCTTCACAGCTGTCTCGGCAGTTTCTTCTTCACAGCTGAGACACTTCTGTCTCAGCAGTTTATCAACTGTCTCAGCAGTATCTTCTTCACAGCTAAGACAGTCTTCTGTCTCAGTGGTTATTTCTTCATAGCCGAGACTGTCTTCTAGCTCAGCAGTTTAGCTAAGGCAAACACTTCTTTCAACGATATGTGTTGAGCTTCTCAGCTGTCTCAGCGGTTCTGCTGAGACATTCATCTCAATTGTCTCAGCTATCTCAGCGATTATGCCTTAGTCCAATTTTCTGACTTCCAGCTTCATCTTCCTGTTTACCTATCCAATCAAGGATAATCTGCATGCAATAACTTAAGCATACATGAAATTCATTATATGTGTATGTCATTGACAAGTTTGGCATCTTTCAAATCTGGAACATTGGGGTCAATGGACCCAACACCGGTTTCTGCCAAAGCTAATGGTGTACGGCATTTCCTACCATACAAAGCTTCAAACAGTGCCATATTTATGCTAGCTTGATAGCTAATATTGTAGGCGAACTCTACCATATAGAGATGATCTTCCCATCTTTTCCCAAAATCCAAGGCGCACATTTGGAGCAAGTCCTCCATCGTTCTGTTGATTCTCTCAGTTTGGCCATCCGTTTGTGGATGAAAGGCAATACTGAATGTTAATTTTTTCCCCAAAAACTAATGGATTAGTCTCAAATCATTCGACATGAAGCGCCCGTCTCGATCACTTACGATGCTAATTGGCACACCGTGCAATCACACTATTTACTAAACATAAAGCTTAGCCAAGACTTCCACTGAATGGTCCCTCTTATTAGGAATGAAGTGAGCCACTTTAGTCAACTGGTCTATGATCACCCAAACTGAATCATTACCGCATCGAGATCTCGACAAATCGTCCATGAAATCCATCGAAATATCATCAAACTTCAATTCTGGAATGGGTAGCGACTTCAGGAAACCTCCAGGCTTCTGGCATTCCGCTTTCACTAAGGCACAGGTCTGACATTTAGCCACGTAATGTGTTATGTCTTTCTTTAAACCCAGCTACCAGAACAGCTTTTTCATGTATTTGTACATCTTTGTGCTCCCTGGGTGAATTGGGTATTTAGTAAAGCTAGACTCATATATCAATTCTTCTCTTAGCTTACCCATACTTGGGATGCATAAACGACCATCTTTCTACAAAAGTCCATCATCCCAAGAGAATTGTCCATTTGACCCATCCACTGCATAGCATTGTAAGCTTTTATCAAGTTCGGTTTCTCGCTGAACCTTGTCCGCAAGGTCATACTGTACCTCCGTCTAGTTCAAGCATGCATTTATTGTGGAATTCTTGTCAACACAAGAAATATATAACGCTTCCAACTCCTGAATCAGACGCTCATCATGCATCTGCAACCAATTTGCCCTTGTCGGAGTCCTACGACTCAAGGCATCTACGACAACGTTTCCCTTCCCAAGAGTGTAATGAATATCAAAGGTGTAGTCCTCGAGGAACTCCATCCACCTTCATTGTTGCATATTCAGATCCTTCTGACCCAATAGGTACTTTCGACTCTTATGGTCTGTGAATATATCCACTTTCATGCCATATAAATAGTGACGCCATAATTTAAGTGCAAAAATCACCGCCACAAACTACAAGTCGTGTACGGAATAGTTTCGCTCATGCACTTTCAACATTTGCGAACCATATGCTATCACTTTTCCAAATTGAAGAAGAACACAACATAAGCCGCTCCCTGATGCATCACTATAAATCTCATAGCCGTCTGTACCACATGGCGATGTAAAAATAGGCATCGTGGTCAAATGACTCTTCAACTCTTCAAAAGCTCGCGCGCACTATGGCGTCCAAATGAACTTCTTATCTTTCCTCGTTAATGTGGTAAGAGGAAAAGCGATCAGTGAGAAGTTTTCTACAAAACATCTGTAGTAGCCCGCCAATCCAAGGAAACTCCTGACTTCGACCACCGAAGACAACACTAGAAACTCTAGTATGGCTCTTATCTTTGACGGATCCAGCATAATGCCCTCTCCACTCACCACATGGCCAAGAAAAGCCACTGATGATAGCCAGAACTCACACTTTGAGAACTTAGAATAGTGCTTGTTTCCCCTCAGGGTGTGTAACACCATCCGTAAATAGTTCGCATGGTCTGCTTTATATTGAGAGTACACCAAGATGTCATCAATGAAGACGATCACAAATAAATCCAAGTACTCTATAAAAGTGCGGTGCATTAAGTCCATGAACACCGATGATGCATTACATAGCCCAAATGGCATTACTGTGAACTCATAATGACCGTAGCGTGTTCCAAATGCTGTCTTAGGAATGTCACCTTCTTGAATCCTCAACTTGTAGTAACCATATTTTATGTCCAGTTTAGAATAGACGGTTGATCGCACTAGCTGATCAAATTAGTCATCAATTCGAGGTATTGGATACCTGTTCTTCTCTATCAGCTTATTCAATTAACGATAGTCAATACATAACCGCAAACTACCGTCCTTATTTTTCACAAAGTGAATAGGTGCACTCCAAGGTGACATACTTGGGCGTATGTATACATGTTCCAGTAACTCTTGTAGTTTAAATTTCAGTTCCGCCGTTTCCTTTGGCACTACACGATATGGCGAGTGGGCCACAGGTTTTGCACCTTGCACCAACTCAATAGAGAAGTCAATCTCCCACTAGGTTGGTAACCCAGGAAGATTTATAGGAAACACATCAGCAAACTTTAATACTATCAGAACGTCACTCACAAAGGCCTTTGGCTCAATAACCTGAATAAGCGTGAAGAATAACTCTGCGCCTTTCCAAACAGTATTGACGACTTGGAGAGCAGACCTCAAGATCCTGCTCGCTTCTCGCATACCAGCGAATTTATTCTCAAGCTCGATATTCTGTCCTAGTGTGATCTCCTTTGAAATTCAATCAATAAAGGCATGCTGCTCCGAGAGTTATTCCATACCAAAGATCACATTAAATTCCGATATCGGCGGCACAGATGCGTCCAATCCGAAATCCCTACTTCATATCTGTACCTCCACATAGAAAGTATTATCCGGATGCATCACACATCCGTTCGGTAACAACACCTTCACACTATCTACTGTCATACGAATCAGCACCCCGATCCGTGACACGAAGTCCACAGATAGAAATGAATGCGAAACACCCATATCAAACAGTGCTCTCGCCGAATAGTCCTGAATTTGGACAAAGCCTAAGACAAACATATCATACATAATATATATACAAGGTATAAAGTATCAAAAGCAATAACAAAGTATCTTAACTTGTAACTGTGATGACGTCACTTTGCTTTATGGCCTCCTGTTGGCCAAGATTATAAACTCGGGGTTGCTCTTGGATGTAGAGGACTTTACCACTGCCTTTCCCTTTTCAGCATATAACGCTCCTGTCTTCTTCTCATTATTTGGCGGACCAACCCGACAGTCACGGGCTAGATATCCCACGCTACGACATGTATAACAGGTACGAGACACTTGCCTCGAAGTTGCTACCGACACAACTGTAGAAGGATCCTGTTCAGAAGACTTGGATCTCTTACCCCATTTCCATTGGTAGTTTGTTTTTCTAGGGTGGAGAACTTTGACCTCGGGCTTTCTTATAGCCAAGTCCCTCTTGCCTTGTACCCGCTTCATATCCTTCTTTAATGCACGAGTCGTATCAACCAACGCTTGAAACCCTGGGTTCACCGAACTCGATAGCAAGAATCTCAGCTCATCCCGCAATCCTTCATAGAACCTATTGGTTTTAGGCTCTTCGTCAGCAAAGATAGATCGCGCATAACGTCCCAACCTAGTTAACTCATGTAAGTAGGTGTCAACACTACTTTCTCCCTGAGTTAGATGCTAGAACTCATTTTCCATTGCTATACACTGTGTTGATGGCAAGTGCTTTGCCAAGAAAAGTCTCAAAAACTCCTCGATCGAGACTTCTGTTAGTTTTCTGCCCACTAAGTGGTGCAACTCTATCCCGTCCCACCATAGCCGAGCCTCTCCTTCAAGCAAGAAGGTGGCCAAGGTTACTTTTTGTTCTTCCTCCGTCCTTATCGCCGTCAATATTCACTTGATCCACGAAAACCAATCCTCTGCCTGCGTTGGGGATCCCATACCAAAAAACATAGGAGGATTGAAGCTCATAAACTACTTCAGTTGCTTTTCAGCTGCTCGATGATCAACAACAACCTCAACAGGTTCTAGCCTCACACAAACCTATTCTGGCACCATTGCAGGATGTTCCTGCCCAGTAGGTTGTGCATGAATCATTGCAAACAGCGCCTCAACAACTAAATGTACTGTCTCCGCAGAAGGAGGAGGTGTAGGCACCTCAGCTGGTGTCGCACTCTAATCAGAACGCTGGGGATCAAACTGCCCAACACCACTTCGAGTCACATATACGTGTAAAAGACACACTTTAACGACTTTGTAAGAGCAACAAAAACTTTATAGGAATGCGGTGGTTCCCCAAACAGGTGTATTTGCATTCCTAAGTGGACATTCTTGAGTTCATTCCTGTTATAGCGGTTCGCACATACACGTGTTCGCTACCCCCACAAAAGAATTCGACCACAAATTCGAAAGAGGAAGACCAAGACAAGCTGATACCAAATTGTAACGACTCCATCCGTTAAATGACATAAAATAGAAGGTCTGGTCGGGGCCGCACACTGTATGCCACAAACATGCGGCAAGGTTATATGTTAATATCAAAAACTCATACACGCATCCTAACTCAGAGCATGCTAATGGAATCTTTAAGGTTTTTGAACACAGGAAGGTTTCTTTATACAAAAGTTATGGCATCATGGCCTTACAGTTACATTTCATCATTAGGGATTACAAACATCGGCACACAGGCCGGCCACTCATGAAAATAGTAAAATTCTTCATTCGGCCTTCGAGGGCCAGAAGCAGCAGTAATGGCTTCAACCCGCTATTTCCCGCTCGGTTCTCTAGCACCTGTACAAGGACAGTCCACTGCAACGGTGGTAAATGAGGCAATGGTCAACATTCAGCTATCTAATTTTTAACGACCCTACCCCTTTCCGGGGAAGTGGTATTCCTTCCCTACAAGCATAACATTTTTTACAAATAAATATCTCAAGATGTGCTCTCATGCACAATTAATATTTCACAAACATCGACCACACGCCCTGACGCTCTGTTGTCTCAGGGCACATTATTGGTGTATCGGAAAACCAAGGTCCCACTACCGTTCAAGGGTCCAAAACCTAACGGTAAACATTAAGCATTCATTCTCCATGGCCCACGGCCGGATACTTTATAATTGATGGCGAACAGCCCAAGACTCTCATTTTGTGATCCTAATGAAGCAAATAACTTAGGCACTCAAGTTAGACAACCATAACGCGGTTACAGTTCAACCCTTTCCCATTGCTCAAATCGCTATTTCAATGTCTAGACTGGCGTGGGTCGGCATCCCCATGTCTGTTCGGCTAACCGGCCTTTAAGAGCGCATAGCTCACAATAGCCACAACTTCCCTGAAGGACTAGCTTCACAATCAAAAAGGGATTCATTGCCAACATTCGTCGCGACCGCTTGGCGGGGTCAACAAAAGCTCTCTTTCTGCGGCCAAACTCAACCCAAACCTTGCTGCATCTTGCAGTGCCAACATATATAAAACAACTTCGAGGGTAATTTCCTTGAACTCCACTCCAGTACTTCCTGTTACTCCACTTTACAGGCACAACTCCCCGACTTCACAAAATACTCGATTATATGCGGAGTCTTCTCCGGTGAGCAAAATAAAACATCAACAATCTAGACCAACCGGTCTAGATGGGCTATACACAGCATGCCTATTCCATCCTACACATTTCCAGATCCATATGTAAGACTTCTTGGGGATTTCAAGAATCAACCCAACGGAAATCCCTCAACATTCCACCTTTTGGTGGGGGAAATCCATGCACATGCCAAAATAAGGACTTCACATGTCCAAGGAGAAAGATCGTTACCCTTTACGTTCTCTTTGGAGCCATGGCAAAGCATTTCAATACGGACGGAAATGAGCGCCTCTCTTTCCCCTTCGCGAATCTAACTTCAGATCTTGTTTTCGGGCACAAGATCTTCTCATGCAACCTTAGTAAGACCTAGCTCCAGTCGAGAATTTTCTGCTCTAGAACTGGAAAGAGAGAGAAGAGAAAAGGAAATAATGATTTTCTCGATCCTATCCGTCTGTATAAGTAGCCTCAGACTACATCCCAGCCACATGATAAAATCAACAAAACCAAGCAACGACTCGGGTTGAAGGTGAAAAAGTCAATCACCGCTCAGTGGTCGCACATCATCCACCTGACATGAGTCGCTCCAAAATAATCGAGCTCCACTCCACTCTCTTCGTCAATCTCCGCTTGACAAACTTCATCGAGCCCAGGTAAACTATTTCCTGTAACTTTTGGGGTGTTACACTAAGTCCAGAATCATTTACTGGAATCACTTCACTCAATGCTCAAGGCCTAAATGCGTTGACAGAAGATCCAGAAACCAAAGCCTCAATATTGCTGATTAGAAATCTACTTAAAGATAGAATCCTTGAGTGAAGACAGTTCACTCAATTCATACTCAACAGGATTTCTGATTAAGTATAGAAGCATTGAGTAAAAACGGGCCACTCAATGCCTCATCAAGAAGTCAAGCAAAGTCCAGAAGCGTTGAGTGTAGAATCTTTATTCAACGCCTACATGTAGGAAAATTCTACCAAGTCCAAATGTGTCAAGTGATGAAGGCTCACTCAATGCCTTAATAGTTAGACTGTAAATGTCAAATGCATTGATTGTTGAAGGTTCGCTTAATGCCTCAAGATGTAGAATTTCAGCTTAGTATTTCTGCATTGAGTGACATGGCCTCACTATACGCCTATATAGATTGTCTAGAAATTACCAAGTACACAAGCGCTAGATCATGTTGGCATCATCAATAATTCAAAGGTTGTATGAATTGCACGCTAAATGACAAAAGGCACTGTATGCCTTTAGTACAATAATTAATGCAAAATATATGTTGTTGTTACTTATTCCGACTGGTCCATACTGCATATTGTTTCATTTGATGACGAGTAATAAATGAGAACTTTTCGAGAAATAAAAAGCAGAGCTTGTTGGTCATCTTCTTCCTCTAGATTAAGTAGAAGATTTCCATGAATTCATTTTTAATAGTAAGTCTATGAATTACAAACAAAGGTTGGTTGGTTTAAGAATTATAGAATACTAAATGAATTTGTCTTCAAAAGCAAGATCAAAAATATCATTTTCTGAGTAAGAAGAAGAAGCAGATCAAACTCAAGTTGTTGTTCATCTTCAAGGCCACTACACTCAACACTACTGCATCAAAGGCTTGAAGAAGCAGTGCTCTGCAATTGTCTTCTCAGCACAAGCAGAAACTTCCTGAAGATCTACAATCTTGGGGCTGTGAAGAAGTTATACTAAGTTTACTCATTTATAAAGAAGGCTTAGAGGACATTCTCTCTGGATTCAATCATCATCAAACATCTACTCTTTCTATAGGATCTTTATTGATCTGAGTTGTAAGCCTAAAATATAAAGGCTGAGTGCAAGGATTCTGTTGAGAATCTAAGGTAGGGCGTGTGTGCCTGAGGTAGGATCTGAGGTAAAAGAATTAAAATCTCTGAGTATAGGGCTATCCCTTTTTACCGAGTTGTAGGGCTTCTTGTTAAGCATGATTTAAGTGATCTGGAGGTTCACTGAGCTGTAGGAGTAAAGTTAACTCTGAGTGGGTAGGGATTTAGAATAAGGTGTAGGGCTTGGAGGAAGCCTGAGAGATCCTTAGTGATCTGTGTTGTAAGCTTATTGAGCCGAGTTTGAAGTGGATTGCCTTGTCTAACATACTGTTAGAAAGGTGGGAGGGAAAGTGGATGTACCCATACCTTGGTTAACCATTATATATACTAGTGTGTTGATCTTTGTTCTTCAAATTTAATACAATAATGTAACTCTCAACACACTAGAGTCCAAAACTTGTCATAAAGACTTAAAAACCTATTCACCCCCTTTAGGTGTATAACAACTGCTGAAACAAATACTTTCATATGTATTGATCTTTGTGTAGGAAGATTCCACCTTGGCATTAACAAATAGTTCAAGTATTTCTCTTTTCCAAATAGCACAGGGCTCTGACAACAAAAATTCCTATTCAATAGCTGATAGAAGTTGAATGATAGATTGAATCTCTTCTAGAGCATCTCTGAATCCATTCCACACAAGTTCACAGCTCCCAAATAAGAAGTCAACACCCTTGGTAGGCATTGAATCCGACAGATTGAGCGAGGAGGAGAAGATAGTATGAGAAATCTAGGTCATGGGATACATAATTTCAGAAAGGCAATGGAATGATAGAGTTTGTTCTAGGCACGACTTCTATTTATACCCTACTCTATTCCAAAAGGTGGAAAGGAATATACCATGTTGTGATTTATAATTTTGATGGATGGTTGCGATTTAACCTAACAAATTTGATGCTTTCTGACACATCTGAGTATTTGCATCGAGTCCATTCGAGGCCAAAGTTTTTTGTCATTTCCCGAATTTTTTTAGCATTTAATACTATATCAGAGTAAGAGAAAATACGCGTCGTGATGCCACACCATGCAGGAGACAACTACAGACGCTCAAGAAAGAACCTACTCCTATCACTTTTTATGAAATTCTCAAGTGTGTATTGATGAAGACATAGTATGAGTTTATGTTTTAATGGACGTGTATCTTAACTTAGTGGATCAACTAGTCGACAGGTGATATATATATATATATATATATATATATATATATATATATATATATATATATATATATATATATATATATATATTAGCATCTTCGAACGGGCTCTGCCCGTTCTCAATGCGTCGCTGCGGGCTTCGCCCGAAACCAAGCGAGCTTCTCCTGCTTGTCAATGACATGGTTCGTGGGCGGCAGCAGTTGTCGGGGACTGCGATATTCATCATGAGTACGACATTTGTCATAGGTGGCGACATTGGTCGTTGGCGACGATATTATTTGTGGGCAACAACATTGTTCGTGGGCGGCAACATTGTTCATGGGCGGCAATAATGGTTGGGGGCGGTGATAATGTGTCGGGGCGGCGACATTGTGCAGGGGCGACGACATTTTTCGGGCAGCGACGACATTGTTCGTGAGGGGTGACGTTGTCTTTTTCTATACGCAATACTTCAACCTCACCATCATAGATCCTTGGTAAAGAACATTAATTTTAAGAAGTAATAACAAAGAAATATGATTGTAACATGCAAAGATCATACTTGCACTTGTAATGAAAAAAGCTCAAAACAAAGTCCATACTTGCAATGCAAAATATCTCAAAAGACAACACATTTCAAAAAATCAAAGCGGCAAAAACCCAAAAAAACCCGTCAGAATCTCGAGGTTGAACACATTTAAAATATTAGCAGTTCCTTCTTATGCAGCAATAGATTTCATTCAGTGGCCTCGAGAGACTCTGTTTCAATCAAAGACGTAAAGATAAATCATTAGTTAACAGTTTTGAAATGTGTTAAAAAACAATATTTCAACCATAATATATATTTCTTGTTATGTGTTACCTTCTTATCATATCGATAACAAAATTCCACTCTTCTCTAGCATCCAAGCCACTTGGCACTGCTGGGATAATTAGCCTAAAACCTTCAACCATAGCATGCGGACCATAAAACCATCTGGCTGTACCCTCTCTGCAAACTTCATCGTTGTATTCATAATCATTATCGGTGGTAGCAGTGATATTGCAATTTTTATCTATTGAGGGTGGCAGAGCTGAAAACAAACCACAGTATTTAACATGTAATACATATTTAGGTTATGTAAAATGCGCGAAATTAGTCTTCATAAAGTATGAAGCTCTTACTTTGGACCGGGACACCCCTGTTTTCCAGTTCGGCAGCCGCCTCAGATTGATTTTGGTTTGTCATCTACATGCATTTGAAATGAAGTAGGAATCCAAATTAGAATAGTAGATCAAAATTAGGTCTGAATTAGGGCATCCTATGGATTCTGGTGCATAACAAAAAAATTGTTATCAACACTGATTAAACATTTCAAAAACTCGAGGAAAACAGGTAATACATTTCAAAGCAGTTAATATTCTATTTTTGTCGAAAATCTCACAATATGGTGAGAATTTTACATACCATCAAAAAGGACAATAATATAATGATAATATGATAGTTTGACATACAATTTGTATTACTGCCGAATTGGAAGTCATTTCACAATCAACACCGATCACGTCGTCTATTCTGCAAAAAAAATTTATTGAACGGTTGATTTGAGTAGTTGTAGTTTTGTGAAAATAATGAGCAATCGACCTACATTGGGGATACGTTGCATGTTGTTGCCTAAGTTGTGCAAATATTTCTTTGTAAATAACGTTCATTATGTAAATGACATCATGACCAGCTATCTTGCCATTCTTTATCAGAATTTTTATTTTTTCACTGGACACACCTCGTGATAAAGCTACGTACAACTGGCCATGATTGAACACATTATTTGGCAGATATATTCCAACATTATAGATTGTTTGGCCTTGCAATTTATTAATCGTCGGTACAAAACTCAGCCTCATTGGAAACTGTTTGCGCGTTTATTGAAATGGCAGTCAAATATCTTTAGCTATCTTCAATGGTATTCGTGGTAAGAAGACCAAGTTTCCTTGAAAGTGGCCTGTTAAAATCTCTGCTTCTATTAAATATTTCGCAAACAGACAACAAATAAGTCGTATTCCATTACATAGACCTATTTTTGGATTAATATTTCTAATTAACATAATAGGAGCTCCGATTTTTAACTTTAACTTATGGGGTGGTAAGTTACCTGGCGTCAATGAATTTAGAAATTCAGGTTGATATAAACCTCTCCTATCATCAACGACAGAATCATAAGATTCGTATACAACTTCTTCTCCTGGGAATTGTAGTAGAGTGGTGTTGTTCAACATATTAAAATGTTCATTGAGTGGTGTTAATAAAGCTCTGTCTCGAATATAATCTTTATCACAACCATGCATCCCTAAACCGTGGAATGTAAAATCTATTAAATCTCCAATAGATTTCTCACATTCCTATGGCATCCCCAGTGTATCAGGGATTCTAATCATATCGTCTTGTATGGTTATTTCCAAACCCTTTCCAACTCGTAGGAGATATTCACAGAAGATTTTATCATTTTTGGCTCGCATATTTTCTGTTAGATTTAATATCTTGACATGACTCCATAAATGTGATTGAACGATGCTTGCATTAATTATTTGTGCTCTTGTTCCATTAACAACAATCGGAAGTACCTATCAAAAATCACATCCCATAATGATAATTTTCCCGCCGAATGGCTTGTCTACATGAGTAACATCACGTAATAAACGATCAACTGTATCGAATGCCTTTCTATCGTCCATGGGTGCTTCATCCCAAATTATGGCTTTTGATTGTCTGATTACTTCTGCAAAATCCGACTGTTTTGGTAAAGAACAGAATGATTTGTAGTCCTATTTAATGGGTATTTGTAATTTTTAATGTGCAGTCTGACCTCCTTGTAAAAGGGTAGCAGCAATTCAAGAAGTAGTTGTAGCTATAATGATGCATCCTATTTTCCTAAATGTGGAATGAATTGCACGGTACAGATATGTTTTTCCAGTTCCTCCAGTCCCATCAACAAAAAAACACTCATGGGCTTTGTTCTTTATTGCCTCGCTGATCACATTATAAGCATGTAATTGACCTTCATTGAGCAACGTAACTGCGTTAAGATCATCCCGTGTAATAGGTATTATTAATTCGTCTTCTATAAGACTGGATAGGTTATTGAAATCATTGAATGATTCATTAACGGGTGGTAAATCAAACTTTGTAATAGATCGTTTATGTTGCTTCAGAATATCATTGAGGTTATAAAGTAGTTTATTCATAATGTAGAACTCGTTGGTCATGATAGAACTTGGATAATATTCGACGATGTTTGCATAATTTTTTTCCCAAATACTTCTGACATCGGCTAGTTCACAGAAGATCAATATAGTAACGAACAGTCTTCTCAACGCGGATGGCATCCTGAATACTCGAGCCTAGAGTAAACATTCTCGAATACTGTTAACGTTCTCAAGCAAATCATGGTTTTGTGCAGCATTCTTAAAAGTGATGCAGTGCGTACCATTGCCAGTAAATAGTGAATCGAATGACTTTGGACCTGGTACGTGATTTAAAAAAATGCGTAAATAGTATCTTTCGCTATCAACAAGGGGTACTGAATAAATTCTACCAATCACCCATCGATTCCTGATCCTTTTCCTCAAAATTTTTGGTTGTTTGAACCATCGATAATATTTTGGAAAATCTCTGTACAAATAGAGATTTTGCTCTCTATGTTGTGAATAAACACTAAAAAACTCGGTCAACATTATTTTCAAATTGCGATCATCCATTAATGTCGATGAAATTAACTGTTCACCATAAAATTATATCTGATGTTTGTTAGGTAGATGTATTTGTAATCGCTCTACCGATGGATATATTCGACTCATCTGAAACTTGAACGTTCTCCATAATGACTCAGGCGGGCACAACCATCTGTCGTCAACATAATTGTTTATTTCATCTTGATTAGCACCAGGACGGACCACAAAAGAGACATGATCGGGTCCCTTATATACGTACTTGTATAAATATTTAATGTTATTGATACTGCTGCAAATCTCAACATTTAGATGACAATTATATTTTAAAAGCAACCATGGATTATATGGAGCCACCCATCTATTATCAACATTGAAAGCTACATTTCTGCCTAAAGTAATATTATTGTTATCATTCATTCTTCGATACACTGGGTAAGCATCATTCCCTTGTATTGTCGCTTCTGCATACTGTTTAGGAAAACCTTTGTTACATATATGATTCTTCATACATTATGCATTTTGTTTGTAAGATCCGCAAGGCCCGTGAATCATATGTTTTATTACGAAGTCGTACAGTGTAGGTTCCTAGTCTCTATAAGGTATCTCAGCTCGTACAAATGAATCGTATTCATCAGGGGAGGTTAATTTGTCTGTCGGATCCAATAAGACCAACATGTGAATAAGTGGTAACCCCCTTTTTTTGAAATTCAATGACATGAACATGTCCGACGACCTTTCCTAACACGCCTCTGTGGAATATATCTTTCTTGAGCTCCTCGTATTTAGAACAAAATATCCTAATTAGGAGATCTGGATGGTCATACGGAGCTTGTACTTCCATGAGCTAATCTTTAATCTCCTTTAATCCTGGATTGCATGTCATGGTTATAAAGAAATCTGGCTTGTCGATGTGCTGAACAATTGTCATTGCATCTTGATATCGCTGATACATATCTCTTGGGCTGCCATTAAATGAAGAAGGTAGTATGATTCTTTTTCTGACGTTACCTAATTTGAAATAATATGACAAAGTGCTTGTTAGTAATGAAACAATATACTTATATTCTCAAGACGAAGTGAGTTTATCCTACCGACTATATTTTAACCTGCACTAAAATAATCTTGCAACCCTAAATATAGTTCTGCGCAGGTCACTTTGATGTGATCTAATAAACCGCATTTTCTGAGTTTCTATTTTTACATAGTTATCGACCACATATTGTTGTAGTAACCTTCCGCTGCGCAATAATATTGAATTGGAAGCAGCACGAATCTTGAGAAAATTCAATAAATAGTTAGAAAAATTGCATGAGTAGTAAAAACGTGACATTTGAAAAATGTGTAAAATAAGTGGTGATTACCTGAAGCATATATGAATAGTAATCACAGCATGTGATTTTTGAGTTTGTGATTGACTGTAAATTGCTAGACCAGCCAAATGTCCCCAACGGTAACAACAAAGGATATTGAAGTGGGTCGTTGTAGCCAGAGTATTCTTGGACATTATGAAGGTGTCCTCAAATCGTTTGAACAATGATATCTCTTTATTGCGTTAGTTGCCCTGCTTCTTGTCCAACTAATATAGTTGCAACTTGAGAGGCCGAGGGCATAGTGTATTGATGTAGATTGGAAGGGCGTTCTTTTATAAGCAACTTGCATTCATGAATGTTGGGTTGGCGTGATAGTTGTCTGAACGTTTGGACGAAGGGATTGAATATATCCAATATGTGTGTTATTGTCTGTAGGACCTCAATCCTAAGCTCATTATTTTCTTGTAAACAATTTGTTGTCTCATGCTCGGTATCGTAGATGAATAGCTGAAGGAAGCGTGGTCTTAGACCCTGATCTAGGGTTAGGTTTCTGATGCGATGATATATGGATCCGTGTGTCCAAAAGCTATAAATTCCTTGGTGAAATGGGGCTATCGTGTTGTCAAGAGTTACACCTAATGACGTGAAGGAGAAAACATGGTTGTATGCGTGCAAATGTTGCCTGAAATGCTGACCTTTCTCAGATTGATCGGTATAGAGATTGAGTAATTCTGTAGGTGCTGGGATTTCAGGTATTGATATTGTTCCTCTATTACAACACATTGAACTTGTCTCTCGTTGAAATATTCTAGCACGATAATGGGGACAGGTTGTTGGTGAGTGTAGTTCAAAGCATGTTTCAGTGTGTGCTGGATAGAAATTTCTAGCGCAATTACGTTGAATATATGTCCTTGTAGTTGCATTATGTTCCTCATCGTCTTCTTCAACACTATCAATTTTTGTGTCAGAACTATCATTATTGATTGGTTCAGTAGCTGGGGTGAAGTATTCATGCATTTAGTGATTATTTAGAAGTGCAAATACATAAATGTGTGAAGTCATAGAGATAGTTACTCGTGTGTACCGTTAGAGATTATTATAAGTCGGCTGGATATTGAACATTCGCCTATTTTGATAGTTGAACTGGCATTCATAACATTAGATATCCCTCTTTGTTGATCTTCAGGAACATGTCGTTGTCCTCGTCTTCGAGTATTTTTGGCAGCACGTTGTTGAACTGTCATATTGCTTCATCGTGTGCGGCAATAATTGCGGTGCAATAAGCGATTATGACTTTCGGGTAGTTGTGTGATAATAGAGAATTAAATTCACATGCATGAGATATTATGTCAAGGGATATATCCTACTTAAGTAGGTAGTACCTGGAGTCAGTAGATTTTGAAGCAGCTCTTGGCTTGCAATTGTCGGGGTTATTGTCGGTGTTGAAAGATCATTATTTTCATAAGTTGAATGCATGGTCACATCGTTGATTGATGTTCTTTATTACGCTTCATAACAACTATGTTATGCGTGTTTTCGTTCATCTTCTTCAGCACATTGTTGTTCAGTCGTATTTTGGTGTAGTAAGCGTGTGCGGTTATCTGGTAGTTGTATGCATAGTTCTTTAATGTATTGCATTCACACATTATTTTTTATTGTGTTTAAGAATGTTTATAAAATTGGGCTTATAATACCTGGAGTCAGTAAATTTTGAAGTAATTCTTGACTTCCTGTTTCTTCCATTGTTGAAATATGTTAAAATGGGTTCTAATTATTGATGAGTAATGTCTGAATTGTAAATTAACGGAGTTTAAATTATGTTCGACTCCCAGATAGTAGGAACATTTCAGATAGGAACAGCTTACCTAAGTAGCGGATTTGAAGTAATCAGTTCCTGTATAAAATTATTTGGGCATTATAGAGAACAACAAATGTGTACAACTAAAACACATGAATAAAAGTTTATGTTGCTGCAAAGTCAAATGTTGAGTTGTAAGCTGAGTGAACAACTGAACATTATGGAGAGATTGCAGTGTATAGAGTAATTTAAAGGAGTAGCACTGAAAAATATCTGGCTTGCAATTCTATATGGACGGCCAACATTAGAACATTCTTGTTCATTGTTTCTCCATCACGTGTCCTTAGAATTTCAAATATATATAAAAATACTCATTTAACTTATGGAACATACATACTCAAAATGCATATTTATCAAAATCTCTTGTTTCATTACATACAAACATGTTAAGTATATATGTCTCATAAGTTAAATGGGTGCGAGGACATGCAAATATATATAAATACCATTTTATTAACCAATCCATCCAAATTTCGTATAAAATTTAGAACATTCATGTTCATTATTTCTCCATCACGTGTCCTTTGAATTTCAAATATATATAAAAATACTCATTTAACTTATGGAACATACATACTCAAATTAACATTTATATATTAAAGATATATAAATGCGGCGAAAAATACTTGATTTTTTAATTTATTATCCTATATAAGTATGAAGATCCAATAAGACTATTCATGATATACACACCTCTAGATTTAATATAAGTTCTAAAAGAGCTTTTACATACGTTATAGTAGAGTGGCAATTGATTCAAAGAGATGCCATGAGTACGAGATAAAAGTATTTATCTTTTTATACTTTGAAATAACTAACATTCAATCCAAACATAAAACCATCCTAGAGAGCAAGTTGGTGAAGCAAACCAGCAAGAAAATAGCATAGCAGCTAGCAAATAGTCTAACATCTACAATAATTCACTGTGGGCATCAACAACCTGACACGAACCCACAAAAAAAAATTTATGACTGAACTAAAATAGGAACAACAAAACTACCCCCACAGAGGTAAGCGAAGATCCCCTGCTACTACTACAAAATGCGTGAAAATGCCGACTCTAGCTGCTCAGACCGCCATTACTCCGAGCATAAGGCATTCAAAAGAAAAGAATGCCTCAACAAATATATATAAATTGCAATAAAGATCAAAATCAAATAGTTCGACCCATTAAGAGGGTTACCAACCCAGGAAGATTAGATGTCAAGCCACAACACCTAAATCAAAACCCAGTAAGTAATGAAGAATTCAAGAGGTTAATTATGTAAAGTTGCACCAAGTGTGACAAAGAGCTATGATTCATTAACATCTTAAAGAGTATGCTCATAAACATATGCCTATATATAAGAAAAGACAAATTATTTAAACTCGTGAATCATTAACACTGGTAAAAGAAACACGGTACTGAGGCGGTGACCACTTATCCAACAAAAACCATCAGACCAAACAATCTCAAAAAGGCATTGTGGTGGGGGCCATATTGTCCAACACAACCCAACATTCCATAAGAAGAGAAAAGAAGAAACACCCACCATGCGTAATGATTCACAAACCAGCACTAAAGTGGTGGTCCTTTATCCACTGCCAACCAAAGGCCACAAAATAAACTTCCAAAAGTACTGATATTGAATGAAAACCCAAAACTCTGCATCAGATTTCCACAACGACCCAATGGGAAGAAAAAAATGAAAAAAAAAACTATGATGGTATACTCGATGAATTGGAGTTCATTCGATGAAGAAAAATTCTCAGTCCACACAGATTTGCCGATAATATTCGATGATTTACTGCTTATTCGACGAATTTGACTCAACCTCACATCTATACTCGACGAATTGGAAGATCATATGTCGGAAAATTTCTAAGTCCACATGGATTCTTTGATAATATTCAATGATTTGACACAACAAAGAAGTTAAGACTCGACGAAAAATTCTAAGTCCACAAAAATTTGTCGAAAAACACTCGACGAATTCACGGTCCACTCGACGAAAAAGACTTGGCTCGACGGATATACTCGACGAATTAGACTTGGTTCCACGGATATACACGACCAATTAGAATTGGATCTTTAGATATACTCGATGAATTTGACTTGGTTACATGGATATACTCGATGAATTGGACTTGGTGAATACAACTAAAACCCAAGGATAATCGACGAATACATCGAGAATACTCGATGAAAAAGACTCAGCCTCTCATGAACACTCGATGAAAAAAAGACTTGGACCGACTCATAGACTGCTCCGATTTGACAAACACGAACCCTACCCTATTCGTACATTCTATGAAGGAATTAAAGAGAAAACGAGAACAAAAGAACAAGCAACAAGGGAGGAATAACCACTTGCCTCAAAGTCTCCCGAAAAATAGCCTCTCCGCCGCTCTGCTTCAAGGATCGGCTGCAAGAACTCTTCTCCCACGATCTCGTACACGCACAGATCTCAACAAGAGCTTTCTGGATCTATGCTCCATCGAAGGCTTCATGCATCGGAGCTCTGATGGGCGGTGGCCGGAAGGCTTTGCGATGTAGCATCACTCTCATCTTTCCGCTCTTCGGACCATTGATTTGGGGAACACGATGAATAGGGTTTTCTTAAGTACATATATATAATATAATATTATTAATATAATAACCAGAAATCTCAAATTACGAGAATGACCAAATCACCTCAGATCTCGATGAAATTCACACCAAGGCTAAATGTCGGTGCAAAAAATCCATCAGCGAAGTCGAAATCAGGATCTGTTAAACCAAACTTGGGTTAAATTTTCCCGAAGTTAAAATAGCAACATTCCTTACTAAATCCACTGTGACCCCAAAGAATAAAATCTCGCACTAACAACGGCGCACCGTTATCTATGCGTCAACGTAATGCCTTCACGTCATTATTACGCCACTAAGTTGATTAAAAATAATCATAGAAAATTCATGGGTATTACAGCCACTGTCCCTAATAGAAAGTTTCATCCCAAAACTTGATAGTCAAATCAAAACTGAAATAGAAAGGAAGTAACCAAAGGTTACCAGATAGAAATACTTACCAAGGAAAACTAGGAGAAAGGTGATGATGAGCCTCTCTCATAGCTGATTCCAACTCCCACGCCGCACTCTCGACGTCTTTGTTTCACCAAAGAACCTTGACCATGAGTATTATCTTTCTTCGCAACACCCGATCCTAAGTCTTCAGAATATAAACAGTCTCCTCGACATAGAAAAGATTAGGTTGCAACTGGGGAACCAAGTCAAGGACATGTCAGTGACTAAGTATGCATTTTTACAACTGGCATGCATTAAACACATCATGCACACCAGGGAAAGAAGATGGAAAATCCAGCCTATAAGCCGACGCTCTGATACGCTCAATAATCTGGAAAGGTACCACATACTTAGGATCCAACTTATGGTTCCTTCTAAACCTCTTAACAACTGACATCAAGGAAACCTTCAGAAAAACCATTTCCCGAATTGCGAACTCCAAATTAACTCTTCGTTGGTTAGCATACTTCTGATAACGCTCCTAAGCTAAACGAATGTTTTCACAAATATGGATTACAAAAATACTCATTTCTTCCAAGGATTCCAGACCTAGAATCAGTCTCTCACCAACCGCATCCCAAATAAGGGTCAATTCGACAACGCCTCCTATATAAAGCCTCAAAGGGGGCCATTTGCAAACTCTCTTGATAATTGTTATTATAGGCAAATTCCATTAGACAAAGAAGCTGGTCCCATGCTCCTCCATTGTCCAAAATATAATACCTGATCATATCTTCCAAAATCTGGTTAACTCTTTCCATTTTATCATTAGTCTGCAGGTGGTAAGCGGTTGAATATCTGAGGTTAATGCCCAACCCTTCTTGCAAACTTTTCCAGAAACACGACATAAATCTTGAGTCTCGATCAGATACAATACTTACCGACCCCCAATGCAGTCTGATGACTTCATCTAAATACAGTTCTTCTATCTTCTTCATGGAATAACTAATCATAAAAGGCACAATGTGAGCCCACTTTGTCAATCTATTAACTATGACCCACATAAAATCATGCCCTCGGGGAGACATCGACAAACTGGTAATAAAATCCATAGAAATGATCTCCCACTTTTAACATGTAATATCCAAAGGCGTCAGCTTGCCATCAGGCCTTCCATGATCTACCTTAACATGCTTGCAGGTGAAGCACTCAGACATAAACTTAGCTATGTCTTTCTTGATCCTATACCACCAAACGATCTGCTTCAGATCTCTATACATCTTTGTATAGCCAGGGTGGTATACGACACTAGACCCATGCGCTTCACTAAAAATCCTTTCCAGAATATCACCAACACCTAGAATGCATAATCTGTCGCGGTACTTTAAGGTACCTACATCATCAATCTAAAAGTCGGGTAATTCCCCTTTTTCAGTTCTACTCTGGATATGATCCAAATTAAAATCTTCCTTCTATTGAAGCCTTGTAAGCGTAATCCATGAAGGCTCTGCCACTTCAAAGCTAAACGGCAAGTTGTTACACCCAACAGTTCTGTTCATTAATAAGAACTCGTCCACCAAGGTTTGTACGGAAAGGTTAAAGATTTGCGCGGTCTTTCTTCTTAAGATGTCAGCTGCCACATTAGCTTTTCTCGGGTGATAAAGGATATCGACCTCATAATCTATGGCATAATCCACCATATAAGCTAGCGCAAATTCAGCTCCTTCTGAGTGAAGACGTACTTCAAGCTCTTATGTTTTGTATAAATCTTGCACATCGCACCATACAACAAATATCTCCAAAGCTTCAGGGCATAAATTACCACCGCAAACTTTAAATCATGCGTAGGATAATTCCTTTTGTGAACCTTCAAATGACTCAACACATACGCAATCACTTTTCCTTCTTGAATCAAGACACAACCAAGCCCGAAGTGCAATGCATCCACATACACAGTATAATCCACTCCTTCGGTAGGTAAAGTCAACACTTGAGCAGTGCATAATCTCTTTTTAAATTCCTGAAAGGCTCCTTCGCACACATTGCTCCACACAAATGCAGTGTTCTTTTGCTTAAGCTTAGTCAGAGGTGCAGATAATAAAAAGAATCCCTCCACAAACCTATTGGAGCATGCGTTCCGCATCTCTTGGTTTGTGAATAATAAATAATGTGAAGTATTTTATCTAATCTTTTGTTTGTTTATAATGTGTAGGTTATATAGGTTGAATAAGGAGATAAGTTCTCAGCCATGTGCATGATCCATGGGTGTGTACACTTTAGAAAAAAACAAAAGGACGGGTTTTTTGTGCTAAACTTCAAATGATCATAACTTTCAATCTAAGAGGATTTACGGAATGTGCCACCCAATTCTGGAATGAGAACAAAGTCATCTATAATCTTGAAAAGGTTTGGACAGCAAAAGTGAAAAGGAAATATAACTGGCGAAAGCCACTATCGCCGGGCGATAGTGAAAATGACGTTAGCATGATGAAGGCCATATTCTACATGATCCAGCCACCAAGCTTCATTTGGAGGTATAGCCAGGAGATATCGAATACTGCTGGTGATAGCTTCATGATCGAATCATTTCGCAAAATCCACAGAATCATGGGACACGTAGCAGCCGGATATGATATCACTGTATGGAGATAGCCAGTATCACTGACAATAACTCCAAAGTATAAATTTCGCTCATTTTTCCATGAAGATGATGAATTTCATTACCTTGAATATTATTTCCCGTGCATTGTATCCAGAGATCTCCATCCTTTAGAAAACTCCCACTTTCCCAAGAACGTTCAAGTGCGAAGAAGAGATGGTTCGTGCATAGCATCTCAGGCAATCTTTGTAAGGATTCGATGTCGTCTTTAGAGCTACATTTTGAGGGAGTTTTTATTCTAAATTTCTATTTTATAACTTATCTTATCAACTTTGTAATCAGTAGAGAAATTGCCGTCTTGTGCATGGCGTCTAGGTCCGTGTGTGGCTTAAGAGGAAATTACTGCCTTATGCATGAAATCTAGGTCCTTGCGTGACTTAGGGAGTTTTCACTGCCTTGTGTGCAGTGACTAGATCGTGGTGAGATCTAGTGGGAGGCTAGTAGCAAGATTGAGAGAGAGATATTATATAGCAAACCTGTTTTTAGTAGAAGGACTTGTGTAATCAAAAGAAGTTTATATTTTTCATAGCCTTGATCTCTAGCTTTATAGAGATACATTATATTTTGTAATCTAAAAATCATTATATTTATTGTCTCATTATCTTGATTTTATTATCATTAAATGTTTTAAATATTATTTTCTCTATCAATAGCATTTGAGTAAAATATATTGCAAATTTCTTTTTAGAATACACTCTTAGAATTCAATATTTATATCTTACGCCGAGAGATAGTGATATCGTTAACGATAGTGTTTAATATGGAATTCTGTAATTTACTAAAAAGTAATCTTTAATATAATATTTTCTGCTTAAATATAAAAGAAATATAATTTCCTATAAAATATTCCATAACTTCATCAATTAACTCTTATATTTTTATTTAAGAATTAAAATTCCATAAAGCCCTTATTCACCCCACTCTAAGGGTGTCGTAAGATCCATTACGTCATATTAGAGCAGGTTATTCCAAAATGACTTCACAACCAAAAATAATGGCGCTTCATGATCTCGTAAATACTAGAGGGGATGAAATTTTATTAAATGAAAAATATTTAGCACCACCATTATTTATGGGTAAAAACTATAAAGGATGGAAAATTCTAATTGATTTTTTTTAAAATCTTTAGATGAAAAAGTTTGGAATATTACTATTGAAAATCCCCCAAATATGTTAAATAAAAATGAAATGGTTTTAAATTCTAAATCGTTAAGTAGTTTATTTTGTGCACAAAGCCAAAATATTTTTAAACAAATATAGATGTTTCCTATTAGTTATGAAGTTTGGAAATTTCATGAAGAAACTTATGATTCGCAGTCCACAGGAACAAAACAAAAACAAGACATAAAGAATATGAATGCTTGAATAAGTATTTCAAGAAATCTCTTGGGTATTGCATCTACAATTACCCAGATTTGCATGAAGTCACCCTTGAACTAAGATGAATTAAGTTGTATTTGATATCCTTGTTTTAGCTGTGTGTTTGCAGATTACCATTGCTAAGTGTAGACCAATGTCACTCTACAGTGGGTCATGAACACAGGACCATACAGTGTAATCCCTCACTATGTGACCCAAGGTGTTGACTCATGTGTAGCCTCTCTATTGGGATACACTTCATATTCAAACCTTGGATCATGGAATGAAGATTGGACTCTTGAAGAGAAGAGAAAGATTTTTTCTAAAGTTTAAAAAAATCTCTAAGTCCACTTCTCGAGAAGTCCTCTTAGTTCTCGAGAAGTCCTTAGAGTGCTCGAGAAGCTTAGCCTCTTAGTTCTCGAGAAGTCCTTAGAGTTCTCGAGAAGTCCTAGCTTTTGGTTCTCGAGAAGTCCAGACAGGTTCAAGAATTTTTCTAAGTCAGAGTTCTCGAGAAGTCTTCTTTGTTCTCGAGAAGTCTTCTTTGTTCTCGAAAAGTCTTGGCCAGTTCTCGGGAAGTCTCAATTATAGTTCTCGAGAAGTCTATCTTGTTCTCGAGAAGTTTGGCTTAAGTTCTCGAGAACTGCCAGCCCTATTTCTTGAATAGTCAAAGTTGCCTCAGAAAATCTCTCTAAGTATCTGTTCTCGAGAAATCTCCATAGCTCTCGAGAAGTAAATTAGTTCTCGAGAACTCAGCCTTCTTGTTCTTGAGAAGTCCAAAATTCTTCTAAGCAGTATAGTTCTCGAGAAGTCCTGATAGCTCTCGAGAACTCAGTTTCTAGTTCTCGAGAACTAAAGCTACTTCTCGAGAACTGTAAGTTAATTTTTCAGAAAATTTATATTAAGTCTAGATCTGCCGAGATTTTCAAATGACTTGACGTGATTGGTCCACATGTCCTCATTAATGTCTTTTCTAGCCGTTAAGGGTAATCTTATATAAAGTATTTTCATTAAGACCAAACCCTAAAAATTACAAGGAGCGGAAATCCATACATTTCTAAATTTCTTGATCGGCTTTCTCTATCCAAAAAGAACACAATATGAAGTCGCCGCCGCCGCTCATCGTGAGATCGAACTTTCTGCTTTCGATCCAAGAAGACTTGTTGTTCGAGGGATCATCATCTTCCCCTTGATCGAGTAGGTCAAAGCTTTCTCAGGTCAGATCATCAAGTCTTCTTCAACAGTTTCTGAAAGAGGCGCGAATTTCAAGAAGAAGACCTAGGGCTTAATATTTCCAGATCTGAGAGAAATTCTTGTTTGTATTTTCAAATCTTAATGTTATCTTGTAGGAGATTATTCTCCGAGTGTAGGAGCCGAGTCTAGTAATTTGCTAGATCGGTGAGGTAAAGTGGACGTACCCAAGATTGGGGAACCACTATAAATCTTCTTGTCTTTCTGTGATTGCTTGATTTCTTCTGCTAGTTCTTTAAAATTTTTATTCCGCAAATAGATGCACAAATCACCTATGCACCCCCCTCTAGGTGATTTAGGTTGACAACTTTACACTTTCAATTGGTATTAGAGGGAGGTTTGTCGTTAAAAGGTTAACACCTTGATCAATTTCCTCTCGAAAGTTGTCATTTGGTTTTTCAAGCAATGGACAAGGTCAAAGATTTTGCCAAGCTTCCCCTGTGCACAAAGAATAACTTTCCCATGTGGAAAGAGAGAATAAAATTTTTCATGGAAGTTGTGGACCCCTAGATCTTCATGATTGTTGAAGAAGGTCCTTACGTCCCCATGACTATCTCCACTATAGATCCAACCAAGAAGGTTCCTAATAAATTGATGGATCTAGATCAGGACGAGATTGCACTTGTCTCTTTGGACAAGAAAGCTAAAAATATTATTGCAAGTGCAGTCGATGACTCGATTCTGCAGAATCTGATTCAGTGCCAATCGGCTAAGTAGATGTGGCAGTTTCTAGTTACTCTGATGGAAGGCACTAAAGAAGTGAGGGATGATAGAAGGTCCCGGCTGAACCAGAAATATGAATCCTTCAGGCAAGGGTCAAAGGAGACCATTGTAGATACCTTCTAGAATTTATTCAAGATAGTAAATGGCCTAAGAGTGTCTGGCAGAGTCTTCACTAATGGAGAGCTGAATGATAAGTTTCTAAGGTCTCTCATAAAGGAATGGGACAACAAAGTCTGTGCCATCCGGGAGTTTGGCAGACTAGCTGAGACAGACCCACAGAATCTATTTGGCAAGATGATGTCCTATGAACTGCAGATCATTTCCAGAAAAGCTGAAGAAGAGAAAAGTCGCTTCTCCTCAAAACAGAAGTCGGTTGCATTAAAGGCTGATAGTTCAAGGAAGGGAAAAGCTTCCTCACCAGCACCTGCTCAAGAAGTAAGTGAAGAGGAAAGCTCTGAGCCAAGCACCTCAGGCTCAGAACTATCTGAAGGAGAGTTCTCGTTGCTCTCTTGGCAGTTGAAGAAATTCTTGAACAAGAAGAAGCAGTGGAGAGGCAAGGATGCCTCATACAGAATATCACGACATGACGGTGATCAGCGAAAGAAAGTCTAAAGTAGCCATGACAGGTATACCTCTAAACAAAACAAACAGATTTCTACTGACATTGTTTGCTACTGTTGTAACAAACCAGGTCACGTCATAGCTGACTTCCCTCCACAAGAAGAAGGATAGTGGCAGAAGAGAGGAAAAGAAGTCCTCATACCAAAAGAAGAGGACAGAGAAGAGCCTGTTGGCCAAGAAGGGAAAAAATCTCAGCGACTCTGACTCATCTGAGTCGAGTGAAGAAGAGGATGCCTACTTTGGGCTCATGGCTCAATTAGATTACGAACAAGAGCCCTAATTTACTGGGGAGGTAAAATCTCACACTCCTCTCTCTGAATCTAAAAGTTCTGAGCATGATCATGAGCACAACTCCTCTGACGATGAGTCAAAACTTATAGCCCAGTACAAGGAGTTGATCATGACTTATGACAAATGTCTCCGAGTCGTGAAAACTCAGGCTAAAGAGATTAAGTCTCTAAAGGCTATTGAGAGCAGCTTGAGAGAAGAAGTCGCTAAGACTGACTCTCTTCAAGAGAACTTCAATTTTTCTATTGAAGAATACAATCAAGCTCTTAAACACCTCGACCTTAAAGAATAAATCATCAAAGAGTTGGAAAAACAACTTGAGGCTGAGAAGAAACTTGTTGAAAGTTTCTCTAAGCCTAAGACAGTTCTTCCACTCATTGCTGAATTCTCAACTAAGGCCCAAGGAGATGGACTAGGCCATTTTCCGCTCCTAGTAAATCCTCTAGGAGAAATAAGGCTCAACGAAAGAATAAGACCTCCAAGAAGCCCTTGGCAAAAGAAAAGGGGAAAGCCCCTCTAGATCAGACTGTATTTAAGAAAGTCATCTTTCCAACAAACAAGTTTGATCTGGACTCATCCTACGGTCACCTGACCAGGCCTACTTATGTAGAGCCAAAGTCTAGGTACCAAGGATGGACTCGCCCTCAGAACTTTGGTGAGAGTGTCTTTAAGGCACCTTATGAAGAAGTGATTCTTCAGGGCTATGGTCCTTATAATCATGGCCACAACTTCAAGAAAGCACCTAAAGTAAAGCCCGTTGGGGAAAGGCCTCTGAAGGAGAAGAAATCAGGTGAGTGCCTTCACCATGAAGCCTCCTCCTCCAAGTGTGTTACCCCTGGTAGACCACCATCTCAAAAGGTCTAGCAGGAGTACATAAGGCAAAGATACAACAGGTTTGACTGTTGGTGTTGTGGCAAAATTTGTCATTTTGCCATCGATTGTTGGTTCATTACCAGGAAGGTTACTAATCCTCAAGTTGGCAATATGAGATTGACCACTCAGAATGATAATCTTAGTAGGGGGAGTATTCTAACCCGAGACCAAGGACCCAAACATGTTTGGGTTCCTAAGGCAAAGTGATCATGAATGCAGGTATGTCCAAAGGCCACCAAAATGCCAATCTAGTACTTGCACAGTGGATGCTCTCGGCACATGACCGGGACAAGAAGCCTACTCCAGAATTTCACTCTAGTCTACAATGGACCAAAGGTCATCTTTGGAGGTTCAGACCGAGGGATAACTAAAGCCTACGGTATGATCACTAACGGTAGTGTATTCTTTTCGAATGTAGCTTATTTGGAGGGATTGGGACACAATCTCATAAGCATAAGTAAACTATACTACAAAGGATACATAGTTGAGTTCCACACTGACAAGTGCTTGATAATGTCTGTTGATAATATGGAAACAATTCTATCAGGAACTCGAAGCAGGAACATATTTTGTTTAAATTTCATTTGTATAGATTCTTCTAAGCTAGTGTGTAGTTTGGCTAAAGATAGTGCGTCTCTTGGTGACCAATGGCATAAGAGGTTAGCACATATTAATTTTAAAACTATTAATAAATTATTCTCCCAGAACTTAGTACGTGATGCCCCAAATGTCAAGCACGTCAAAGAGAGACCTTGTCATGTATGTGTAAAAGGCAAGCAAACAAGGGCTACCTTTAAAAGCATTATGGGAAAAAAACTCTAATAGGTGTTTACACCTACTTCATATGGACTTGTTCGGTCCACTGCAAATAAGAAGCCTAGGAGGTTAGGATTATACATTGGTTATTGTTGATGACTACTCGTATTTTGCGTGGGTGTTCTTTCTGAAACACAAGTCAGATACCTTCGATATCTTTAAAAATTTTGTCAGGCAGGTCCAGAATGAATATAACTATTTCATAGTCAAAATCAGAAGTGACAATGGAACGGAGTTCGATTCTGGGGCCATGATAGAATTTTGTGAAAGCTTAGGTATCTTTTTTGAGTTTTCCTCTCCCCGTACTCCACAACAAAATGGAGTAGCTGAAAGAAGGAATAGAACACTCATAGAGGCCTGTAGAACCATGTTGAGTGATGCTTCACTACCGGAGTACTTCTAGGCTGAAGCCGTCAACAATGCATGCCACGTGAAAAATTGAGCCCTCATAAACAAGAATCATGATAAGACACCTTATGAACTTCTAAAAGGCAGGAAACCGAGTGTCTCATATTTTTGAATTTTTGGATGTAAATGCATTGTACTTAATAATGGAAAGTATCATACTACCAAGTTTATTGAGAAAAGTTTTGAATGTATTTTTGTAGGATATAGTAGCCATAGTGAGGCATACAGGATTTTCAATAGAAAAACTCTCGTTGTAGAGGAATCCATACATGTTGTATTTGATGAGACGAGCTTGATGCAATGCGAATCGTCTAGTGTGCTTATTGAATATACAGGTACAGGGCTTAAAGAGATCATCTTGGATGAATCGACTGAAGGTAAAGAAAAAAATTCATCAAGATCACTTCTCTAACCCTTATTGGAGAGGTAGAGGATCAAGATGAAAATATTGTCCAAGTTGATGAAGTCACTCCAGTGGCTGAAGAAGTTCCAGATGCGAGGAATCTAGAGCTCAGACATATAAAGGATCACCTAGTGGACCATATCATAGGAGATCCCCGGGATGGTGTCAGAACTCGTCGAGGTACAACTAACGAGAATCTATATTTAAGTTTTCTCTCACAGGTTAAACCAAAGAAGTTTGAGGAAGCAAACTCAGATGCTTCATGGATCTTGGCCATGGAAGAAGAATTGAATCAGTTCAAGCGCTACAATGTTTGGATGCTTGTTCAAATACCCAAAGGTAAGAATGTCATCGAAACGAAATGGGTCTACAGTAACAAGTTGGTCGGGAATGGGATAATCATCAAGAACAAGGCTAGACTCGTCGCCAAAGGATACCATCAAGAAGAAGGGATCGACTTCAACCAGACATACGCTCCAATGGCAAGACTGGAGGCCATCAAACTGTTCCTAGCTTATGCTGCACTGAAGAGATTCACAGTCTACCAAATGGACGTGAAGTCCGCCTTCCTGAATGGTGACATAAAGGAAGAGGTGTATGTGGAATAGCACCCAGGTTTCGTTGCTCCTAATTTTCCTGAGTATGTTTATTTATTATCAAAAGTGTTGTACGGTTTGAAACAAGCTCCTCGAGCTTGGTACGAAACGCCATCTATCTTTCTCCTCGAGAACAAGTTGACAAAGGGAAAGATAGATAAGACATTATTTCTTAGAGAAATTAAAGGCAATATTTTGCTAGTGCAAATCTATGTCATTGACATTATTTTTGGTTCTACAAACGACAACATCTACAAAAAGTTTTCTAAACTTATGCAAGGGAAGTTTGAAATGAGTAGTATGAGAGAGCTGAAGTATTTCTTAGGACTTCAGGTGAAACAATCTGAAGATGGAATTTTCATCTCTCAGGCTAAGTTTACCAAGGAGTTGATTAAGAAATTCGGAATGGAGAGTGCAACCTCTATGAGGACTCCAATGGCCTCAGCTATGTCTCTAGACAAGCATGAGAAACGGAAACCTTTTGATAAAACCAAGTACAGAAGCATAGTTGGATCCTTGCTCTACCTTACTACAAGTAGACCAGAAATAATATTCTCTACATGTGTCTGTGCTATATTCCAAGTGAACTGTAAGGAATCTCACTATGTTGCTGCAAAGCGGATTTTGAGATACCTTAAAGGTACACGAATCTTGGCTTATGGTACCCAAGAAGTAATGACAACGAACTAATAGGTTTTTTAGATGCAGACTTTACAGGTAGGAAAGATGACAGGAAAAGTACTTCCGGGACATGTAAGTTCCTGGGAAGAAGGCTTATATCATGGAGCAGCAAAAAGAAAAATTGTGTCGCAATCTCAACGGCCGAGTCAGAATACATTTCTGCCGGCAGTTGTTGTGCACAGTTGCTGTGGCTCAAGAATCAGCTAGAAGACTACAATATGAAGGTCAAAGACATTCCATTGTTCTGTGACTCATCCAGCGCGATCGCAATCGCAAACAACCCAGTCTCGCACAGCCAAATAAAGCACATCGAGCTCAAATATCACTTCATCTGGGAGCATATGGAGCAAGGGGATGTGGATCTTCAGTACGTGCCAACAGATTGACAAGTTGCAGATATTTTCACAAAGCCGCTGGACGAGACCAAGTTCAATTTCTTCAAAACTGAACTTGGGCTGCTGAACAAAGAAGAATAGACCAAAGTGGAACAGTTCAAGGCTCAAGAATCTATGACTCTTCAAAAAGGTCAGAAATCTCTCAAGAGGAAGCTAGTTCTCGAAAACTCAGCCTACTTCTCCAGAAGCAGAGTACTAGTTCTCGAAAACTTACTCAACTTCTCAAGAATAAAAGTTTGTATCTCGAGAAGTCCCTTAAGTTCTCGAAAACTAATAACTCTACCTCTCGAGAAGTACTCTGAAAGCTCTCGAGAACAAGGCGCTACTTCTCGAGAAGTCTTTTAAGCTTTCGAGAACTAAGTATACCTCTCGAAAATTGAAGTAACAGATCTCGAGAACTTAGACTACTTCTCGAAAACTTCTGATCAGTCTCTCGAGAAGTCTATTAATCTCTCGAGAACTATATCATACTTCTCAAAAAGTATACAGACAGCTCTCGAGAACTAAACCTACTTCTCGAGAAATGCCCGTCCTCTTTTCGACTTAAGTTTAATTTCTTCTATTTTTGAAAACCCAATTGATTTCAGTCCTAACCTTAGATTAATTAGACACTTAATTGATATTAATAGGATTATATATATATATAAAGTTTTAGAAATCAATAATCAACCGACATTTTAAATTCCATCTTCTCGAAAGCTCTTCGTCTTCTGCCGACAGACAGCTTCGTCATAGCCATCATCCTGCGCTCCACCCGTCGCCACCGTCAGCGTCCATGGCGCATAGTTTGAAGATAGGAATCAGCAGTGAACTTATCATCGAAGGAATTGCAGACATTTCAGATGATTTCCAGAACATGATTCTTCTCCTGGACACGGCCGGACTGATGTTCGTTTTCTCAGAACCCTGCAAGATTATTTTTCCAGATGTATAAGAACTCTTCCGGAATGCCAAGGTGAGGCGAAATGGTACAGTGTTGAAAACTAAAGTGAAAGGGATTAAAATCAAGTTGGATAAAACCAAAGTTTCAAAGCTTCTGAAGATGCCCATTGTTGACGAAGAGGATGACCTAACTCTTGAATATTATGACAGAACTTACTCCTTCTGTGGAGTTTCTAAGGAATTCAACTCTTTAAGGAGAAATCTTTTCAATGATGTAGGAAAACTTCTGGTAGATATAATTGGAAAAATATTATGGTGCAGAATAGGGTCTATTAGTTACATAACAAATGATCTATTTGGAGTTATGACAGTTGTAATCTATAGAAAGAAATTTTAATTTGGCATGCTGGTATTTGAGATGATCAGGGATAGCATTCAGGATCCCAAATTTGCAAGGATAATCTCTTTATTGCTGAGTGAGATTGATCCAGTCACTTTCAAACTTTCCAAAGGCACTCCAGTTCATCACTTGAAGAACATCTCATTGGCCTCCATTAATAGATGGGAACTCAAGTTGAAGAACTCAAGGCAGTTAGCTAAGGAACTTACAGCTTCTGCCTCTGAGGTCAATACCCCATCTCCCTCCTCTCATCATGTTGCTGAACCCTCTGGTGTAGTAACTGAGGGGGAGCATACAGCCTCTGTTCCTGTTGTCAGACGTACTCCTTCCTCTCAAGCCATATCAGCTAGCAGATCACCCATCAATAGTCCTCTCAGAAGACCAGTGAGATCTCCAATCAGGAAACTTATCACAGATTCTCCAGATGTAACCCTATCAGATGTTCCAGGATAGGACACCCTCAAGGACACAAGTGTAGCCATTAACAACATGATTGAAGAACTCATGTCAGATGAACCACTTCCTCCCCTTCACAAAGAAACCCCTGCAGAACCATCAAAAGAATCTTCTCCACCACCCTCAACCCAAGCTACTCCACCTCCTTCTCCCTCTCCAAGGAAAGCATTTACTCCTCAAAATACCATCCTTCTCAATGAAGAGGATGGGGAAGAACCTGAAGAGGTGGAAGCCCCTCTCAGGAACCTTGACTTCTCCCTCCTAAGATTTGTTGATGATAAGGTTGATACAGTGTCTCACACTGTAAGAGCCCAGAGCTCTGTGGTCATAGAAGAAATTCCTCCATGGAAAACACCTCCTCTACCTCAGATTATGACATCTAGTACCACTCCTCGTACTTCTACTGCTGCTGAAACTGTAAGTTCAGATATTCTGTCTAAGATTGAAGGTATGCTGGCTGCCCAAAGACAATATTGTGATGAATCTCTCCAGTTAGTCAAAGATCAGGTCACCTCTCTAGAATAGGAAATGAGCAGAGGATTTGCAGAGATCCAACACAATACAGATTCTCTTAAAGAGCTGTTCAGAATTAGTGGCAAAGCCATTCACCACACCATTACAAGTATTGGTCAGGTCATGGACCAGTTTGTCACTCTAGCAAATAATCAAATTCAGTTGGAAAAGAAAGCTCAAGAGCATGTCATGAAGATCTATGAGGAAGTTGTAACATTCAAAGAAGACACCATAGAAAAGCTTTGTGTAGAAATCAGAAAGGGGGAGAGCTTAGTGAAAGAACAAGTGGAAAAGCTTGCTGCAGATGCAAAATCTCTCTGGAATAAAAATTTTACTGAGATAAATAAGAATGTTTTAGAACAATTCCAATCAGTGAAATTCCACACTTATGACACTGCAGTCTGGATGAACAATCAGATATTCCCTAACTTTTAAGCTGATCCTAATGTGATTCCACATCATCTGAACCCCCTTATTGAAGGTCAATCCACCAAGATGCCTTAACCTCAGATTCCTACCTTCTCTCCTAGGCCAGAAGATCAGGATCTTCCTCCTGCTTCCGATGACCAGGTTTGGGATGACATTATTCCTAAGAATTTACCAGAAATTCACACCTCTAAGAAGAGAAAGTATGGAGAAGGTCCTTCTGCAAGCAAGTTTGTTCCCCAGCCAGATGCAGAGAAAAGGAAAGCAAAGGAGTTTGCTGAAGTTTGGAGCCCCACTTCTAAGAGATTAATTATTGATACTCTTAAATTGGTGATGGACTACAATGAGAACAGAAATCTCCACAACAGCTCATTTGAGTGGGAGTTATATGAGAAGTTAATGACCAAGAGAAGGATATATGATAGAGAATTTGGTAGGAATAATCCCAAAGCTCTTCCTAAGCCTCCTAGATACTACCCTAAACCCTTCAGCTATCAGAGGAGACAGTAAGAAAAGCAGGATAGACAACATCAAAGCAAAGAATGAACTATTGTTGTTTTGTTTTTGAAAATTTGGATGAAATGATTGTTGATTAGAAATCTAAAACATTACATATATACAATCTCTAAGTTTTGCCTAATTATGTCTTTAGTTAATCTCTTATTGCATTTAGATTCAATTTTTCATTTCCAGTTCTTTCTTAATTGTCATAATTCACCTTAGTGTAGATGGTTTTGACTTTTACAAATAGAGGGAGATTGTTGGGTATTGCATCCACAATAACCCAAATTTTCATGAAGTCACTCTTGAACTAAGATGAATTAAGTTGTATTTAATATCCTTGATTTAGCTGTGTGTTTGCAGATTACCATTTCTAAGTGTAGACCAATATCAGTCTATAGTGGGTCATGAACACAGGACCATACAATGTAATCCCTCACTGTGTGACCCAAGGTGTTGACTCATGTGTAGCCTCTCTATTGGGATACACTTCATATTCAATCCTTGGATCATGGAATGAAGATTGTACTCTTGAAGAGAAGAGAAAGTTTTTTTCTAAAGTTCAGAAAATTCTCTAAGTCCACTTCTCCAGAAGTCCTCTTAGTTTTCGAGAAGTCCTTAGAGTTCTCGAGAAGCCCTCAGATTTCTCGAGAAGTCCCAGCTTTTGGTTCTCGAGAAATCCAGACAGGTTCAAGAATTTTTCTAAGTTAGAGTTCTAGAGAAATCTTCTTAGTTCTCGAGAAGTCTTCTTTGTTCTCGAAAAGTCTTGGCCAGTTCTCGGGAAGTCTCAATTATAGTTCTCGAGAAGTCTATTTTGTTCTCGAGAAGCTTAGCTTAAGTTCTCGAGAACTGCCAGCCCTATTTATCGAAAAGTCAAAGTTGCCTCAGAAAATCTCTCTAAGTATCTGCTCTCGAGAAATCTCCATATTTCTCGAGAAGTCAATTAGTTCTCGAGAACTCAGCCTTCTTGTTCTCGAGAAGTCCAGAATTCTTCTAAGCAGTATAGTTCTCGAGAAGTCCTGATAGCTCCCGAGAACTCAGTTTCTAGTTCTCGAGAACTAAAGCTACTTCTCGAGAACTGTAAGTTAATTTTTCATAAAATTTATGTTAAGTCCAGATCGGCCGAGATTTTCAAATGACTTGACGTGATTGGTCCACATGTCGTCATTAATGTCTTTTCTAGCAATTAAGGGTAATCCTATATAAAGTCTTTTCATTAAGACCAAACACTAACAATTACATGGAGCGGAAATCCATACATTTTTAAATTTCTGGATCGGCTTTCTCTCTCCAAAAAGAACACATTTTTTAGCCGCCGTCGCCGCTCATTGTGAGATCGATCTTTCTGCTTTCGATCCAAGAAGACTTACTGGTCAAGGGATCATCATATTCCCCTTTATCGAGTTGGTCAAAGCTTTCTCAGGTCAGATCGTCAAGTCTTCTTCAATTGTTTCTGAAAGAGCCGCGAATTTCAAGAAGAAGACCTAGGGCTGAATATTTCCAGATCTGAGAGAATTTTTTTTTTTTCAAATATTGTTGTTAACTTATAGGAGATTATTCTCCGAGTGTAGGAGCGTTGTTCTTCGAGTTTGTAGGAAGTTTTATCTTCCGAGTGTAGATCCGTTTGGATCGAGTTTATAGGAACTTAGTTCCGAGGCGTAGGATTATTTTGAATCCGAGATAGTGGAGTAGCCGAGTCTAGTGATTTGCTAGATCGGTGAGGTAAAGTGGACGTACTCAAGATTGGGGAACCACTATAAATCTTCTTGTCTTTCTGTGATTGCTTGATTTTTTGTGCTAGTTCAATAAATTTTTTATTCCGTAAATAGACACACAGTTCACCTATTCACCCCCCTCTAGGTGATTTAGGTTAACAACTTTACACTTTCAAAAGCTCAACCATTAAAGGATCCATAGAGTGCAGATTAAATGGATTTTAAGAAGAAAATACATCGTACAAAAGAGGAAATAAAATCTCATTTAAGGAAGAGGACGATGAAGATGTCAAAGGAACTATATGTGCAAATCATGTCTAATTCAAAAGTGTTGTAAGAAATTCTAATTCTTCTATTTTTGTTACAAATTCTATTTTTACATATAACATGCTTTAAATTGCTTATTGTAGATATAAGAAATTGAAAAATTCTCATTCAAACTTACATTTAGAAAATATAAGTGTAAAAGCAAATCCTAAAGTAGATTCTCATATTGATGTATCAAATTTTGTTTCATGCTTTATAGTTGAAATTTCTACACCTTGTTATGATTGCAATGATCTTAAAGAAAGATTCAAGGAACTTGAAAAAGAGCTTTTTATTTCAAAAGAGCATAATGAAAATTTGATAAAAGAAAACAATGCTATAATGAATAAACTAGAATCATTAAAAATGTGTGTGGAAAAATTTTCAAGAGATAAAAAATCATTTATTCCTAGTTTTTCATCAAAATTATGTAAGGCTTCTACTAGTATTTTAAATAGAAGTATGTATATAATGAAGAGTTAAAATGAAATACAACTCAATGATAATTTTAAAAATATTTTCAAAACTCATAAATCTTCAATTCCTTATTTTTCAAACAACTATCACTATATTTTAAAAAATAAATTTTCTCCAAACGCTAAATTAAATATTCACAAATTTCCTATTAATAATACTTTTAAAAATCACTACAATTATGAACATCAGTTTCATGGGTGTGGAAATTTGAAACATGTTCAGCTAAAGTTTGAATGGAGACCCAAAATTAAAAATGATACATCATTCATTTCTTTCTCCCCATAAGCCACCACGCTACATTTGGGTACCCAAAGGAACCATCACACTTGGTCCCCTTTGGATTCCAAAATCTTATATTTATTAGCATCCAATCAAATGCGTGAAGTAAAACTAAATCAAAATGAAATAAACAAAATTCAACTTCATGATTTGCTTAATATTTATTCTATTTTTGTCATTTTATGTTTTTATTTATTTGGGATTTTCTATTGTGTCAACACATATTATGATCACTTTATATAATTTGCATTATGACTTACACACATTAAATTTATATTCATTAATAAATCAAATTGAATGAAATTGAAAAAAAGTCATATTATTTTAAGTGACATTTATCTTAATTTCTAGCATCCATACTTATTATATTCATTGCATATTATTATCTTATAATATCATTATAAATTGAACATTGAAACTCTATTTTTAAATACATACAACATTATCACTTATTAATATTATGACATAATATTGAAATCAAAATTCTAGCATTATCACATAATGAATATTTTTATACACATATAATGAATATTATTAACCCTGCTAGTTATTTCATATTATCATGATAAAATAAATTAAAAGTAGAAAGTTTAAAAGTTAAATTTAAAATAACATTGTGATTTTCAAATCTACTCTAATTTTAAACATCAAATAAAAACATATTTTATGTATTCTTCCTTAGCTTAAACGCTTAGTATATACATGATTATTTACACCTACTTTCTGTCTCACATTAGAGAGGGCGTAGAATTGTGTACATTAGAGACCTAACCTCTAAGTCATGTCTTATACATAACCAAGAAGGGTTCCAAAGTGGCCTTGCGAGGCACTGGGGGAAAGAGTGCTAGGTTGAGATTCGTCTTTTGTTTGTATATTGGATTAACACCCCAACCTACAGCATACGTGCAACTCATCATATCTATCTGTCACTTAGTACGGGGCTAGGGTGAAGACATATAGTTTGGGTATTTTTAATCTAGGACATAATACATCACTATCACTGCATGAACATTATTATAAAATCTATTATTATTTATGTCATGCATATTATATCTTTTGTTCAAACAAGTCATGTTGTGTTTTTCCATATAATACACAATTTGAGCATTCATGATTTTGAAAAACATAAGTATTTTGAAAAATAACTTTTTTTCACCATAGGCCAAAAATTGTATCCGCAATATTTTCATAATTATTCAAAATTTTTTGCGGTACATGGTGTCACTTATATTAGAAAATATGAATCAAGATAAATTAGAACGAAAAATTATTAAAAATCATGTTTTCTATGCAATATAACATATTTTTGTGGCTAGCTCACACATTAGTACTAATGATGGTGGTAGTATAAAATTGTTATTTAGTCATTCTTTTTTACATTTTCTCTGGCATAGAAGGTCATAATACTGATGCGTTATTAATATGCTTTTGTGTTTTATAGAAACTATTTGTTTTAAAAAATTTTGAAAATTAAATACAAAATTAAAAAATGAATGCAAAAGAACAAAAATATATATATATTTTCATTATTATTTTGTGTGTTTATTATTTTGTATTTAAAAAAAACAAAAATTATAAAAACTACTTATTATTCACTATCATTTTCAAGGATTATTAATTAAATCCATTAAAGATTAATTACAATGTTTAATTTAGTTTTTCACGTTTCTTACAACATTGTTTTGATTATGTCATGCCTTGAATATTACCTTACTATTTGTAATGAAATTGATTGTAGAAAACATGTGTAAAATTTTTTAGCAAAACTCTAAGTATGAGTAATGTTTTTTTTTTGATAATGACTTTACACACTCACTTATTTTGATAACCTACATGTGTTTTTTATCTTATACTTGCATGATTGTATAGTGTAATAACATAATAATTAAAATGCATAAATAGATTACCTATGCTACATTGAATTATTTATTTCAATTCTTTGTTTTTCACCCACTTATTCATTAGAGAAAAGTTGTTTAAAAAAATTAAATGATATGGTTTGCAAAAGAGGTGAATTCGGAGTCCTTGGTCACAAGCATAAAAATCATATAATAAATGACAATAAAAACTCCACCAATCACTACTCACCCTCCTGATAAGTCTTAATGAGTATTGTGAGGTTGGAAAGGATTGTAAAGTGAGCACCTTGGAAAGGATTGTAAAGTGTCTTGTAACAAATATAAGTATTCATCACTTCTCATAGTACACTGGATCACTTAAAATGAATAAAAGTGATCCCCCAAGCACTACTTCGCTCCCTGATAAGTCTTAATGAGCATTGTGTTTGTGAAGTACCTTGATAGTTTTACTTTTTATGTATGTGCATTGAAATATCGTGGAAGTAATTTCATTTGTGTATTTTAATGTTGTATTATTTCATTATATATGCCATTCGTTTTGATTGATACATTTATATATTAAATCAAATCACTTTTGTACAAATTATTATCATATATAAAACTTATACTCATGTGAATTGGATCCTAATGCATATCTACATAGTTCTATAAAAACATAAGTAAATGCACTAGATAGCAAAGCATGACCACTTCAATGTTTTTGATTACATGAAATGAAAATTTTATTACATTGTAGCTTTTTATCTTTTCTTGATATTTTCAAATCATGCTTGCAATTATATCTCAATAGAATAGCATCTCTTGGAACTTTAACTCAAACATCAATTTTTCAATTTTAAAACTCACAATCTTTTATATGCTCTTACTTTCTAAAAAGATGTTTATTTTTAAGAATGCTTATTATACTTTTTGATGTGATTATTAATTATACATTATGCTCCATCGTGCATATTTTGAACAAGTGGTATTTTATAAGCTATATACAAATGCATACTCTATTATTTCGTCTATGTTGCTTGCTACATTATGCTCCATCATGCTTATTTTTAAAAAGTGTTATTTAATAAGCTATATATTACATTTTGTCCAACATAGAGCACATTAATTCTTATTGCATACACTCACCTAATACCCTTTTTGATATTACCAAAGAGGAGAATGAATTGAATAAATATAATTATTTAGGGGGAGTACATTAAAAATTCATAGGACACATCTATGTAAGGGGAGTAATCAAATAGGAGGTGCATACTTCGTCATGACTATTCTTCCTATAAATTATCCCTAATCAATCTTAAATGTTGTATACTCATCCCAACCCACTTTTGCTAATAACAAAATAGGGAGAATATGTAACATCCCATTTCCGGCTAGACCCCTAGGAGTCAGTCTGTCGTGACAGAACCCTAGGAAGCCCAAGAATTAAAATAAATCGACAAAGATTTCGAGTCATGGGTTGGTCACGCCCGTGACCGACCCGTCACGCTCGTGACCAAGGTCGTGACCCCTTCGACGATCGTCGATCTCAGAAAGACGATCGGCGACCGCAGAATTTACAATCCGGACTTGTCACGCCCGTGACTACGTGTCACGCCTGTGACCTAGGGCGTGACCCCCTTCGACGATCATCGATCTCAGGAAGATGATCGTCGAGGGCAGAATTTGCAACCCGGGCCTTTCACGCTCGTGACCTAAGTGTCACACCCGTGACCTATGGCGTGGCCCCTCCTTCGACGATCGTCGGTCTCAGAAAGACGATCGGCGAACTCAGAATTTTCCACACGGGCCTGTCACGCCCGTTACCTACGTGTCACGCTCGTGAAAAAGGCCGAAACGTTAGCCAGGCTGGAAATTTCTGTAACCCAAGCCACAATTAACTCTGAATATGGGAAGTTACACCAGGAGTATTTATGGGCCATTTCCTTCTCTAATTACTTAATAAGAAAGAGAAAGTTTTGGTCCAATAGGAAATCGCCACCTAGTGAACACCTCTTCTTATTCCAGCGTTTCCTTTCCTCCACCATAACCGAAAAGCCATTCGTTAAGGGAGCTTTTATGGCCATTACAATCCATGCAAACGCACAGCCCCATTTCTCCCCTATAAAAGGCTCTTTAGACTTAGAGGAGAAGTTTTCACCCCTACTTGACGGATTGAAGCCTTGTGCCTTGGTGTTGGAGAAGTTCAGGAATGCCACCACCGCGCCATGACAATCTGACGTTCATCTCGCCTCCAAACTGCGAACAAGGCCCTCCTCTACTTCTTCTTTTGTGGGTAGATCTTAGGATCTTAGAAAGGAGTTTGTGCTCAATGGAGCCGGACCTACCTCGTGTTTTTATGGAGAAACCATGAAAAATATATTTTCAGGTACGCCGGAAATCGCCACCTCCGGCGGCCAAACCACCGCCGACCGATAGCCATCGCCACGACCGAGGTGGTGGTGGTGGTGACTGGCCAGGGAAGTGACCGGACGGCCGGCGATGGATTGCGGGAGAGCTATAGGAAATACATGTTTCTGAGTTGAGTTTACGGGTTTTGTTTGGTTGGGGAGATTAATAGTAAATTCTATTATTATTCATTTATTAATTATAAAGAATTATTATCTCCTTTTTTAACTAACCTTTTGATATTACCAAATGAGGCACTTAGAGGCCGATTTAGGAAAAATGTGCAGTCACGATTGTTTTAGACCTTCGAGTTTAGATTAATTTAAAATTTACTTCAACTCGTTTGGGTAAGCGGTCTGACCGCAGCACCCGTTTTAGTGGGGGTTGTACCTAGAGTTGGGTAGGAACTAAAACGAATGCCCACGCTTCTTCCCTTGTCCAAATGATCTGAAATTTTGGCAGGGGGTTACCCTTAGCCATACCTAAGGGCTGTCCAAAATGGGAATTTTTGGAGACACTTTACCTAAAGTTTTAGTTTTAATTTAATTAAGTTAGAGAACTTTATTTAAGTAGTCAAATGACCTCCAAACCCTCCCAAATTATGGTGAGTGGTCCCTTGAAATAAAACCTAGCTCTGTACAAAATTTCAACTCATTTTGATGAGTGTTGGATAGGAAGTCACCTATTCTTAACTAGGCATTAACTGAGGCATTTTTGAGTAAAGAGTGCACTAAGAGGTTGGAGCGGTCAAATCACCTCAACAGAGGCTGATATTTTGACCACTGACTTAGAGGGGTTATTATAACCCACTTTGAGAAAATGGTGTGGTTTAGGGTTGGTTTACCCTAGGATCCAAACTAAAACCCTAAATGGAGGGTTTTGAGGGTTGTGAAGGACATGGGGGCAATTGCTCTTGTATTGCCTTGAAATTCAGTAGAGTTGACATTAGCATGATATGAATCATCTGGATGGAATCTTGGATGATTTGGAGACAGGTAGATACCTCAAAACCCTAACCTTAGATTTAGGGTAAAATACCAATTAAGTAAAATCTGTCACTAAACATTATCTAAAAGCTGTGAAACTCGGGTAGAGTAAGTTTTGGGGCGAGTAGAATCTATAGCAATTTTACTGGAATTTTATGATGTCTATTTCCAACACTTCATTTGTAACGATTGTTATAGCCCTAATGGATGTTTTAATTATTTGAATATTTCTATTCATTGAAACCCCATGAAATCTTGGAAGTAAATGTTTTAGGTCAGAAAGATTGCTCCTGAAGTTTTGTATAATTTTTAGTTGAGTAAATCCTAGTACTTCCTTCACAAATGTTAAAAAGGGGTTTTATTCTTTAAAAATTAATTATGGATGATATTGTTGCTGAAAAATTATGAAACTTGGCCAATGCTATTTTTAAGGTTGTACGGTATAATATAATTAATTCATAATTTTTGGATGGATATTTTCTGTACTTGATTCATAAATAACAAAATATAAAAAATATTGGTAAAATAGTTTTAGTGCTCTTTTGATGATAGAAAAATTGTGATGCTTTGGATTTACCATTTTGAGATAGCAAAATATTTACAATAATTTTGTTGGACATCTTGCATGAGTACTTAGGGTAGTTCATGTTCAAACTGGATAGCCCAAGAAATTTTAAGGAAATTAATGAAATGCCAGATAAATTTGGAAATTTATAGCTTTCTGATTATAGGCTAATCATATATGATAAACCTCCAGTAAATAAGTTAGGGCATTTGGAAGAGTATTGGATCATTTCCTAACCGGTTCGACATATAGTCTAGGTTGGTCTGCATATAGCAAATTGTTAAATTGCAATAGAACATGATCTGGGATTGTTGTTGGAGTTAAGTCATTTTGTCTGGGTGGATAGGTGTGGATGATTTCGCAATAGAATGATATGAAGAGTAGTGAGAAGTGGTGTTGGCTAGAGTTAAGAGGTGCTCGGGTTCGACGAAAGATCGTCTTTCCCGAAGAGAGGAAGGTTAAAAATCACCCTAGGATAGTCTATCGTAATATGAGAAGGGAATGGATAAAGGAATCAACCAATAACAATAAGTGCCTTGCGAAAGGGAATGATGGGCTTCAGCTACCATCATAGTTCCTAGTGCCCTTTGAGAGCCCTTCACGGGGTATACCGGGGGCAGTCCTGGGTTAACGTAAACTGTAATAACAAGCTGAAAAGAGTAACCTAGTAATTAGGATCTCACATTTAACAAACACTGTTTGCATAGGAAGATTGTTGGGAGCTTTGGCTCGATTGGTTAAGAAACGGACGGAATGGTCCGGGGAGCTTCGGCTCGATTGGTTAAGAGACGGACGTTCTGTTCCGGGGAGCTTCGGCTTGGTTTTTGTGTGATTACGATTGAACTTACATGTGCATAAAAAGAAAGAAAATTAAGGTGGTGTGTCTTCGGTATTGGAGGGTTGATGCACCGACACCAATACGCTGACTCGGCAAGTGTGGTTAGCACTTCGCCAACAGAAGTCCGGTGGGCCAACCGGCAAGAGTACGTAGGAGTCCGCTTTGTGCACCAAGCATTGAGGTGTATGATTGGTCTTACCGGTAGTGCTTTACTGGTTTAGAGGTGGGCGAGGCCCATCCCACCGCTTCTGTATGCCACTACAGAGGTATCCTGGGAGGTAACGGCTCCGAAAGGTGGAACTAAGGTCTGTGTGCACAGAGTCAGGTGTGTGAGTCGCACTTGCATGTTCCATCATACCCACTTGTATGTCATAGCATAATCGATTCATTAAACCCCTGATACCTAAAGTATAAGTGGAATGGGATGCTTATACATTAGAACTTGCAAAACGACCCCTTGGTCTATAAGCTTGTGTGAGCAAGTTTATAAATTAAGGTAAAATTCAATATATATATGCTGTTATTTGATAACCGACACCCCAACGTATAAGTGGTATGGGACACTTTATACGATGGGAGCCTTGCAGAAGATACCTTGGCTTAGGTGCTTCCGCACATTAGTTAAGGTTAAATTTCCTACTTTTTGTTATTGCTATTATTTATTATAGAATTGCTAGATTAGTTCCGCTGCCACCTATTTCTTTGATTTAATCTCCAGCTTCATGTCCTTCCCTTTCTTCCTCACCACTCGGTACCTAGGAGCCATGGGGGAAGGGGTAGGGGATGATAGGGCTTATTCTTTATGACTAACGGTTTTCGAACCGCTTCATTTTAGGGAATCGAGGAGCCCAGCACGGGTGAGCAGCCCCAGAGACCGGTACGCTTGGAGATAGGGCAGTCTAGCTCCGGAGTTTATACAGCCGGGACCGTGAGTCTTGACCTTGAGTATATATTCTGTTTTTGCTTCCGCATGAGTGATTTGTAGTGAGGACATGATGTACCGGGCATAAGCCCGTATTTTTAGTACTCTGATATATTATTCTGTGTACACTCCCTTCGTGGAGACTTCTTTTCTATATATGTGATTTCCTTGTGGCCATGCTTTTACTTCATTGTGCTACCTTTCTGTGAGGGAATTGGCCGGCAGAATCGATGCTTGTGGTGATGACCCTACAGGGCGAGAAGGTGTCACCGCAAAGGGGCGGTTCTGGGCCTAAAACCCCGGTGTTTTAAAATAAAAAGGGGTGGGGGGGGGTCTTACAAGTGGTATCAGAGGAAACATCGATCTGAAAAAGGTAGCAGTCCACTAACCATGGGTCACCCCCGCTCGAGTTTAGTTTGGGGGCAAACTAGCAGCGGAAGGAGTGGTGTGCCCATAAGGGAAATCACATATAAAAGTCCACTTCATCATTAATTGTAATTCTTCTTTATAGCCTGCGGCAAACCCTTCCCCCAGCAGGGAACACCTCTAGCTGCAAAAATCTCATCTTAATTCTCTAGTTAATGAGTTAGACTCAACCAACTAGGACTCGTGACTAACCATTATAATTTATAGTATGCCCTAGTTCAAAATAGACCTTGGGTATGAACTTGGTTAAGGTAAGGAGATACCCAAAGAGAATAAAGGAGGAGTTTAGCATGAGAATTATTACCTAAGACATAAACTCAAGTGTCCCTACTGTCCCAATCAAGGATTACTCAAAGCGGTAGACTGCTTTAAGGAGAATTGAGACCAATAATACATTAGCAGAATGGTAGAAGACAAGTAGTCTTAACCCTCATACCGGTAATAAGATTACTCGGGGACAACCCCAAGACAAACACCGATGGTCGGATAGGAATTCAAGTTCGGAAGATACCCATTTAGGATTGGGAACATTTTGACCCGGATAAGGTTGTCGTAAAGGTGACTCAGAGAGTTTAAAGTATGGAGTATATTAACGAGTTTTACGGTGGAACCCCAAGTCGAAGATTCATGACCTAGGGATTGTGCACCCAGCTAGGACAGATGTAACAGGGTAATAACAAAGATGCTTAGCCCAAGGTAGGTAGGGGCTTATCTTTTTTTTATTGGGCAAATTAGTATTGGCTTGGGTTCCCTTGGACCTAGTTTAGGGAAAGTGGCGTAACAAACATTGTGAGATTGAAGTCGATATAATTCGACGTTATTCGGGCGAAGATAAGATTTTATAAAAATTTAATTGGAATGATGACCCGTAGCATTACCAAGATAATGACATGGTAATAAGATGGAGTAATTATGAGAATTAACTATTATCACGTGAAATTAGATGACGGGTAACAAGATTCAGGATATCTGAGAAGGTAAAAATTTAATCGCTATGTTTTATCATTAGAAGGATGGCGTATCTCAGAACATATACCCCCTTAGTGGATGTTTGAGGACATCGCGATGGATTTTATTCACGGACTTCCCCAATCACGGACGGGAAACAACTCGATTTGGGTCATCGTCGATCGGTTGACGAAGGTGGCCAGATTCATACCGATCTGAAAAGATGACTCGATTGGGGTACTAGTACGGAGATTCATAGAGTAGTTCATTCGTTATCACTGGGTGCCCAGGACGATCGTGTCGGATCGGGATGGTCGGTTCACATCCAGGGAGTGGAGGTCCGTGCAGACTTACTTAGGCACGCGGTTGACCTTCAGCACATCGTTTCATCCCCAAACGGATGGGCAGACGGAACGCACCAACCGGACATTGGAGGACCTCCTGAGGCTATGCATTTAGGATCGAAATGAACCCTGGGAGAAGCTGTTACCACTGGTCGAGTTATCCTATAACAACAGCTACCAGTCCAGCATCATGATGGCGCCTTATGAAGCCTTGTATGGAAGTAAATGCAGAACCCCGCTTTCTTTAGTTCAAGACGAGGATCAGAAGGCGTTGGGATCAGATTTTATTAAAGACACCGAGGCTCAAGTGAGACTGATCAGGGACAGGATGTTAGAGGCGCAGAGCAGACAGGCTAAGTATTAAGATGCCCGACATCGTCAGGTGCAGTTTCAGGTGGGGGACCGAGTGTTTTTGAAGATCCGACACATGGATGGAGTTTCACGGGTGCGTGGTCGGAGGAAGAATCTAAGCCCTAGGTATATGGGCCCTTACAGGATCCTGGAGCGGAATAGGGCCCTAGCTTACAGGCTGCAGTTGCCACCAGAGCTTGCAGCTTTGTACGACGTCTTCTATATTTCTTCGCTGAGGTGGGCTCTACTACGCCCGTAGCAGCAGATTTTGACCACCGAAGGGCCGGTAGCTTAAGACCGATTTGTTCACTTGGAGCCAGTTCGGATCGATGACAAAGGAGTACAGATCTTGCGCCACAAGAAGATCCCCTTAGTCAAGGTTCTGTGTAGAAACCACGGTCAGGAGGAGTACACCTGGGAACCGCAGGACCTGATGAGGCAAAAATACCCGGAGTTGTTCAATCAGGTATACCTCACCACCTCTTGGTATACTATAAATTATCTTCTTGTATTGAACCGGTAGGACTAGATAAGGGAAATTGAGAACCTAGGCATGCACAGGAAAGTAGGGGCTAATCTTTTGTTTATTGGGAAGTTTTCTTTCGTTTATCAAACAAGTAATATCGCTTCGACTCAATAGGAAAAACCATATGGGATGTTTCAAGTTTATTTTATTTCGGTAGAAATCACCGTAGGCTCAACCTCAATTTCGAGGACGAAATTTTTGTTTTGTTTATTGGGATTTGTAACATCCCATTTCCAGCTAGACCCTTAAGAGTCGGTCTGTCGTGACAGAACCCTAGGAAGCCCAAGAATTGAAATACATCGACCAAGATTTCGGTTCATGGGTTGGTCACGCCCGTGGCTGACCCGTCATGCCCGTGACCAAGGTTGTGACCCCTTCGACGATCGTCGATCTCAGAAAGACGATCGGCGAGCAAAGAATTTGAAATCCGGGCTTGTCTCGCCCGTGACCTATGTATCACGCCCGTGACCTAGGGTGTGACCCCCTTCGACGATCGTCGATCTCAGGAAGACGACCATCGAGTGCAGAATTTGCAACCCGGGCCTGTCACGCCCGTGACCTAAGTGTCATGCCCATGACCTAAGTGTCACGCCCGTGACCTAGGGCGTGACCCCTCCTTCGACGATTGTCGATCTCAAAAAGACGATCAGTGAAATAAGAATTTTCCACACGGGCCTGTCATGCCCATGACCTACGTGTCACGCTCGTGATAAAGGCGGAAACGTCGGCCAGGCTGGTAATTTTTGTAACCCAAGCCAAAATTAAATCTGAATATGGGAAGTTACACCAGGATTATTTATGGGCTGTTTCCTTCTCTAATTACTTAATAAGAAAGAGAAAGTGTTGGTCCAATAGGAAATCGCCACCTGGTGAACAACTCTTCTTATTCCAGCGTTTCCTTTCCTCCACCATAACCGAAAAGCCATTCGTTAAGGGAGATTTTATGGCCATTACAATCCATGCAAACCCACAGCCCCATTTCTCCCCTATAAAAGTCTCTTTAGACTTAGAGGAGAAGATTTCACCCCTACTTGACAGATTGAAGCCTTGTGCCATGGTGTTGGGGAAGTTTGGGAATGCCACCACCGCGCCATGACAATCCGACGTTCATCTCGCCTCCAAACCGCGAACAAGGTCCTCCTCTACTTCTTCTTTTGTGGGTAGATCTTAGGATCTTAGAAAGGAGTTCGTGCTCAATGGACCCGGACCTAACTCGTGTTTTCATGGAGAAACCATGAAAAATATATTTTCGGGTATGCCGGAAACCGCCATCTCCGGCGGCCAAACCACTACCGACCGATAGTCATCGCCTCGACCGAGGTGGTGGTGGTGGTTGGCTGGCCAGGGAAGTTACCGGCCGGCCAGCGATGGATCGCGGGAGAGCTATAGTAAATACATGTTTCTGAGTTAAGTTTACGGGTTCTGTTTGGTAGGGGAGATGAACAGTAAATTCTATTATTATTCATTTATTAATTATAATGAATTATTATCTCCTTTTTTTAACTAACCTTTTGATATTACCAAACGAGGTACTTAGAGGCCGATTTAGGAACAATAGTCAGTCACAGAAGTTGTAGCCCTTTGAGTCTAGATTAATTTAAAATTGATTTCAACTCGCTTGGTCAAGCGGTTTGACCGCAGCACCCGTTTTAGTGGGGGCTATACCTAGAGTTGGGCAGGAACAAAAATGAATTCCCACGCTTCGTCCCTTGTCCAAATGACTTGAAATTTGGACAGGGGGTTACCCTTAGCCGACCTAAAGGCTGTACAAAAATGGGAATTTTTGGAGACACTTTGCTTAAGGTTTTGGTTTTAATTTAATTAAGTTAGAGGAATTTATTTAAGTTGTCAAATGACCTCCAAACCCTCCCAAATTATGGTTAGTGGTCCCTAGCGATAAAACCTAGCTTTGTACAAAATTTCAACTCATTTGGATGAGTTTTGGATAGGAAGTCACCTATTCTTAACTAGGCATTAATGATGCGTTTTTGAGTAAAGAGTGCACTAGGAGGTTGGAGCGGTCAAATCACCTCAACAGAGGCTTATATTTTGACCACTGACTTAGAGGGGTTATTATAACCCACTTGGAGAAAATGGTGTGGTTTAGGGTTATTTGATCCTAGGATCCAAACTCAAACCCTAAATGGAGGTTTTTTAGGGTTGTGAAGGACATGGGGGCAATTGCTCTCGTATTGCCTTGAAATTCAGTAGAGTTGACATTAGCATGATATGAATCATCTGGATGGAATTTTGGAGGATTTGGAGCAAGGTAGAAACCTCAAAACCTTAACCTTAGCTTTAGGGTAAAATATCAATTAAGTAAAATCTATCACTAAAAATTATCTAAAAGCTGTGAAACACAGATAGAGTATGTTTTGGGGCGACTAGAATCTATAGCAATTTTACTGGAATTTTATAATGTCTATTTCCAGCACTTATTTTGTAACGATTGTTATAGCCCTAATAGATGTTTTAATTATTTGAATCTTTCTGTTCATTGAAACCCCATGAAATCTTAGAAGTAAATGTTCTAGGTCAGAATGGTTGCTAATGAATTTTTGTATAATTTTTAGTTGAGTAAATCTAGTACTTCCTTCACAAATGTTAAAAAGAGTTTTTATGCTTTAAAAATTAATTATGGATGATATTGCTGCTGAAAAAATATTAAACTTGGCCAATGCTATTTTTAACGTTGTACCTGCATAATATAATTAATTCATAATTTTTGGATCGATATTATCTGTACTTGATTCATAAATAACGAAATATAGAAAATATTGCTAAAATAGTTTTAGTGCTCAATTGATGATAGAAAAATTGTGATGCTTCTGATTTACCATTTTGAGATAGCAAAATATTTATAATAATTTTGTTGGACATCTTGCATGAGTACTTAGGGTAGTTCATGTTCAAACCGGTAGCCCAAGGAATTTTGAGGAAATTAATTAAATGCCAGATAAATTAGGAAAAATTATAGCTTTCTGATTATATGCTAATCATATCATGATAAACCTCCAGTAAATAAGTTAGGGAATTTGGAAAAGTATTGGATCATTTCCTAACCGGTTCGACATATAGTCTAGGTTGGTCTGCATATAGCAAATTGTTAAATTGCAATAGGACATGATATGGGATAGTTGTTGGAGTTAGTCATTTTGTCTGGGTGGATAGATGTGGATGATTTCGCAATAGAATGATATTAAGAGTAGTGAGAAGTGGTGTTGGCTAGAGTTAATAGGTGCTCGGGTTCGATGAAAGATCGTCTTTCCCGAAGAGAGGAGGTTAAAAATCACCCTAGGATAGTTTATCGTAATATGAGAAGGGAATGGGTAAAGAGAATCAACCAATAACAATAAGTGCCTTGCGAAAGGGAACGATGGGCTTCAGCTACCATCATAGTTCCTAGTGCCCTTTGAGAGCCCTTCACGGGGTATACCGGGGGAAGTCCTGGGTTAACGTAAACTGTAATAACAAGCTGAAAAGAGTAACCTAGTAATTAGGATCTCACATTTCACAAACACTGTTAGCACAAGAAGATTGTTGGGAGCTTCGGCTCGATTGGTTAAGAGACGGACGGAATGGTCAGGGGAGCTTCAGCTCGATTTGTTAAGAGACAGACGTTTTGCTCTGGGGAGCTTCGGCTCGGTTTTTGTGTGATTACGATTTAACTTGCATGTGCATAAAAGGAAATAAAATTAAGGTGGTGGGTCTTCGATATTGGAGGGTCGATGCACTGACACCAATACGCTGACTCGGCAAGTATGGTTAGCACTTCGCCAACAGAAGTCCGGTGGGCCAGCCGGCAAGAGTACGCAGGAGTCTTCTTTGTGCACCAAGCGTTGAGGCGTACGATAGGTCTGACCGGTAGTGCTTTACTAGTTTAGAGGTGGGAGAGGCCCAACCCACTGCTTCCGTCTGCCACTACGGAGTTATCCTAGGAGGTAACGGCTCCGGAAGGGGGAACTAAAGGTCTGTATGCACTGTAAGACCCCCTTTTTTTTCTTTTTAAACCACCGGGGTCTTAGCCCAGAATTACCGCTTTGCGGTGGCACCGACTCACGGGAAGGACACCACTACAAAACTCTAATTCTGCCGGCCCTTTTCGATCACAAGAGAGAGAAGTAATTAAACATAAAATGTAAACGAGTCCACAGAAACATGTAAACAAAAGTGAAATCACATCCAGTCCATCAGTTGAAAATAACAGGAAGTAGATAAATGGGCTCGAGCCCGGTACATCAGAGTCCTCACTTCAAATCACTCATCGCGGAAGCTATAAAAATACTAATCACACACGGAACTGGTCGCAGGTGCACCGATGCTAGACTGACCCACCTCCATGCGCACCGTACTCCGCTGGTGCTGGTCCCTGGACTGCTGGTCCCTGTCTCCCATCCGGAGCTCCTGTAATGTTGTGGTTCGAAAACCATTAGTCATAAAGACTAAGCCCTATCATCCCCTACCCCTCCCCCCACGGCTCCTAAGCACCGGGCGGAGAGGAGGAAAGGGAAGCTTCAAAAGTGGAGAATAATCAAGCCGATGACAAGGGAGCTAATCTAACAATTATTTAGAATAAAGTAGGTCTAACAATCCTACGGCAGTAAGTAATAAGGAGGACAATTAATAAGTAGCAATTGTATAAAAAGGCAGCTAGAGAACAGTAAGTAAACAAGCAAGTAAATAAGTAACCTTAACTTATATGAATGCCCATACAAACTTATAAGTTAAGGGGTCTTCTGCAAGGCTCCCATCGTATAAAAAGTCCCATACCGATTTATACGTTGGGGTGTCGGTTGTATGCAAATATGAGTGTAGTGATATGCTATGCCATGATTCATGCAAGTGCAACTCACGCACACGACTCTATGCGCACAGACATTTAGTTCCCCCTGTTCGGGCAGCTAGCTTCACTCCCAGGAACCTCCGTAGTGGCAAACGGAGACAGTGGGTCAGGCCCCCCACTCCTAGGAGGGTATCCACACTACCGGGCCTAGCCCTTCCGTACGCCCCTAGAAGAACACAACCTAGAGTATCCGCGTACTACTGCTGGCTATACCCACCAGACTTTCTTTGGCTAAGTGTCCCATACCGCCGAGTCAACATACTCATGCCAGTGTGAACGACAATCAGATATCGAAGACCCACCACCTTTATTCTATACTCCAACCCTCGAGCCCTCGGCCCCCCGGACTGTCCCGTTCGTGCATCTACCTTCAGAGCTACCGTCTGAATGGCAACCAAAGCAACTTATTCTACCTTCCTAGCTACCGAGGTGCGTGTATGTGCAACCCTAGTTATACTAGTTGCTCTTTTAATTTATTATTCCTATGGTTTATGTTAGCCCAGGACTGCCCCCGGCATACCCCGTGAAGGGCTCTCAAAGGGCACTAGGAACCAAGACGGCGGCATTACGGCCCGAAGTTCCCTTTTGCAAGGCACTTATTGTTATTGGTTGATCTCCCTTAACCCGATCCCCTTTTAGTTACTTTAGATCTAACCCTAGAGTATTAAGACTCTTCTATTCCTACCCGGGGTGGACGATCTTTCGTCGCTCCCGTACGCCACTTAACCTTAACCAGTCTCACACTCTACTTATCCTGACTTCCAATAATGATCTTAATCTTAGCTTTTCCTAACCAACCAGTAACTACCAAAATTCCATTTCCCAAGTTCATCATTTCTCTGGTTCAGTTTCCGTGATTTTACTATATGCAGACTATCCTAAGGTACATGAGGAGTATAAGGGGAGGTACTCTAATTTATCTTCCGAATCTCCTATAATATTTACTGGAGGTCTACCATGACATAATTAGTCTAAATCCAAGGTTTCCAAATTTTCCTATTTATCGGGCATTTATTTTATTTATTCTAAAATTCCAAATGCCCTAGTATGAACATGAAGTGCACTAATGAGCCAACAATAAATCATCATAAAATCATTAAAAATCATATGAGATATTTAAACAGCAATTCCAAGTTTTGAGAAATTCCAGAGGTGTTTAGGCCTATATTTTCTAATTTACCGTTTTAGGCCATTTCTACCATATTATAAAGGAAGTACTAAAAATATGTATCCAAAATCCCGAGAAAAATTATAGGAGCTTTATAGTGACCAAAAACCAACATAAACCAGGTACCATAATTTTTCTCTAACATTTGAACTCTGAATTTATTTTAATGCAAGGTACTAATTTTCTTAACTTAATGATGGAGGTACTGTTTTTAGTTATCTAAAATTTCATAGAAAATTACACGGTGACTATCCTGTTTTGAAACACCCACTGACCAAATTTCATAATTTTCCAAATAGTAATTGGGCCTTAACTGTATTTTTGACTACATATCACAATTAGTACGTTAAAGAAGTATGTACCAGAAATAATCAGTTAAAATTTCCAAGAAAAATATTGAAGGTATAAAATGCTATATGATGCCCTAATCCAAGATTTCATAATATTCCAGTGAACAAAAATTCCATAATCATCAAAATAAATATTTAGGGCACAATTATAGTTGTAAATGAAGTACTGTATAAATTAATCTAAAAATCTCAACAAAATTATATCATGGCTATTTTGACCAGAAAATCCCTTTGCCCAAATTTTACTTGATTTGAAGTTATTAGATAGCTTAATAATTCAAATTAAATTTGGTGACCTAAACTAGGGTTAGGATTTTAGGAGGTTTAGCTGTCTCCAAATACCCTAAACTTTTGTCCAGAGAACTATACTTGCCCTATGGTTCTCTCCACCAAATTTTAAGTCAGTCCAAGGTCATTTGACCCCATGACCTTCACAACCCCAAAAACCACCATTAAAGGATTTCCCTAGGGTTCTAGTGCTACCCTACTCCAAACCACTCCAAACTCACTTGGAGGGAGTGTTATGCCCTAAAAAGTCAGTGACCAAAATATCAGCCCCTGTTGAGGTGATATGGCCACTCAAATACCAAGGGGTGTTTTGATCCTAAATTATCTGAAAGTGAAGGGATAGATACTACTCTAGAGGGGGGGTGAATAGAGTTATCAAATTTTGCACAGACAAAACTTAATAGTCTACCCAACTCCCTTGGAGTGAGGTGCGGAATGAAAAGATTATAGATATTGATTTAACCTTAAAGCCTAACACAAGTGTTGTGTACAAACACAAGCTAACTGTAATTATAGTTAAGCTTGGAAAAACCTAAACAGCAACTAGCAGCCTAGTTATATCTATTCACAGCCACAGTACAGGAATTAAACAGTTGAATCCAGACGACACAAGGAAATTTATAGTGGTTCCCCAAACAACTTGGGTACGTCCACTCTTCTACCCACACGGTAGGAATCCACTCAGGTTTTTGATCAGGTGCCCTGCCACCAACAGAATCTGATTCAGGTAGATTCAGAAACCCTTTAGACTTTTGATCAGGTGTCTAAAAACCAAGCACAGGTTTTTGATCAGGTGCCCTGCCACCAAGGGATACTTTTGAAGGGAGTAATAACCCTGTACAGGAGGGGGAAGAAGGTTAAGATGTCTTCTCTATTTTACAATAGATTAGAGAAGCACAAAAAGCTTGCACTGAGCTAGAGTGCTCTAAAGAATCAAGGCTCCCCCTGGCTCAAAGATGTCCAGGTGAAGTCTTGCTTCAGTGCAGAAAACTCTTCAGAAAGTTCTGAAGGAAAGAGCTACAGGAAGAAAGTAAATAACAAAAAGAAACAGTCTTCAAGCAGCAATCTTCTTCTTCTTCTTCTTCAAAGAAACTCTGAGTTGAACTTCCTGAAAGCAGGAGAACTCAGGTGAAGAAGAGATGAAGATCTTAACACTTCTCAGTTAGATGGAGTTTGCTAAGAGCAGGAAACTTGAGCTTGATGAAGGCTTGAGTGCTTTTGAATATGTGTGTAACACTCTCTTCTATTAACTCCTGTTAAAACTAGCTTGAATCCTTCTGCAAAGGGTTCTTTATATAATCAGCAAGCAACGGCTCTCTTCCATTTGAATTAATTTGTCTTCTTCTGAGCCTTGAGACCTGGGCTGTAAATATCAAGAAGACAGAAATATCTCTGCAGCAAAACATTCTATAAAAAGGAATAAACCTCTTTCTAAGAAGCTGCAGGCTTAAATCAAATAAACAGATAGACTAAATAAAGTCACATCAGAAACAATCTCTTTATAGCGAAAGAAGACTTTTCAGTCCAACGGATATAAAGGGCTGTCAGCAGATAAAGTAAATTAAAATGACAGCTAATAAGACAAACAACTTTATCTTAAAAGATTTAAACTCAGGCAATAAGAATAGAGCAAATAATGCCTGGAAACTTTATCATACAGCTTAAAATACTGTGCCAGAAAATGTATTATTTAATTAAATATAATAAATAAATACAAAAAATAAAGGCAGACAGAAAACGTCGAACGACCTTCGAAGATCGTCGAACGACGCCAGGAGATCGTCGAACTATCGGGCAGATAGTCGAACGATCCAGATAGTCGAGCTATCAAACAGATAGTCGAGCTACCGCAGCAGATAGTCGAACTATCAGGACAGATAGTCGAACTATCAGATAGTCGATCTATCTAGGACAGATAGTCGAGCTATCAAGCGCACAGAGATAGTCGAACTATCAAGCAGATAGTCGACCTACCTCAGAAAACAGATAGTCGATCTATCAAAAGATAGTCGAGCTACCAGCGCAGAACAGATAGTCGAACTATCAACAGATAGTCGAACTACCAGCGCAGAACAGATAGTCGAGCTATCAACAGATAGTCGAACTATCAGCGCAGAACAGATAGTCGACTATCAACAGATAGTCGAACTATCAGCGCAGACAAAGCGTCGACCAACTGATAGACGATCGTCGATCAGCCGATAGACGATAGTCGAACGGCGTTCGACTATAGTCGAACGAAAAACCTACTTAACCAAATTCTCAATTTGGAAAAGCGAGGACTCTACAGCTAGACTCCTAACCATTGACCATAGATATTTCTTGGGTCAAGGGGCACAAAGGAGAGGACTGAACTCAAATCAAACTAGGGTACCAACAATCTCCCCCTATTTGAGTTAAGTCTCTCAGAATCTAAAACAGCTAGCAATAGAATACTAAAAAATAATTTCAGCAAATAGTTAACAATAAACTGGCAGATTATCAATCAGATAAATAAATAATCAAATATATCACAGCAGTTTAATCAAACTATTAAGAATCTCTAGGGTCAGGTAATGGATCAGAAGAACTAGAGACAAAAGAAATTTTTCTAAGCGGGTCATCTGATTCCTTCTTTGACATCTTCAGATCCTGAGCCCCAATGATCTTTAGTTCTGCAGCTCTGGGGACAACAGCTTCAGGATGTTTTTCCATGTACTTTGCTGGATCAAATATCTCAGGATTGACTTGGAATTTTTCAAATTCTTTCTTTCTATATGCTGACATCGTAGTAAAGCCAGTTGTATCTTTACCTTCGGCTCTTGCTTTTCTTATTTGGGCTGCTCCTACAAGCTCTTGAAAGCGAGCCATCCTAAAATTAGGATCGAGCTCAGGATTTTCATATACGGGCTCTGGAGAAGCAGCATCAGCTATTTTATCTAGATAAGACATAAGAATAATCTTAGCAAAAAGGGACTTGCTAGAAGGTTTTAAAACACTGTAAACTATTTACCTTTCGAAACACTTTTCTCAGATTGAACTGGAGAAGGAGGTGGGGAAAAGGTTGGTCTTTGGGCCACAACCTCCTTCAATTGTCTTTGAGAGCCATAAGATGATCTGCCTTGAGAACTTTGATGACCTTGCCTTGGTTGGGGCTGAGTAGACGCAGATTTTCCATAGGCGGCAGATTGATTAGCAGGTAGATTCCCAGAGGCTCCTGCACCAGGAGGTGGAGGAGGACCTTTGGGAGTCCATCTGGAGACTGGACTGTCATACCTCTTAGTTCTCTTCCTTTCTTTTTGCTGATTTTTCGAAAACCTCATCCAATGCTGAAAATCTTTTGATTTGGGGTCAATGCCCTTCAGAATATAGTAGGGAGTGTCATTATCCTTATTTGGAGGAGGAGGAGGAGCAGCTTTTCTTTTCTTAGCAGCAGATTTCTTTTTCTTTGACTTTTCAGACACATCTGAATCATCATCATCATCCGAATGGGATGATGGAGGGTTCTCATACGGATCATAGGCTTCTGAGACAGCCTTTTCTTTAAGCTTTGAAACAGATTTCTCCCTTTCTTCTTCCAGGGCATCCAAAGCCAGAAGGGAGTCTAAATCTAAACCAGGAGAGTCATCCCAGATGGATGACTTCTCAAATTGCAAATCTACTGATTCTTTCTCTTGTAAAGTTTTTACTCTTAAGTCCCATGCTGCTCTAGCTTGAGCTTCTTCCAAACTCAGAACAGAAGAATCAACTTTGATTTCCTCTTGATTTTCATCCTCTTTATCATCTAAAAACACATCCAATTCTGGATCTAATTGAATATTAGAATCACTTGGAGCAGCCTCAGAAATAACTGCTATTATCTGGGCAGTTAGATCTTCTTTAATAATATCTGTAGAATCAAGAACACAGATCTGCTAAATAAGCTTGAATCATTCCTTCAAGGTATTCACCAGCAAGCAAATAAATTGACTCATCAATAAACCGGATTAGGGAATTACCTTCATATTTAACCATCTCCCAGCAGTCATTCAGATATTTAGTTATGATTCCTTCCAGGAATCTGGCAATCATAGGAGAGGTTAGATCTTCTAAGCATACTTTCACTGCAATTTCTGATAGCAGGATTCCATCTGATATTTCCTTCTCAGTCAAGACTGGAGCTAAAACTTTCTTAGCAGGAGCAATCTCTTCCTCAGCTGGAACAACCACTTCCTCAGCTGGAACAATCTCTTCCTCAGCAGGAGCTGTCTCTTCCTGATCAGTCATAACAACATCTGGAACTTCTTCTGGCTCAACTTGAGCAGATACTGGCTGGGCAGACAAGACAACATCTGGAGCTATTTCTATTCAGCTGGAGGAGAGGCAGGAAGGTCTGAGACATCTTCATTGAACATCTCCCCCTGCCTGATTTCAGTAGCTACTGAAACCAGGCCCCTAGAGGAAGATGGCTCAGCAGATTTAGAAATGGATTGGATGGAGGCAGTTAGACGGTCAATGGAGGCAGCAAGGGGAGCGATTGCCTCGTCAATCATGGTTTTGATTGACGGGGTAATCAGCTCCACGATGCGGATGATAATCTCTGGAGAGATATCAAAAGAAGATGGATGAGAGGTGGATGGATCAGCAGCAGATATGGTAGATGTGCTGGGATGGAGGATGGTGTGAACAGGGGATCGAACTGGAGATACAGCAGGAGATGGAGCAGGTGATGGAGCAGGAGAATTTATTGGGGAATGAATTGGAGAATGAACGGGAGATGCATGAGGAGTAAGAATTCTCTCTGATCCTAACAAATCGAAGCTAGGAGCAGATATCCTAGCCAGATGAGCAGGTAGAGGAGAAGCTGGAGGAGATAGAGGAACAACCACGGTTGTTTCAGGTGCAGCAGAAGAGGAGGGTCGTACCTCAGCAAAAGTTGATGGTACTTCAACTGCGGTAGACGGCAAAACAGAGGAGGAGGAAGGAATAGCTGAGCCAGCTTCAATAGGTTGAGGAGCGACTGATGCAGTCCTAGTGTCCTCAGATTGTGCTGGAGCAGATTTCACGAACGTCCTCTTCCACTTTGAGAACAGATGAGGATCCATCTTCTTGCTGGCATTGATTGTAGTTGCGGCAGAACTCAGCAGCTGGGGGAATTTCTCCTTAAGAAAAATTCCAATAACCCTTCCCAGGGTAACTTCCTTCTTTCCTGTCTTCTTCCTGATTAAATCAAACAGAACAGCTGCCCAATCGATTCTCTTTCGATTAACAATTGCACACATAAGTGCGAATTGCTGTCTTGTTATGTTATCATGGGCAGAGTGCTTCCCTAGGAGCACTTTTCCAACTACCTCAGCGAGGAACTTGATCTTGAAGGGGAAGTTTACCTTGAGCAGCTTGGTGGGAATGCCCTCGGCATGTCCCAGCTCGACCAGCATCCTTCCGAACTCCTGAGCATCTTGCTCATAATCTTCATCACCAATAACCAAACCAAAAACATCAGAAAGAACGGCCGGAGTCAGGATAACTTCTACTCCGCCGATGGTACCGATCATCGATTCGTCTGTGGAAGACGACGTGAAAGCCCATTCTTTTATCTCTGGAATGTTAATCTTGATCCTTTCAGACATCAGCTTCTCTAAACCTTGATCTCTGCAGAGCTGGAGAACTTCCACGATTCCGGCATCGCAATTGCTGAAAGCTTCGAAATCTACACTGAATCCTGCATCGAACTTGACGACGGCTAGAACAGCTGGGGAAACCGCCATTGAATCGCTGAAGAAAACACGAGAAAGCTGGAGAGGGAACGAGAAAGACGAAGCGCCAGAAAATCGCAAGCGGGAAGGCAGAATGCGAAAGGGCACGCTCCGTCGACGATAAAGCACACGATCTTTTAACCTAGGTCGACTATCGGCTTTATATTGGACCGGAAATAGTCGATCTATTAAAAAGATCTTGAACCGATAGTCGAACGGCCGTTCGACGATCGGCTTAGAAGCAGAGTAGTCGGACAATCGTTCGACTATTTCTGGCTTCTCAACCAACAGGCTGTCGTCGTCCGGAGATCGACGATGAGCTCAGCCTGTTCGACGATGGTCGAACGCCGATCGACGATCTTCAAACAGATAAGTTATCATTAACCAGAGGTCGACGATAGGCTCAATCCGTTCGACGATCTTCGATCATCGTTCGACGATCTTCAAGCAGACCTCAACATAGGCAGATATCGTCACACTTAGTCTCGTCCATTGATCATGCCTAGTTGGACTAAAAAGAACAGATGCTTCTGTTCATCTAAAGGCTTGGTGAATATATCACCTCTCTGAAACTCAGTGGATATGAACTCAAGACAGATCTTGTTCTTTTCCACACAATCTCTCAGGAAATGGTGCCTAATCTCAATGTGCTTGGTTCTAGAGTGGTGCACTGGATTTTGTGCAATAGAAATAGCACTGGTACTATCACACATGATCTTGGTGTTCTTGTGTGAGTAACCATAATCCACAAGCTGGTTTTGAATCCACAGGATCTGTGAACAACAACTGGCAGCTGCTATATATTCAGCCTCTGCAGTTGAAGTTGAGACAGAAGCCTGCTTCTTACAGAACCAAGAGACCAATCTCTCTCCCAGGAACTGGCAAGTTCCTGAGGTGCTCTTCCTGTCAACTCTGCAACCAGCATAGTCAGAATCAGAATATCCAATTAATTCAAACTCTGACTCAGCTGGGTACCAAAGTCCTAGATCTGGACATCCTTTCAGGTATCTCAGGATTCTCTTTAGAAGAATCAGATGAGATTCCTTGGGGTTGACCTGGAATCTAGCACAAAGGCATGTAGCAAACATTATATCTGGCCTACTTGCAGTTAGATATAATAGGGAACCAACAATGGCCCAATAATTCTTTTGATCAACTGGCTTGCCGTGATCATCAGAATCAATAACTACATTAGTAGCCATGGGTGTAGGCATTGCTGAAGCATCAGCCATCCCAAATTTCTTTACCAATTCCTTGGCATATTTGGATTGGGAGATGAAGATACCATCAGCATCTTGCTTAACTTGAAGACCAAGAAAGTAAGACAGCACACCCATGCTACTCATCTCAAACTTAGAGTGCATCAAGTTGGAAAACTTTTTGCAAAGTTTGGGATCAGTGGAGCCAAAGATAATATCATCTACATACACCTGAACTAACAGGATTGTGTCCTTGTGATGCTTGACGAAAAGGGTTCTATCAACTACTCCCCTAGTGAAGTTGTGCTCTAACAGGAAACTAGCTAAGGTCTCATACCAGGCCCTAGGAGCTTGCTTTACTCCATAAAGAGCTTTCTGCAACTTAAAAACATGAGAAGGCTGAGTTGATGAAACAAACCCTGGTGGTTGTTCAACAAACACCTCTTCCTTAAGCTCACCATTCAGGAATGCACTTTTGACATCCATTTGGAACACCTTAAACTTCATGTAGGCTGCATAGGCCAAGAAGATCCTTATTGCTTCTAGCCTTGCAACAGGAGCAAAGGTTTGGTCATAGTCTATACCTTCCTCCTGTCTGTAGCCCTGAGCTACAAGCCTAGCTTTATTCCTTACTATTATACCATTTGCATCTAACTTGTTTCTATACACCCACTTGGTGCCTATGATCAGTTGGCCTTTAGGTCTTGGAACCAAAGTCCAAACTTTACATCTCTCAAACTGATTGAGTTCCTCTTGCATTGCAATGATCCAGTGGGGATCTAGCTCTGCATCTTTAAAGGTGAGGGGCTCAACCTGTGAGAGGAAACAAGCATGCATCACATCCTGTCTTAATTGATGTCTTGTTTGCACACCAGCTGATATGTCTCCAATCACTTGAGATGTGGGGTGATCTCTAAGTGTGACAATATCAGCAGGTGGGATGTGATCTTCAGCAACAGTTGGGATTAATTCCTCAGGAGGAATTTGATCTACTGTTGGTGGAACAACAACAGCTTCAACAGCTTCAGCAATGTCTTCATCACTGTCTGATTCAGTGATCTGAAGAGTTGAAAGTTGAAGGATTTCTTGAGGGGCATCATGTACCTGCAAAGAACTGGAGGAAGGAGAATTTTCTTTCTCCTTGTAAAACATCTGAGACTCATCAAAGGTCACATGCACAGATTCCTCTCTCTTACAGGTTGATTTGTTATAAACCCTATAAGCTTTGCTTACTTGGGAATATCCAAGCATGATTCCCATTGAAGCTTTTGCTTCAAATTTTCTAATATATTCTTTATTATTGTTATGAATATAAACAGTACAGCCAAAAATTCTAAAGTAATTAATTTTTGGTTTCTTTCCTTTAAGCAACTCATAAGGAGTTTTACACTTAAGTTTGTGTATCAAACTTCTATTCAAGACGTAGTTGGCTGTACTAACAGCTTCTGCCCAATAGGATAGAGGCATGTTAGCATCTGCCAACAATGTACTAGCAGCTTCAATTAGTGTTCTATTCTTCCTTTCAACTACCCCATTTTGTTGGGGAGTTCTAGGAGCTGAGAAGCTATGTTTGATACCTTCTCTCTCCAGAATTCTTGCATGAGAAGAGAGTCAAACTCAGTACCATGATCACTTCTGATCAAGGCCACATGAGTAGAGTACTCAGTCTGTACGCAAAGTAGAAAGTCTGTAAGGGCTTTGAAGTTATCAGACTTAGTTCTCAAAAAGAAAACCCAACTGAACCTAGAGAAGTCATCTACAATTACTAAAGTGTAATACTTCCCTCCTAGACTCTGTACATTTATTGGGCCAAAAAGGTCCAAGTGTAATAAATACAGGATTCTAGGAGAATCACTTTTATTAACAGATTTAAATGAATTCTTGGTTTGCTTGCCTAGCTGACAAGCCTTGCATAGGCTCTCCTTCTTGTAGGGGCAAGAAGGTAAACCTCTAACAAGGTTGTGCTTAGATAACCTAGATATGTTCTTGAGGTTTACATGACTAAGCCTTTTATGCCATAAAGAATTATTATTAAGGGTTAATTCATTAAACAGGCAGATTTCAGAATGAGATGAATTAAAATCTACTAAATATATATTGCCTATTCTATTACCTATCAAGACAACATTATTATTTAAAGTAATATTGCAAGATGAGTTAGAAAAAGAAACCTGGTAGCCAGCATCACATAGCTGGCTGACTGAAATCAGATTGTGCTTCAGTCTACTGACATAAGCAACTCTCTTGAATGTAACAGCTCCAATCGTGATCTTGCCATATCCTTCTGTCTGACCACAGCTGGAGTCTCCAAAGATAACCTTTGGGCCGAGCTTAGCTTTGTACTTTGACAGAAGCTCTTTGTTTCCTGTCATATGCTTAGAGCATCCACTATCCAAATACCACTTATTTAGAGTGATTGGATAGGCCTTCACCTGCAAAACAATTATTTAGACAGAGTGGACCCAGGTAACCTTGGGTCCCTTGTTTTTCACATAAGAAAAACTGGAAATATAAGAGAATGCAGGCTGAGGGTGATAACCTAGTGGGTGAGATCTCCTAGGTGGGATTCTCCATGCAGATGATGGGTCAACAAACCTAGGGTTTCTATTTTCATTTAGGTTTCTGTGATACTGATTATGATTTTGAAAATCATGTTGAAATCGTCGATCGACGTTCGACGATGGGTGCTCAGATCGTCGAGCTTCGTTCGACCATGGAGCATCCGATCGTCGAGCGGCGTTCGACGCTCTTTGCATTTCTTTGAAAAACTTCTTTCTCTTTTCTCTCTTAGCTTTATTTAATGTTTTATTTACAAGGTTTACTTGCTCAGTGTTCTTCTTTCCACTAGCTGAAATGAAGTTCACTGGAGTTGAAAGATTATTTTTAAGCAAGACTGGGGGTTCACTGGGAGAAGCTCCTAAGCCTAATTTATCATTACCTGACCTAGTGTTAGTCATGCTGGTAATTTCTAACAGCTTAAGGCTTCTACCATTAAGGGATTCTTCTAATCTCTTAGACTTAGCTAATTCTATTTTAAGAAATTTGATTTCTTCACTACAAGTAGTGAGTTCTTCCTTTAACCTAACATTTTCAGAGGCTATTGATTCAGAGTCAGCTAGCCTATTTCTAAGTTCTTTTATCTCTTTTTCTGAACTAATTAAATCTAAATATAGAGATTTAAAATCTAACTTAAACTCTTCTGAAGTAAAATCATAAGATGAAAGTACCTCATCTTCAGTAGGCATCTCTTCATCTGAGTCAGAACTCTCTGCAGCAGATTGGTTGCTGCAGGCATCTATTGCCATGAGGCAAACTTCTTTTGCCTTCTTTTCTTCTTCATCCTCACTGGAGCTTGAGGATGAGGATTCTTCATCAGAATCACTCCAGGTTTCAGCAATGAAACCTCTCTCCTTCTTCTTGTTTTTGTAGGAGGATGGCTTGGAGTGCTTCCTGTGTTGTTCTTTGTCTTTTCTCTTTTCCTTGTTCTTCTCCTCTGGACACTCTGGCAAAATGTGTCCAGGCTTCCTGCAACCATAGCAAATAATCTCTTTAGTTGGAGTACGATCATACCTTGGCTTTTCTTCATACTTTGAAGATTTTCTTCTGAACTCTTTTCTCCCCATTTTGAGAAATCTCTTGGCAAACAATGCCATGAGCTCCTCATTTGATTGGCTGCCTTCTGAGGCTTCAGCAGCTTTAAGAGCTAGAGATTGCTCTTTTCTTGTTGGAGTGGGGGTCTTGGCTTCTGCTTCAGCTTCCCTTGTCTTCAGCACTTGCTCAAAAGATTTGAGCTTGCCGAGAAGGGCTTCAGTTGAGATCTCATTTGTACTTCTGGCTTCCTTGATTGGCCAGATCCTCAAATCCCATGTGCTAGGAAAGCACATAAGGATCTTATCATTGACCTCTGTCAATGAGATGTCCTTGTCCAGGGTCCTCAGCTCATTGATGATTGAGCTGAGCCTGGTGTACATCGCTTCAACTGATTCAGCATCAGTCTTCTTGAAGTTCTCATACTGTGAGATAAGGTTGGACCTCCTGTCCTTCCTTTCATCAGCTGAACCAGCTACAATATGGTTCAGTGTGTCCCACATGGCCTTAGCTGAGGAGCAGTCAGCCACCTTCTGGAACACCTCATCAGACATTGTCTGAGCCAGTATGTTCATTGCCTTGGCATCAGCAATTTTAGCCTTCTTGTACTCATCATTATAATCTGGAGGAGGCACTGCACTCATATCAGATGATGAGGCAGTGGCAGCAGCAGGTGCTCTTGGGGGACCTGACAAAATAGAAGCAAAAATACTCTCATCAATAGAATTCATATAGAGTTTGATCCTTGCCTTCCAGATGCCAAACTTTGCTAAGTTGCATGCTGGAGGTCTGGTGCTAGAATAATCCTTAGACTGGGCCATGATAGTGAATATCTATAAGCTCTTGGTATCTATCAGGATCTTGTGACTTAGGTGTTAGCCTATACAGTCAGTCAACCTCCCTCTGATACCAATTGAAAGTGAAGGGATAGATACTACTCTAGAGGGGGGGTGAATAGAGTTATCAAATTTTGCACAGACAAAACTTAATAGTCTACCCAACTCCCTTGGAGTGAGGTGCGGAATGAAAAGATTATAGATATTGATTTAACCTTAAAGCCTAACACAAGTGTTGTGTACAAACACAAGCTAACTGTAATTACAGTTAAGCTTGGAAAAACCTAAACAGCAACTAGCAGCCTAGTTATATCTATTCACAGCCACAGTACAGGAATTAAACAGTTGAATCCAGACGACACAAGGAAATTTATAGTGGTTCCCCAAACAACTTGGGTACGTCCACTCTTCTACCCACACGGTAGGAATCCACTCAGGTTTTTGATCAGGTGCCCTGCCACCAACAGAATCTGATTCAGGTAGATTCAGAAACCCTTTAGACTTTTGATCAGGTGTCTAAAAACCAAGCACAGGTTTTTGATCAGGTGCCCTGCCACCAAGGGATACTTTTGAAGGGAGTAATAACCCTGTACAGGAGGGGGAAGAAGGTTAAGATGTCTTCTCTATTTTACAATAGATTAGAGAAGCACAAAAAGCTTGCACTGAGCTAGAGTGCTCTAAAGAATCAAGGCTCCCCCTGGCTCAAAGATGTCCAGGTGAAGTCTTGCTTCAGTGCAGAAAACTCTTCAGAAAGTTCTGAAGGAAAGAGCTACAGGAAGAAAGTAAATAACAAAAAGAAACAGTCTTCAAGCAGCAATCTTCTTCTTCTTCTTCTTCAAAGAAACTCTGAGTTGAACTTCCTGAAAGCAGGAGAACTCAGGTGAAGAAGAGATGAAGATCTTAACACTTCTCAGTTAGATGGAGTTTGCTGAGAGCAGGAAACTTGAGCTTGATGAAGGCTTGAGTGCTTTTGAATATGTGTGTAACACTCTCTTCTATTAACTCCTGTTAAAACTAGCTTGAATCCTTCTGCAAAGGGTTCTTTATATAATCAGCAAGCAACGGCTCTCTTCCATTTGAATTAATTTGTCTTCTTCTGAGCCTTGAGACCTGGGCTGTAAATATCAAGAAGACAGAAATATCTCTGCAGCAAAACATTCTATAAAAAGGAATAAACCTCTTTCTAAGAAGCTGCAGGCTTAAATCAAATAAACAGATAGACTAAATAAAGTCACATCAGAAACAATCTCTTTATAGCGAAAGAAGACTTTTCAGTCCAACGGCTATAAAGGGCTGTCAGCAGATAAAGTAAATTAAAATGAAAGCTAATAAGACAAACAACTTTATCTTAAAAGATTTAAACTCAGGCAATAAGAATAGAGCAAATAATGCCTGGAAACTTTATCATACAGCTTAAAATACTGTGCCAGAAAATGTATTATTTAATTAAATATAATAAATAAATACAAAAAATAAAGGCAGACAGAAAACGTCGAACGACCTTCGAAGATCGTCGAACGATGCCAGGAGATCGTCGAACTATCGGGCAGATAGTCGAACGATCCAGATAGTCGAGCTATCAAACAGATAGTCGAGCTACCGCAGCAGATAGTCGAACTATCAGGACAGATAGTCGAACTATCAGATAGTCGATCTATCTAGGACAGATAGTCGAGCTATCAAGCGCACAGAGATAGTCGAACTATCAAGCAGATAGTCGACCTACCTCAGAAAACAGATAGTCGATCTATCAAAAGATAGTCGAGCTACCAGCGCAGAACAGATAGTCGAACTATCAACAGATAGTCGAACTACCAGCGCAGAACAGATAGTCGAGCTATCAACAGATAGTCGAACTATCAGCGCAGAACAGATAGTCGAACTATCAACAGATAGTCGAACTATCAGCGCAGACAAAGCGTCGACCAACTGATAGACGATCGTCGATCAGCCGATAGACGATAGTCGAACGGCATTCGACTATAGTCGAACGAAAAACCTACTTAACCAAATTCTCAATTTGGAAAAGCGAGGACTCTACAGCTAGACTCCTAACCATTGACCATAGATATTTCTTGGGTCAAGGGGCACAAAGGAGAGGACTGAACTCAAATCAAACTAGGGTACCAACATTATCCTATAAGGATCAACCTAGGGTCGGACACAAACCTAAACAAAACATCTACAAATGAGATGAAATTTTTACCAGAACCTTATGATAAACCCAGGGACCACTCACCAAAATTTGGGAGGGTTTGGATGTCTTTTAGTCATCTAATTAAATTATGCTAGGATTATTGAATTTTTCTAAAAACTATGAAAAAATATTTCCCAAAAATCCTAATTTTTGGACAGCATCTAGATATAGATAAGATTAGGCCACACCCCAAATTTCAAGTCATTTTGATGACTGGATTGGAGTGGGGAATTTTTCAAAGGTCAAGATAGCCCTATGGATAGATCTCACCAAAAAGTGTGTTGTAGTCTAACCAGGACTCTAAATCGAGTGAAATCAATTTTAAATTAAACTAGACTTCAAGGACTACATTTTCTATGTGGACCACTTTTTATGTTTCAGCCCCTACAGGCTATAATTTTCTGTTTCAACCTAATATACAGTAAAAGCAGTTAATTCCTAACTATACAATATATTATATAATACAATGCTACTGTTCACCATCTTCTTCACCCGAACCAGCAACCTAAAAACAAAGCTTGAAACATGTAGCTTTTCTAATGCCATTTCCTGGCCACCCAGCCATCTCCCTGGCCGGCCACCACCACCACCACCTCTTTTGAGGTGAGGGCTTCCGTCGGGCGGCGACACGGCCGCCAGAGAGGCGGTTTCCGGCAAACCCGCCACCATGAAAATTTCGGAAAACCATGGAAACGCTCACCCGATCCGGCTCTTTTGAGCCCGATATCTCTCCTAATGATTTCTAAGATCTATCCGTAGAAGAAGAGGGAGGGGAGGACCTTGTTCGCGGGCTGGAGGCGTGCAGACCGTCGGGAAGCCATTTGCGCGGTGGTGGCGTCGCCGAAAATTCTTCAACAGCAAGGGGAGGAATCTGAATCCGTTTGATCGAGCATGTAACCTTCTCCTCCTGCTCTTAGGAGTCTTTTATAGATCAGCAAGTGGGAAGGGGAAAGGTTGAAACGTTCATGTCCATTAATATTTCTCTTAATGACGTTTCGGTTATGGTAGAGGCAGTTGAAATGCTGGAAACGAAGAGGTGTTTGCCAAGTGGAGATTTCCTATTGGACCAACATTTCCTTAATTTATTAAATAAATAGAGTAGGAAACGGCCCCTAAATACTCCTGGTGTAACTTCCCATAATTAGAATTGATTACAACGTCGGTTACCGAAATTTCCAGTCTGGCTGACGTTTCGGCCTTGCTCACGGGCGTGACACATAGGTCACAGGCGTGACAGGACCGGGTGGCCAATTCTCAGTTCGACGATCGACGAACTGAGATCGACGATCGTCTAAGGGTGGTCACGCCCTAGGTCACGGGCGTGAAACACGGGTCACGGGCGTGACAGGGTCATGAGGCAAATTCCGCGCTCGGCGATCGTCACGCTGAGATCGACGATCGCTGAAGGGGGTCACACCCTTGGTCACTGGCATGACACCTGGGTCACGGGCGTGATATGGCAATGACGCAAATTCTGCGCTTCGACGATCGTCCTGCTGAGATCGACGATCGTCGAAGGGGTCACGCCCTAGGTCACGGGCGTGACACATAGGTCATGGGCGTGACAGGCCCAGGTTGAAAATTCTGCGCCCGACGATCGTCTCACTGAGATCGACGATCGTCGAAGGAGTCACTCCCTAGGTCACGGGCGTGATGGGTCGGTCACGGGCGTGACCAACCCATGACCCGAAATCTCGGTCGATTTTTTTCAATTTTTAGGCTTCCTACGGTTCTGTCACGACCAACCGACTCTTAGGCGTCTAGCCGGAAATGGGATGTTACAAATCCCAATAAACAAAACAAAGATTTCGTCCCCGAAATCAAGGTTAATCCTACGGGACTCTAATCGGGAAAAAGAAGCTTGTAACATCCCATGAGAATTGAAAGATTACATCTCTACGTTATGTTTGCTTTGTGCGGTTTCAAATCTAAGATTAATTCGCCCAATTAACTAGGTATATACACCCCAATAAACAAAAGATTAGCCCCTATTCTTGAAATTTCAGTCCTATTGGTTTAAAATAGGAAGGCAAATTGATTGTCCAGAGGGGTTGTAAGGTATACCTGACGAAAAAGTTCCGGGTATTTTTGCCGCATCAAGTCCTGTGGTTCCCATGTATGCTCCTCCTGCCCATGATTGTTCCACAGAACCTTGACTAACGGAACCTTCTTCCGTCGTAAGACCCGCACTGCTGTATTGTCAATCCTGATAGGCTTCAAGTTGACTGACCGATCTGAGGCCACCGGGCCATCTGCCGAGGAGATCAGCTGCTCAGGGCGTAGCAGAGCCCTCCGAAGTGAGGAGACGTGGAAGACGTCATGCAATCCCGCTAACTCCGGCGGTAGCTCCAGTCTATAGGCTACGGGGCCGATCCGCTCTAGGATCCTATAAGGCCCCATATATCTCGGACTGAGCTTCTTCCGCCCGCGCACCCGCGAAACTCCGTGCATCGGCCGTATCTTCAAAAAAAACTCGGTCTCCCACCTGGAACTCCACTTGACGATGCCTTGCATCGTAGTATTTCATCAGTCTGCTCTGGGCTTCCAACATCCTGTCCCGGATCAATCTAATCTGAGTATCTATATTTACCACAAACTCCGAGCCTAGTGCATGCGGATCCTCATCCTGAACCCATGATAGTGGGGTCCTGCACCTCCTTCCGTACAACGCCTCGTATGGAGCCATGCCTATGCTGGACTGATGAGCGTTGTTGTACGAAAACTCGACCAGTGGCAGCAATCTCTCCCAAGGCTCGCCACGGTCCAAAATACACAATCGCAACAGATCTTCTAGTGTACGGTTGGTGCGCTCTGTCTGTCCGTCGGTCTGAGGGTGAAAAGCTGTGCTGAATGTCAACCGAGAACCCAGATGGGCCTGGACTGACCTCCATTCCCTGGATGTAAACCGCCCATCCCGATCCGAAACGATAGTCTTGGGCACCCCATGATAGCGCACAAACTGCTCAATGAACCTCCGTACTAATACACTGACCGGTGTGTCCTTTGCCACTGGAATGAATTTGGCCACCTTTGTTAGCCTGTCCACTATCACCCAGATCGAGTCATTCTCCACACGGGATCGAGGTAGCCCATATATGAAGTCCATGGCTATATCCTCAAATTTCCACTCCAGCACCGGAAGCGGCTGCAGCAAGCCTGCTGGGTTCCTACACTCCGCCTTCACGAGCTGGCAGGCCTCGCAATGCGTCACAAAATACGTAATATCTTTCTTCATACCCGACCAGTACATCGTCCTCTTCAAATCCTTTACCATCTTGGTGATCCCCGGGTGTACAGAATATCGGCTGCAGTGAGCTTCCGTCAAAATGTCCTCCCGGATCCGTCCTCCTGCTGGTATGTAGACTCTTCCTCGGAAACACAGGAGCCCATCCCTCAAAGATTAATCTCCTTTCGTACCTTCCTCCAAGGCTCGGAATATCGGCTCAGCTCTCTCATCCAGTATCTGCCCATCTTATATGCGGTCTTGAATATCACCAGTAACCATCGACCCCAGGTACTCCATGTATAGCCCCGGGTCATCCTCAGACACTAGTGAAATCTGCATCTCCTCGAATGATCTAACCAACTCCAAGGCCATCAGCTGCGGACCTACTCCTGTCGTACTCGCTCTCCGGGTCAGAGCATATGCGACCACGTTCGCCTTTCCCGGATGGTAGTGCATGGTATACTGGTAGTCCGACAGAAACTCCACCCAGCGTCTCTGTCTGATGTTTAACTCCTTCATGGTGTCTACGTACTTCAGATTCTTGTGGTCGGAGAAGATATCGCAATGTACTCCGTAGAGATAGTGTCGCCAGATCTTAAGTGCAAAAATGACTGCCCCCATCTCCAAATCATACATGGGGTGGTTCTGCCCGTACTGCTTCAACTGACGGGAGGCATAGGCTATTACGTGCCCGTTCTGCATCAGAACGGCACCCATCCCCTGATAGGAAGCATCTGTATATACCTGGAATCCCTCCTTCCCTGATGGAAGAGCAAGGATGGGAGCCGAGGTGAGATGATCCTTCAGCTCCTGGAAGGCAGATTCGCATCGTGGCGTCCAAATAAAAGGGGACTCCTTCGTCAGAGACGTAAGAGGGAGGGCAATCTGAGAGAACCCCTTTACAAACTTCCGGTAGTAACTGGTAAGTCCCAAGAAACTTCGAACATCCGAGGCCGACTTTAGTGGAGGCCAATCCCGTACCGCCTGGACCTTCGCCGGATCCACTGCCAGACCTGCTCCACTGATGACATGGCCCAGAAAGGCCACCTCCTTTAGCCAGAACTGGCACTTACTGTACTTGGCATACATCTCTTGCTCACGCAGCTTCTCCAAGGTCAAGGCCAGATGTCTCGCGTGCTCCTCCTCCGTCCTTGAATAGATCAGGATGTCGTCGATGAATACGATAACGAAGACGTCCAGATACTCTTCGAACACCCGATTCATCAAGGTCATGAATGCGGAGGGTGCATTCGTGAGCCCGAATGGCATCACTGCAAACTCGTACAAACCATATATGCTGCTGAAGGCCATCTTCGGGATGTCCTCCTCCCGAATGCGATGCTGGTAGTACCCTGACCTCAGATCCAGCTTTGAGAACCAATGGACTCCCTCCAGCTGTTCAAATAGCTCGTCTATCCTTGGTAAGGGATAAGTATTCCGGACTGTCAACCTGTTCAGAGCCCGGTAATCTATGCACAGTCAAAGGGTCCCGTCCTTCTTCTTAACGAACAACACGGAGCTCCCCATGGTGAAGAGCTAGGCCGAACGAACCCGGCATCCACTAACTCCTGATGCTGGCTTCGAAATTCCACCAACTCCTTTGGGGCCATTCGATAGGGAGCTCTGGATACCGGCTTAGCCCCCGGTACGAGCTGAATCTGGAAGTCCTTCTCTCGGTGCGGGGGTAGCCCTGGTAGCTTCTCCGGAAACACGTCGGCGAAGTCCCGCACTACTGGAATATCTGCAATGGAGTCCTTGGCCATGACCGCCTCAAAAAGGACCTGATAAACTTCTCCTCCCTGCAGGTGGGCCTTAACGGCCTGCACAGACGATAATAAGGTGCGGGGTGCTGGTATAATACCTTCGATGACAATGAATGAGTCGCCGTGCCTCACGGTGATCCTCTTTGCCACGCAGTCAATCTGGGCATGGTTCCAGCACAGCCAAGTCATGCCAAGAATCAGATCGTAATCTGGCATCTTCAGAATCGTCGCTGGTGCCTCAAATGCCTTCCCGCCGATCCTGGCTTCCATATTACAATGAGCAGAGGTCATTATCTCTGATCCATCGGGTAGGCGCACCCTCATCATCTTCCTGGTGAATGGCTCCACACCTTCCAGTTCCTTCACGAAATCCTCCAACACGAACGAGTGCGAAGCACCAGTGTCAAAGAGGGTGTGAGCGGGCTTGCCGCTAACGAAGACAATGCCTGGGGTAATTAAGTGTCTTAGTATATATATATTTTTTTGTAGTTGTCTTCTCTTAATTTCTAACTAGGTTATGTCTAGAATACTAGTTTATATGAAGAAAATTTAAAAGTACTGCCATACCTGCGATAACCTGCTCCGGGTTTCGGGGCTGTGTTAGGTCTAGAGAATACACCTGCTCCCTCTCTGGCCTGCGGCCTCGATCCTGAAATCCTCGTCCTCGATCCTGTCCTCGTCCACCAAACTACCGGGGAGGTGGAGCGCCCTGATGTGCTGGTGGGGGTGCTTACCTCATAGGGTAGTTCCTCTTGATATGCCCCGGCTGGTTGCACTGATAGCATACCGGTGGTTGTTCAGCTATCCTTGGCATTTCCAGCATCTGTATAGGCTGGGGAGCCAATACCCCCTGACTCCTCTGCTCCTGCCCAAACTCTTGACGAGGCTGATCCCCATTCCTTCTCTCCCCAATAACCTGGCCTCGAAGACGGTCTCTACGTCCTACAATCACTGTATTGTCAGCTGGTCTCTTTCGGCTCTTTACTGTAAGCTGATCCGCCTCTCTCTTCTTAGCCATCTCCAGAATCCTAGCCAGACTCCCCTCTGAGACGAAAAGGAGGGCCTGTCTCATGTCATCTTGCAGCCCCTTATAAAACCTCCGGGCATAGCCAGCATCGTCTAACTGATAAGCGTCCGCATAGCGGGCCAGGTGAGTAAACTCCTGATAGTACTCCACCACAGTCCTGTTCCCCTGCCTCAACCGCAGGAACCTATCCTCCAGGTCATCCCTCGCCGACAGAGGTACAAAATGTCCCAGGAGCGCTGCTCTGAGCTCCTCCTAAGTAATATCAGCGCGGTCCATCCCCGCAAAGGTGGTGTCCAGCTGAGATTTCCACCACCTCTTTCCGTGTGACTCTAAGCAGGAGACTAGCAAAGCGACTGCCTCCTCCGTGGGGCATCGAATTCCTGCCAGCATATCGTAAATGGTGTCCAACCATTCCTCCGTATGTACTGCAGACTCCGTCCCCTGGTAAGCTGGAGGGGAAAGTCCCCGGAAGACAGTCATCCAATTGGCCCCGGGGTTTGGCTGTGGAGCCGGGGCTTGCTGATCTCTTAAGGCCTCCAGAATGGCCGTCAGTGTTTGCCCCATCTCCGTCTGCTGGAACGGAGCTGGAGCCGGCGGAGGCGGGACCACATTCGGAGCCTGGGGTGTCCCCTACTGCGATGTAGGGTTCGTCGCAGGCTACAAGTAAAAATTCCATTTGTTAGAGAGCGAATGAATGGAATTTAAGAAGAGTTAGGATGGACTTTCACATGTGATTTCCCCTATGGGCACACCACTGCTTCCGCTGCTAGTTTTCCGCAAACTAAGCTCGCACGGGGGTGGCCCAAGGGTTTGTGGACTACTTCTCTTTCGATCGATCGAGGTCTCCTCTGATACCACTTGTAAGACCCTTTTTTTTCTTTTTAAACCACCGGGGTCTTAGCCCAGAATTGCCGCTTTGCGGTGGCACTGACTCATGGGAAGGCCGCCACTACAAAATGCCAATTCTACCGGCCCTTTTCGATCACAAGAGAGAGAAGTAATTAAACATAAAATATAAACAAGTCCACAGAAACATGTAAACAAAAGTGAAATCACATCCAGTCCATCAGTAGAAAATAACAGGAAGTAGATAAATGGGCTCGAGCCCGGTACATTAGAGTCCTCACTACAAATCACTCATCGCGAAAGCTATAAAAATACTAATCACTAACAGAACTGGTCGCAGGTGCACCGGTGCTAGACTGACCCACCTCCATGCGCACCGTACTCCGCTGGTGCTGGTTCCTGGACTGCTGGTCCCTGTCTCCCATCCGGAGCTCCTGTAATGTTGTGGTTCGAAAACCATTAGTCATAAAGACTAAGACCTATCATCCCCTACCCCTCCCCCCACGGCTCCTAAGCACCGGGCGGAGAGGAGGAAAGTGAAGCTTCAAAAGTGGAGAATAATCAAGCTGATGACAAGGGAGCTAATCTAACAATTATTTAGAATAAATTAGTTCTAACAATCCTACGGCAGTAAGTAATAAGGAGGAAAATTAATAAGTAGCAATTGTATAAAAAGGCAGCTAGAGAACAGTAAGTAAACAAGCAAGTAAATAAGTAAGTAACCTTAACTTATATGAATGCCCATACAAACTTATAAGTTAAGGGGTCTTCTGCAAGGCTCCCATCGTATAAAAAGTCCCATACCGATTTATACGTTGGGGTGTCGGTTGTATGCAAATATGAGTGTAGTGATATGGTATGCCATGATTCATGCAAGTGCAACTCACACACACGACTCTATGCGCACAGACCTTTAGTTCCCCCTGTTCGGGCAGCTAGCTTCACTCCCAGGAACCTCCGTAGTGGCAAATGGAGATAGTGGGTCGGGCCCCCCAGTCCTAGGCGGGTAACCACACTACCGGGCCTAGCCCTTCCGTACGCCCCTAGAAGAACACAACCTAGAGTATCCGCTTACTACTGCTGGCTATACCCACCAGACTTTCTTTGGCTAAGTGTCCCACACCGCCGAGTCAACATACTGATGCCAGTCTGAACGACAATCAGATATCGAAGACCCACCACCTTTATTCTGTACTCCAACCCTCGAGCCCTCGGCCCCCCGGAATGTCCCGTCCGTGCATCTACCTTCAGAGCTACCGTCTGAATGGCAACGAAAGCACCTTATTCTACCTTCCTAGCTACCAGGTGTGTGTATGTGCAACCATAGTTATACTAGTTGCTCTTTTAATTTATTATTCCTATGGTTTACGTTAGCCCAGGACTGCCCCCGGCATACCCCGTGAAGGGCTCTCAAAGGGCACTAGGAACCAAGACGGCGGCATTATGACCCGAAGTTCCCTTTCGCAAGGCACTTATTATTATTGGTTGATCTCCCTTAACCCGATCCCCTTTTAGTTACTTTAGATCTAACCCTAGAGTATTAAGACTCTTCAATTCCTACCCGAGGTGGACGATCTTTAGTCGTTCCCATACGCCACTTAACCTTAACCAGTCTCACACTCTACATATCCTGACTTCCAATAATGATCTTAATCTTAGCTTGCCTTAACCAACCAGCAATTACCAAAATACCATTTCCCAAGTTCATCATTACTCTGGTTAAGTTTTCGTGGTTTTACTATATGCAGACCATCCTAAGGTACATGAGGAGTATGGGGAGGTACTCCAATTTGTCTTCTGAATCTCCTATAATATTTACTGGAGGTCTACCATGACATAATTAGTCTAAATCCAAGGTTTCCAAATTTTCCTATTTATCGGGCATTTAATTTATTTATTCTAAGATTCCAAATGCCCTAGTATGAACATGAAGTGCACTATGAGCCAACAATAAATCATCATAAAATCTGTAAAAATCCTATGAGACAATTAAACAGCAATTCCAAGTTTTGAGAAATTCCAGAGGTATTTAGGCCTATATTTTCTAATTTACCGTTTTTGGCCATTTCTACCATATTATAAAAGAAGTACTAAAAATATGTACCCAAAATCCCGAGAAAAATTATAGGAGCTTTATATTGACCTAAAACCATCATAAACTAGGTACCATAATTTTTCTCTAACATTTGAACTCTGAATTTATTTTAATGCAAGGTACTAATTTTCTTAACATAATGAAGGAGGTACTGTTTTTAGTCATCTAAAATTTCATATAAAATTACAGGGTGACTATCTTAATTTGAAACACCCACTAACCAAATTTCATAATTTTCGAAATAGTAATTGGGCCTTAACTGTATTTTTGACTACATATCACAATTAGTACGTTAAAGAAGTATGTACCAGAAATTATCAGTTAAAATTTCCAAGAAAAATACTGAAGGTATAATATGCTATAAGATGCCCTAATCCAAGATTTCATAATATTCCAGTGAACAAAAATTCCATAATCATCAAAATAAATATCTAGGGCACAATTAGAGTTGTAAATGAAGTACTGTATAAATTAATCCAAAAATCTCAACAAAATTATATCATGGCTATTTTGACCAGAAAATCCCTTTGCCCAAATTTTACTTGATTTGAAGTTCATTAGATAGCTTAATAATTCAAATTAAAGTTGGTGACCTAAATTAGGGTTAGGATTTTAGGTGGCCTTGCTGTCTCCAAATACCCTAAACTTTTGTCCAGAGAACAATACTTGCTCATGCTATGTTATGTTATGCATGTAGTGCTATGCATTCTAATAAAGGCCTTGATGCATGTTATGAGCAACGTACATATGAAATATTATGCATCCCATACTACATAATATCGCATGTAACATAAAAGTAAATCTAATGGTCATCTATGTGATGATTGTTATGCATTCCAAACTACATAATAGTCATATATTTCTCCCTATAAGGATCCATATACAAACACATATTATGCATCCCATACTACATAATATGCCCCGTATACTTCTTTCCATGCTTATGAGTGTAGTGTTCATGCTTCAGCCAAGACATAATGATGACACATTGGTGTGTGTATGTAATGAGAAAGATAACTAGAACTTTACCGGAGATAGTCGTTCGACCAACTTGTCAAACAAACCTCCCTTTGAAACCAACAATCATAACCCGCATTTTATCCGCATTTTATAATAAATCAGAGTAAGAGAAAATATGCACCGTGATGCTACGCCGTGCAGGGGACAACTATGGATGATCAGGCAAGAACCAACTCCTCACACTTTTCATGAAATTCTCAAGTTTATAATGATGAAGATATAGTTTGATTTTAAGTTTTAATGGTCATGTCCCTTGACACAGTGGATCAATTAGTCCACGGGTGAAAATATACATAGACATGGTGGAAAATACATGGTTCATTTAATTTATTATCCTATATGAGTTTGAAGATCCATTAAGAGTATTCATGATATGCACACCTTTAGATTTAATATAAGTACTAAAAGAGCTTTTACGTTTATTAAAGTAGAGTGGCATTTGATTCAAGTGATGTTATGAGTACGAGATAAAAGTATTTGTCTTTTTATACATTTAAAATAATTAACATGCAATCCTAACATTAAAATCATCCTAGAGAGAAAGATGGTGTAGCAAACCATCAAGAAAATAGCATAGAAGCTAGCAAATAGTCTAACATCAACAATAATTCACTGTGGGCATCAACAACCGACACGAACCCATCAAAAAAATTGTATGTCTTAACTAAAATAGGAACAACAAAACTACCTCGCATAGGTGAGGGAAGAACCCTTGCTACTACTGCAAAACTCCTGAGACAGCCGACTCTAGCTACTCAGACCGCTACTACTCCGATCCTGAGACATTAAAAAGAAAAGAATGCCTCAGCAAAATACACATAAATGGCAATAAAGATCAAAATCAAATAGTTATACCCATTAATAGGGTTACCAACCAAGATAGATTAGTTGTCAAACTACAACACCTAAATCAAACCACAGTAATCAATTAAGAATTCAAGAGGTTAATTATGTAAAGTTGCACCAAGTGCGACAAAGAACTATACTTCATTAATATCTGCATGAGTATGCGCATAAACATATGTCTATATATATTAGAAAAGTCTGATCAGTTAAATGTGTGAATCATTAACACTGATAAAAGAAACCCGGTACTGAGGCGGTGGCCACTTGTCCAACACAAACCATAAGACCAAACAATCCCAAAGTGGCACTGTGGTGGTGGCCATATTGTTCAACACAACCCAACATTCTATAAGAAGAGAAAAGAAGGAACACCCACCAGCCATAATGATTCACAAACTGGCACTAAGATGGTAGTTTTTTTTCCACTGCCAACCAAAGGCCACAAAATAAACTTCCAAAAGTACTGATAATGAAAGAAAGCCCAAAACTCAGCATTGGATTTCCACAATGATGCAAAGTGAAGAAAAAACCAAAAAAAACTCTGAAGGTATACTCGACGAATTGGAGTTGATCTGATGATGAAAAATTCTAAGTCCACACAGATTCGTCGATAATATTCGACGAATCACTACTTACCTGACAAATTTGACTCGACCTCACATATATTCTCGACAAATTGGATGATCACTCGTCGGAAAACTTCTAAGTCCACACAAATTCGTAAATAATATTCGATGAATTGACTCGTCAAAGAAGGTCATACTCGAAGAAAAATTCTAAGTCCACGGAAATTCATCAAAAATCACTCGACGAATTCACGGTTCACTCGATAAAAAAGAATTGGATCGACGGATATAATCGATAAATTAGACTTGGTTCCACAGATATACTCGACAAATTGGACTTGGTTCCACGGATATACTCGATGAATTAGACTTGGTGAATACAACTAAAACCCAAGGATAATCGATGAATTCATCGAGAATACTCGACAAAAAAGACTCAACCTCTCATGAACACTTAACAAATTCACTCGATGAAAAAAAAACTTGGACTGACTCCGACCTCATTACGATTTGACGAACACTAACCCTACCCTATTCGTACTTTCTAAGAAGGAAAGAAAGAGACAATGAGAATAAATGAACAAGTAAGAGGGGTAGAATCACCACTTGCCTCAAAGTCTCCCAAAAAATAACCTCTCCAGCACTCCGCTTCAAGGATCGGCCACAAAAAAACTTCGCACATGATCTTGTACACGCGAAGATTTCGACTAGAGTTTTTCGGATCTATGCTCCATCAAAGCTTTCGTGCACCGGAGCTCCGATGGGCGGCGGCCGGAAGGCTTCGCAATGTCGTATCTCTCTCTTCTTTCACCTCTTCGGACCGTCGATTTGGGGAAGACGATGAATAGGGTTTTCTTAAGTACATATATATATATAATATTATTATTAATATAATAGCCAGAAAACTAAAACGACGAGAATGACCAAATCACCTCGGATCTTGCTGAAATTCATACCAATGCTAAATATCGGTGCTACGAATCCATCAGTGAAGTCGAAATCAGGATTCAATAAACCAAACTCGGGTTAAAATTCCCCGAAGCTAAAACAACAATAACCATTAAAAATTCCATCGAGACCCCAAAGAACAAAATCTCATACTAACAACGGCGCACCATTTACTATACGTCAACGTGAAGCCTTCATATCATTTTTACACCACTAAGGAGATTAAAAATAATCATTGAAAATTCAGGGGCGTTATAGTATCAACTCGACGCCTGGATGTCTCACTCGATGCTAGTATTTCACACTCGATGCCAAGTGTTGACTAAACGCCAGACTCTTCATTTGGCGCCAAGATAGTTGGCCTTTATCTTCTTTATGTTGTCCTGCAAAATCATTAGCCTCCAAAAACACATAGAAAGTTCTATATTGAATGAAAGAAACAAATTATAGTCATTCAAATTTTTTAGTTACTTCAAGTTTAATATTCCCAATTCAAACCTGAAGATATTGAACTTGGCTTCATCATGAGGCCTAGTGAAGATATCCACTTCTCTGTCTATGGGGACAAACTCAAAGTTGATATCTTCTTTCTCAACATGCTCTCTTATGAAGTGATATCTAATTTCAATATTCTTGGTCCTAATGTGAGATACAGGATTCTTAGCTATTGAAATAACATTAGAAGAGTCATAGAACATAGGGGTTTTACTTAGCTGGATATTATAATCCTGAAGTTGATGGTGGATCCACCAAAGCTGTGCACTACAAATCCCACCTGAGATGTATTTAGATTCATCAATGGAGATTATTATACTAGTTTTTCTTTTTACTACTCAAGGATACCAGCCTTCTCCCTAGAAATTGGCAAGTACCAGAAGTACCCTTTCTATCCTCTCTACAACCTGCTTAATTTGCATTTGAATAGTCTATTAGTTAAAATCATCATTCTTAGGGTACCAAAGGCAAAGATCTTGTGTTCCCTTAAGATATCTCAGAATCTTTTTGCAGATGAGTAGTGAGATTCTTTAAGGAAAGTTTGGTACCTAGCATGAACACATGTAGCAAACATAATGTCTGGTCTACTAGAAATCAAATATAGGAGGGAGCCAATTATGCCTCTATACAAGCTTTCATCAACTAGCTTGCCACTCTCATATTTGTTTAGTGATATATTTGACCCCATATGAGTTTTCATGCTGGAGGCACTTTCTATTCCAAATTTCTTGATTAAATCCTTAGTGAATGAAGACTGAGAGATAAATAAACCATCCTTAGATTGCTTAACTTGGAGAGCCAAGAAATTCTTGAGTTCACCTATACTGCTCATCTCAAATTGCCCTTGTATAATTTTAGCAAACCTTTTGCATAGGCCATCATTAGTAGACCCAAAAATTAAATCATCAACATAAATTTAGACTAGGATAATCTTACCCTTGACTTCCCTTAGAAATAATGTCTTGTCTATCTTTCCCCTTGAGAATTTGTTTTCAATGAGAATATTAGACAGGGTTTTATAACAAGCCCTTGGGGCTTGTTTTACCACAAACAAAGCTTTTCTCAAATGAAATATATGATTAGGAAATGAAGGATTGATAAAACCTTTTGTATGTTCAACATAGAACACTTCTTTCAGGTCACCATTTAGGAAATATTAGTTCACATCCATTTGATAGACCTTAAATCCTTTGTAACTAGTATTTACAAGGAATAATATTATGGCTTAAACTATAGCTACTGTTGTAAAGGTTTGATCAAAATCAATACCTTCTTCTTCCTTGTACCCTTTAGCAACCAGTCTAGCTTTATTCTTGATTATAACTCCATTTTCATCTAGCATTTTTTGTATATCTATTTGGTTCCTATGATCTTATGTCCTTGAGGCCTGAGAACCAGCTTCTAGACATTACACCTTTTGAACTGGAATAATTCTTCTTGCATATCCACTATCCATAATGGGTCTATGTTGGCTTCTTTAAACCTCTTGGACTCTATTTGAGACAGGAAATTGGAATACATAACTATACTGAGAATTCTTCTCCTTGTGGTCACACCTTGGCTTGCATTCCGAATTATCAATTCCCTGGGATGGTCTCTTAAATGTCAAACAAGTACTAGTAGCCTCTTTCCATCTCCTTGAATTTCAGATTCAGTGGGCTGAAGTTCTTCCTCTATTTGTATTCCAACTGGTCCTTCTTCTGGGATGAGCACACCATCATCCTTTTCTTATTCAATTGGAAGTGTGTCTTCAATGCTTAGTTTGACTATTCTCAATTTTTCACTTACAACACTAGACGAGCTTGGCAGCTCATTATCAATCATGGAAGTTTCATCAAATAAAACATTTAAAGACTCTTCTGCAATCAAATTTTTTAAGTTGTAGATCTTATATGCTTTGTTATGGCTTCAATACCCAATAAAAATACCCTCATAGGATTTTCCAACAAATTTGGTCAAGTAAGACTTCCCATTGTTCAGCACAAAGCACTTGCTTCAAAAATTTCTCAAATACGCTATATTTTGTTTTCTATCCTTCATTAGCTCATAGGAAGTCTTATTGTGATATTTGTTGATAGAGAACCTATTTTGGACATGACATGTCGTGTTCACTACCTTAACCCAGAAATATTCTTTGAGAGAAGTGTCACTCAACAAGGTTCTTCCAGCCTCAATAAGAGTTCTATTTTTCATCTCAGTAATACAATTTTATTGGGGTGTTCTTGGAGAGGATAATTCTTGAAAGGTACCTTGCTCTTTGTAGAAGTTTGTCATTCTTTCAGACTGAAATTTTGTGCCATGGTCACTTATGATTTTGACTATAGTGTAGCCCTTTTTATTCTGAATTTGCTTGACAAAAATCACAAAGCTATCTAAAGTATCAGACTTTCTCCTATGAAAAGAATACCCAAATAAATCTTGAATAGTCATCAACTATCACAAAAGTATAGACTTTCCACCTAGTATATGAATTGGAATATGATCAAATAAATCCATATGAAGGAGGTAGAGACACCTCTAAGATTCCTTGGAATCAATGCTTTTGAAAGAGTCCTTTGTTTTCTTGCCATTTTGGCATGCAAAACTAATGCCCGCTTTAGTGCATTTCATGTTGGGTCCATTTCTGACCAACTCTTCACCGAAGAGCTTATTGATAGACTTGTAATTTAAATGACCAAGCCTCTTGTGCCATTGCACAAAATAAAAGACTTTCTCATTTACTACAAGACAAACTAGAGAATTAGAATCTATACAAATAAAATTAAGACAATAAATATTCCCACTCTTAGTGCCAGTTATAATAATCTCTTGGTCAGTTGACCTTTTGATTATGCACTTATTCTTATGGAAAACAATGACATAGCCTAGATCACAGAGTTGGCTAATGCTGATCAGATTATGTTGCAATCTTTCCACATAAGCTACTTTTGAGATTGTGATTATGCCATTAGTAATTATACAATAGACTTTTTTCACTCATCTATCTAAACCACCAAATATAACTTAGGGTCCATTCTTTATTCGAGTGAAATTTTTTAGATGGCTCCTTGTTCAAGTCCTGTGCCTGGAACATCCACTGTCTAAGTACCAGATAGGCATATGATTGTTGTTTGTACATACTTGTAAAAAAGTTTTAGTTTACCTTAGACACAAAAAAAAAAATTGGGTCTTTGGTTCTTGTTAGCCTTAGGTGCCCTCAGTCCAACAGGGATAGATTTGGCTTGTTTTGATTTCACAGCATAGGGTGTTGTTGGATTAAACCAGCAATCTATGACAAAGTGCTCAACTTTTCCATATCACTAACATTCATGGGTATTGTACCTTCTCTTCTGCACATTCCTAGAACTGGATGGAGCATCATAATATCTTTGTTCAACAGAGAAGACAACAATATTCTTCTTATTTCTTTCAGCTCAAATCTGGCTGACTGTTATACGGTAAGCAGGTTCTCTTGACTAAATTTGTTTGAAAACAATGTGTTTGCTTTGCAGTTGGTAAGGTGTTGATGACATCTGAAATAGTGAAGTGATAGTTTATTACGGTCATTCCATGTTACAGATTCTTTACTGGATGATTTTGGGAAGAGGCTACTGCCTTACCCTTGAGTGTAGGGGTTGTAACATCAAACACAAATGGTCCATGATGGGCCATTTTAATTTCTTCATAGGGAGCTTTCAAAACACTCAAACCCATGCTCCTTCTCCCCCCATTGTAAGATGCACTATTACACTTACATGTGGAACTTACATTCTTCTAATGACCATATATACTATCATGGTCATACAAGCTAGAAGGAAACACTACCTTCTAAAAGGTGGTTTGAAGCACAATTGGAGCCTTAACTTTTCCCTTGGAATTAGCTAGTCAAGCATTGTACTTGAATTCCAATCCCCCTCTATTATTTTTGAAGTAAAAGGTATCAATAAGTTGTAACACAGTCTTGGGCTTGGAAAATTTCTATACTAGCTTCCTCCCTTTGAGGAGCTTCTCTTCAAAGATCCTTAATGATCTTGCTCTTCTGGATAATGGTATAAACTTGGATAATAATAATTATTTTCAGTTGTCTTATTTCTTTGCTCATCTGAGCTAGTGGGGTAGCTGACTTAGATTACAAGGATTTACCTTATTGTAGAGAAGCAATCTCCTCAGCTAGCCTCTTGACAAGCTTTTTTTTCTCTTCTTCAGAGCTTCTAAGAGAGCACCATATCTGTCAATCAATTTATTGACATCCTCTTCAGGTTCTGATCCATTATCCTCATTAGAGGAAGAGTATGCCTTAGAATCTTGACTGATTTCATAATCATAGTCTGAAAAAGGCATGTTTGAAATAATTACCTCATCAGGATCAGATTTTTCCTGATTTTCTTCAGTCATGGCCATGAGGTTGCAGTATTCTTCATCTTTAGATTCATTATTAGTAGAGGACAGTGGTTCCCTTATGCCCACCTGGGCTGCTAGATGATTTATATCCCCTTCCATAAAGAATAGTCTAATGTAAGCATTTTCTTCTTCTGTAATAGGATTACTTGTAATCTTTATTGTGTAAATCCTTCTTTATATTTGTAGAATGTTTTCCCTCCTAGTTTTAGATCCGTGTTTGGATCGAGTTGTAGATCCGTGTTTGGATCGAGTTGTAGATTCGTGTTTGGATCGAGTTGTAAGAGAGTTTGTTTTCCGAGTGGTAGAAGTGTTGTCTCCGAGTTGTAGGAGTTGAGGCTCTGAGGTGTAAGATATGTTTTAATCTTAGAAAGGTGAAGTAGCCGAATCTAGCCCTTTGTGGTAGATAGGCGAGGCCGGACAGTTGACGTACCCAACATAGGGAACCACTAGAGATCTCATTGTTCTGTGTGCTTTATTTTTTAAGTTATTTTTATTCCGCGAAAAGACACAGACCTCGCCTATTCACCCCCCCCCCCCTAGGTGATTTAGGAACACACTAGATACTTTCATACCTTTTGAAAGGTGGTTTGAGACTTAAGCAATTACCTTTCCCTTAACCTTGGCTACTACTGCTGCTTCTTATTTAAGCCTACTCTCAACTTATTATTTCTGGAAGTAAAAGAGTTAATAATGTGCAGCACGGACTATGGTTTTGAGAACTGAGCCACTATATTCCTCTTCTTGAGGAGATCATTCTCAAACTTCTTAATAAGTCTTTCATTTAGAATTCTTATTTCAGTGTGCTAGTGTATGATTTGGTTAAGCTCAATTGATTTAGAGGCCATTTGATGGATCATGTCCAACTTTTCCTCCAGCTCATCCTTAAGAGGTCTATGAAGCTTAAGCTCTTAAACTTGCTTCTTAGTAACATTCTTGCGTTTACCCAAGTCATCAAGGAGGGCACCATACTTTTTAATCAATTGACTGACATCAAACTTAGAGTCTTATCCATCCTCATTACTAGAGGGAGAGGATGCTTAAAAATTTGGGCTTGTCTCATAATATGAATCAGAAAAAGACATGTTAAGAAGTATTACCTCATTGGGATAAGATCATTCTGATTGTATTCAACTATCATGGACATCAAGCCATAACTTTCTTCTTCATCAATGTCACTATTAGAGTGTGAAAAAGAAGCCATGGTCCATATCCTTGCAGCAGGATAGTCATCCCCTTCTTCTTTAGTAAATAGCCCAATATAGGCTTCTTCTTCATCTGACTCAAAAGAATATGAATCACTCTAACTCCTGTTTGTTTCCTTCTTGGCAAGGAAAGTCTTTTCAGACTTCATTCCCTTGTGGTGCTTCAAGTCACATGTGCATGTTTCCTTTGTTTTGATAGGACAGTCATAAATTATATGAACATGCCTGCTATAATGGCAACACATAATATTAGATGAAATATATTTACAAGTCTTGGAGTCATACCTGTTCCCTTTGGGGTTCTTCTAATCTTTATCAGATCTGATATACTCCTTCTTAGAGTTAGAGGAGGAAGAAGGCATGTTCTTCTAGTTCTTCTTCCTTTTCATCATCTTCTTAAACTTCCTTTAGAAGGCAGCAAACTCTCCATCTAACATTTTAGCATCAAATGCGATGGGCTCAGAAGATTTTGAGTCAACCATTCTTTTGGGAGGAGAAGGTATTCTCTACTTGTCTTCTTTGACCCTTCAGACTTGAGGGACATAGATTTCTCCTTCAAGTGAGACCTGCAAGCAACTTCCTCCTCTTTTCTTGTATTTAACTATGTCTCATAAGAGATCAGCTTTTAGAATTGTTCATGTGAAGGAATGTTGGCCAAGTTCCCCATCTCCCTATTGGCACATGTCTTATTATCCCAGTATCTAGTTAAAGACCTAAAGAACTTGTCATTCAGCTACTAATTAGTGAATACCCCCTCATAGGTCTTCAAATCATTCACTTTCTTTAAGAACTTTTCATAGCATTCAGCTATGTTATCCTTGGAGCTCTACCTAAAGGCTTCACATTCTTGGTTGAGAAAATATTTCCTATCATCCCTTACTTCTTCAGTTCCCTCCATGTACATTATATGTGTATCTCACATCTCTTTAGCTGTCTAGTAGTGAACAAAATTCTGAAAAGTTAAATCATCAATTGTACTGACTATAATCTTCTTGGCTCTTTAATTCATAGTAGTTAGTGCAATCTAATCCTTATTCTTGTTAGTATACCTATTTGGTACTTGCAGATTAAGATCAATGGTGGGGGCCTTCATGGGAATGAATGGCCCCTCTTTTAGTATAATATAGATCATAGGGTCTGAAGATTCTACGAATAGCTTCACCTTTTGCTTCCATATGCCAAATATTTTTGTCTGCATTTGATCAACTTCAATGAGCTCATCTCCAAATGAGTCTCACTAGAGGTCATGGTGATAGGCTTGACTACTCTTATTGGATCTAGATCAGACTGTTAAGTCTTTTTTTGACCAACCTAGCTCTGATACCACTTGATATATATTCTTGTTGGTAGTCTAAATCACCTAGATGGGGTGAATTGGCGGTCTTGAACCTAAATGATTTCTTTTTTAGATTTCAGCCGTTATAAGAAAATATAAAGCACAAATAACAACCACAAATCAACACACAGATATTTAATAAAGGTTTCTTAGGGCATGGGTACATCCACTATCCCACTGCGCCTATCTAACAGTATGCTGGACTCAACAATCTTATCCAAAACTCTGCTCCTTAGACCTGATAGCATAGATACCTCAGGATTTGTCAGGTCTACTCTAAGAACCTACCTTAAGAGCGCATGCCCTACACTCAGACTTATCTAGAAGTCCTATCCTCAGGCACAAAAACCCTATAACTCTAAGTCCTCCAACTCTAATAGCTCATAAACCCGCCTGGTTTCCTACCTCAGACTTGCATCAAGTCTTATAATCAGGCTTATCACTAAGCCCTGCACTCAGGCTGGTAGTAGAGCCCTATAGCTCAAACTTATCAAGAAGTTCTATAGAAATTTTTGAATGTAATGTTTACAATAGAATACTCAAATGAATAAACCTTGAATTAGATTCTTCTATTATTCTTACTGTAAAAGCATGTTTTTTGGAATAATCCGCCTGTGTGGATAGAATCTTCTTGAAGTACAAATTTGGGGCTTTACCTCTTTGATCTTCATCTTTAGCAGGTTGAAGATCTAACTCTAAATACAGATGATTGACTCTGCTTTGTTCTTCTAAAAGTATTTAGAGAAAACTAGCTAGCTTCAATATTACGTCATTTTATGTTCCACGATTTTGCTTTTAGTTATGGTACTGGTAAAGTTCAAGAGCCCTATTACATTGCCCTAACATATCCTTTTATTCCCATTGACCTTCATCAACAGTCTTAGGAAACATCTTATCAAATGTATGGATGAGAATAGAATAATCTATCCATTCTTTATGTGCTAGTAAAAATTTTGAATCACATCAGACTGTACGGTCTCAAAGGTAATATTTAATCACGTCTTCATGATTTTGTTAAGCACAATATTCTTTCTAAACAGTATAGACCTTGATGCTTAGAATTGCTCCTTTTTTCATCTTCTCCACGATATCATCTTGAAGTATTTCACGATCTCAACGGTATAGAGGAGAACCCTATACCGATCTCAATAGTATATTTTTTATTGTTGGAGCTTGCTTCTGAGTCTTACTCCACGATCATGTCGATATCGTGGAGAATCATGTACTGATCTCAACGATATAGCTCTTCTCTGCACTTATACTACTGTAAATATATTTTAGAGTCAACCTTTTAAAACATGCATAATATTGAAATAAATCTGCTATCAAATACAATATGCACTTAACATTGTAAGTTTTACTTCTTCAAACCTTGGAATATTGAGTATAATATTCCTAATATAGAATGGTAACTGCAAAATACTGTGACCAAATGTCTGTGGTGCAGATCTATAAATAGTATAGGCTAGCCCACCCCTTCTTTACCCCTTTCTCTTGAAAAATTTGAAATTTATCTAGAATGACCAACATGGACTAGTTGTTCTAGAGAATTTTGTGATGAGGGCCAGTGATCTGGGCAAAGCTCATATGTTGCGACCTCTTTCCAAGAACTCAGTAGCCATAATGGGTTCACTAGAGCATTTGAGGAAGGTTGTGGTCAAGCGAGCCAGTCCCGGTAGGAGGTGGATGACCATCTTGAGTTCCAACCTAAAAATCGATGTTCTCAATGAGAGCCTTAGCATATCCCTTGACCCCATGAGGGGGCCGATCATCCTCAATATAGTGGGGGAAGAAGTGTTGATGAAAGCGTCGTCTTCCCTATGGATGTCCGTAGGTACGACCCATTCTCAAGTCGCACCGCCTACCGGTCATCTTACAAAATCACTCGTGTTTGATGCTTCTGAGGGCATCATTTCCCACAAGGCCTTTCAGGAGACCAGGAAGAATCTTGATGCAGTCGCTGAAAAAGCCCGGCTCTGGATTGTGTAGTTGGAAGAAGAAGTTGCATTGGTATCTGTCCGAGTCGAGAGTGCTCCAAAGTATTTACCCGGGAGTGAGCCGTCGTCTAAGTGGGCTAAGTTCATCAATGCCTCTACCGAGTTTCCAGGGGTCGATCAGTATCCCCTCTATAATGGGCGAAAACGCCGATAAGTAGTCGGAATCTCACATATAGCTACGTGCTGCTCGCAGGCCGGGGGAATTAGCATTACAGACCTACTTGAAGTGTATTGATCCTAAAAAGGCCAAGCACTACCCCTTCATTCTTGTGCAGTCTTTGGACCTAGCCCAGATTGATTTTCATGCCTTCAGCTCTCCCACAGGTTATGGCTGCAAGACGAGACTGCCCGAAATTGTTGTCATTCTCAACAATGTATTCGGCGGGCAGGATGTTGTGACCAAAGGATTGTCACTTCCATAAAAAGGTATACCAATGTAAGGCAAGCTAATTTTGTTCGATAAAATAGACTAATTTTCCTCTTACCTACAGCGCCTTCTCGCCAGGAGGTATTGACATTAATCTCGTGCACTATGCGGGGTGACCTAGAGCAGATTTTGATATGGGTCATCAAGATAGAGATTGAGTTTGCCAAGCAGAAATTGGAGCATGGTCGGACTGGCGGATAGCTAAAATTATGAACCCCTTTTTTATTTATTCTACCTATAATGTAATCGTTTAAAAGTAATAGCTTTTAAATTTTGTTTTGTTCCTTTGTTATTAGCCATATTGTCGTTATTGACCATGCCAAATGATTCTTTGTTGTAAAATTTGACGCTTGTAAGGGAGTTGAGCACACATTGACTTGTGAGAGGGCGCGTCATGGCACCGTTTACGCTCTTTATTGTGGCTATAAATAAAGGACTCCATGTAACACTCCAGGTTTCCTAAAGTTGAAAAACAGTAATTTGAAGTTCTAGAGCTATTGCTGGCAATAGCAATATCGCTAGATGATAGAGGTTAGGTCGATGCAGTCAGCATATTAGTTGCAGTCGATGCAGTCGAATTTCTACCGTCGGTGATAGCGTGATATTGCCAGGTGATATTGAGCCATGTGGCAAGCAACCATGTGTTAGTGGGTTGTAAAGCAGTCGTTAAGCGGCAAAGTGGTGTTGACTTGGTCAAGCGGCCACTGCCGAGGCTTTTGTAGCTCAATAGCAAGATATCACCAAGCGATAGAATTATTAATTAAATTCTCAGTTTAATCTTTGTTATCTGTGTGTTTTGGCCTGAGGATCCTATGGCTGAGTTTAGAATCGAAATTTTTAAGAGGCTGAGGGGGTTCTTACCTTCTCATTCTCTCTTTAAATCTCTCTCTCTTCAAGTGAGGAAAATAAAGGAGAAGAAGGAAAGGAGAGAAAGAAGAAGGATGAAATCAATCCTTTAGAAGATCTTGGAAGGAGTTCTTGTGGTTGGATTTACAAGCCAAGGCTAGATTTGTGGAGAGGAAGGTGTTGTGAATGCTTCCATCCGAATCACTTGCAATAACATGGTTTCTAAGCAATCTACAAGGGTAATGATTCTCCTCATGGACATGTGAAGTCCTTATTTGGTATGTTTGTATGGAAATCCTCAACAATTGGTGAAGAGCGGGAAGTTTCAGTTGGATTGATACGAAGTATCCCCAGTAGAAATTGCAAATAAATTTCATAATCAAAGTACGAACATAGTCATGTTGTGTGAAGCCCCTCTAAACAAGTTGGTCCGGATTGGTGATGATTTATTTGCGTGTTGGTGAAGATTTCGCAGATAAATGTGTAGTTTTACGGAGTTTTGGGGTGTGCAACTTGTTGTAGTGAGTATTAGAGGTGTTCTCTAGAAAACACCCGAGTTTACAGTAGAGAACGAAATTCTATTTATATCGCAGATGATAGTGATATCACTGGCAATAGCTCTACTGGCAGAGACCAGCGAGCAGCTATTTGTGTTATGTATGAACCCGAGTGTGAGAAAGATGTATAATTCTGTTGATATCGCATGGAGACAGTGGCTACCGCTGGTAATAACTTCCAATAAGCTGATTTGTGACTGCAATTCCAGGTCCTAGGGACAAGGTGGGTGGCAAGTTAAGGTGTGAGGCATGAAGTACCTAGCTTAGTGGCCTTGAGTGCCGACCATAAATGATAAAGTTGGTTATGACGTTAATTGTGGCCAGCATTGAGCTATGTGAAATCATTATGGTTGTGGACCTCATTGTGGTATGGGATATTTGTACAACCCCATATCCGGTGGGTGGGATTGATAGGAGCCAGATCGGTAAAGTTAGGCAGTCCAAGTTCCATGAGAAGTGAAGCATGCATAGGCCGAGTGGAGAAAGTGGGCTCGCACTCGCCCCGGGGCTTGGCATACAGCGGGGTGAGTGGACTATGTGGGCTCGCACTCACCCCAGTTTCTCGGCAAATAGCGGGTGAGTGGGGCAGGCTAGGCCAGCACTCTCCCAATACCTAAAAGAGGCGGCATGTGCGAGCTCCATCGTGCACTCGCCACCCCCGGCGAGTGGAGGTTTTTGAGGGCCACTCGCGCAGTGACCTGTGGTGTATTTTTACCATTCCAACCTCGCTAGCCTGCCCATATCCTTTTAGAACAGCGGAGTTACGTTGTTGGCATGCCGACCTGGACTGTATATAGCTATTCGGAACAGTGGAGGTTAGCTCTTGGCAGAACATTTTCAGAAAACTATAAATAAGACCCAAGGGGGTACCCCAAAAGTCAGGCTTCTATACTCTCATAATTAATTATGCCCTAGTATTCTTAAGCTTTCTGAGGTATCCTTAGCTTAGCTCTTGGCTAAGGAGAAGCACCTAAGATCTTCTGGGTTTGTTGTGGGACCTCCATGCGGGAGCCTTGGGTATGTACCTTCTGCTATGTCTTTGGTCATTGAGCTTGTAAGAGAGAAGTCAGTGTGCAATCACCCATTCCCCAAGGGTAGAACTCCATACAGACCAATTCTTTGGTTTAAACATTTTGGTGTGGTGAGCGAGGATTGTGGTCAACACAAAAAATCTTCTGCGAGCTCGATGATAGGAGGAGAAGGACAAGGTTCGGGCAGGGATGAATCGCCACCCCCTCCCACTCACTCCAGCATCAGGATGTTTGAAGAGTTTAGGCAGGAGGTGCTTAGCCTCGTCAAGTTTTCACTCAGCACGCATGCCGAGTGCTCAACATCGGACGCCCCTGTCGCCACTGTCCGAGCCCTAGGAGAGAATGCATTTGGTAAGCGAGCTAGGAAGGAGGTAGTAGAGGAGGGGAGTGGGTGAGATCTCCCCTGGCGAGTGTTGTTCCCCTATTCGGCGATCACGGGAGGGATCAGAGAGATGGAGGAGCGAGATCGCCCAGCTCGCCCTATAGGGGGAGGAAGCCGCTTCAGCAAGTTGGTTTCATCCTCCCCAATTCTACAGGGGTTTCGGGAGCCGGAGATGTCCTTCTACACCACGAAGGATGATCCGGTTCAACACATCAAGTGGTTAGACGATGTGGTTTCGATAAGGCAGATTTAAGATGCCTTTAGATGAAGACTAATCGCCATCACCCTCAAGGAGAAGGCAAGAGATTTATTCCATCAACTACTGGCCAACTCTATCTACTACTTTGAGGACCTACGATGGGAGTTCATGTTGATGTTCACCACTTCCAAGAAGGAGAAGAAGGAGTCTGAATCCCTATTCCACATCAAGTAGGGGGTGAACGAGACCCTGGGGAGCTTTGTGGAACAGTTCCAGGAAGAGGTCACCCACGTCGAGGAGATGCCAGGGCATACCCTGATGATCACCTTCACCTTGGGGCTACAACAAGGATTATTTAGGATGGAACTGAAGAGTATGTCTCCTATATCTTTTGAGGAGCTGATGGAGAGGGAAGCAAGGGAGGTCTACGGGGAGTCGTCGAACCTAGAGATCGCCAGGAAGTTGGCCAGGTGGGCCACGAAGGAAGAGAAGGTTCCAGGAGGTTGTAGAGGTCAGGAGGTGAGGTGAGTTGACCCCGGTATAGTGAACAACAGTAGAAGCAATAACGAAGGTGGGGCCACCAGGAGTCGAACAATCAGCTCTGTTGGAGGCAGCAGGAGTGGCAGGACAAAGGCCAGCGGAGAGGTTTCCATGGAAGAGACAACCACCAGTGGGCAGGGTAAGTTCAACCCCACATGCTGGAGGTAGGGCCAAAGGTCTTCTCTCCTCGATCAACATCAGGCTATGGAGATAGACTTGGGGAGGAGGATGAGGCCCCAGTAGAGGAGGAGATAGGGAGTCAGGGTGGAGTTGCCCTATTGCATCTTCCATTAGGAGGAGGGCCATGCTACGACCATGTGCCTAGAGTTCCTAGAGATGACGAGAACCAGGGAGTAGCAGCAGTAAGACCCCAGGGAGGTACTAATTGAAGAAGTCCTTCCTATGGGAGAGGAGTACCAGTGTGAGGATAGGGCTGATGTCGTCAACCGAGGAGGGATCAGAGTGATCCACATAGGGTTGGAGTCGAGGCCGCTTGAAAGGCGAGCCTCCATACCATGTATCGTTCGAGCATTGCTTCGATGTCTATAACTCCACCCCCAGAGGATAAGATCACCTTATCAAGGAAGGACAGGTCGGATCATGATGATCCTTTATCCAACGCATTGGTCATCCAGACCGCGGTCATGAATTTTACTATCTCCCGGATCCTCATCGATAACGGGAGCTCGGTCAACTTCATCTTTAAGAAGGCGTTCGATGTGATGAAGGTGGAGACCCGGAGGGTGCTGGACTTGGATGGACCCCTCTTCGGGTTCTCAGGAGAGAGGAAGGAGGTGGAAGGAGGAGTAGGACTCCATGTTACCTTGGGTGGAAATCCAGAAACTGTTGGTTCGTCATCGTGGATGAGCCTAGTAGTTACAACGCTATCTTCTGACGACCCTTAATCAGTACCTTCCACTGTGTGCCCTCATCTTTCCATCAGTTCTTGAAGTACAACGCTGAGGGCATCCAAGTAAGGGTTCAGGGAGACCCCAAGGTGGCAAGGGAGTTTTATATAACTGCGGTAAACAAGATCATTGTAAACCTCTTGAAAAAGAAAGTTGAGACCTTGAAGGGGAGCTGGGTAGAACAGTTTCCTTCAGTCCTCTGTGCCTTGGGGATAACCCCTAACACAGCCACAGGGGAGACTCCTTTCAAACTCTCCCATGGTTGCGAAGCAGTACTTCCTATAGAATTTGAGGTCTGGACACCTCGGGTAGTTGAGGCAGAAGGAGGTAGAGAAGAGTGGCGAGTTGAGAATGATGATGAGCTGCGACACAACATTGAAATTGTGGAGGAGTTGAGCGACCTGTCAGATGTCCGACAGGAAGAGGTCAAGCGAAGAATGGCCCTGTATTTTGACAAGCACATTCGAATAAAGTAGTTCACGTAGGGGGACTTGGTCTTGAAAAAGGTTGATGCAGCTGGAAGATCAGGTGTCGTAGGGAAGCTCCTAGGTAACCTCAACTACCTGAGGTTTCTTCGTGGCAAGTAGGGGTAAGTTCCTAGGTCACCTCTTTACTCCTGCAGGTATGGAGCCCAACCCTGATATGGTGAGGGCGATTATGGAGTTGGGGTTGCCTCAGAATGCCAAGGAGGTCCATAGGCTGACAGGAAAGTTGGCTGGATTGAGCAGGTTCCTCTCTCACGTGGGAGAGAAGTACTCCCCCTTTTTCAAAGCATTGAGGGGGGGGGGGTCAAAAGTTTGAATAGTCTAAGGAATACGAGGATGCATTCCAAGACTTGAAGAGGCAGTTGACCCAGGCTCTGCTCCTCTAAGGGCCCAAGGAAGGGGAGGACTTGTCCCTATATCTTGGGGTGGGAGCCGAGGACTTGAGTTCCGTCTTGGTCCGGGGGGAAGGGAAGAAGCAGTTACATATCTATTATGTGAGTAGGGTCTTGAGGAAGGCGGAATCCGATATCGAATCTTAGAGAAGCTGGCTTTCTCTATGGTCATCACGGCTTGAAGGCTCCGACCCTATTTCCAGGCGCACTCCATCCTAGTGGTGACTAACCATCCCCACTATAACATCTTTGAGGGGGTAGGGTACTCCGAGAGGTTGACCAAATAGTCGGTGGAGTTGAGTGAGTTTGGCATATCCTTCATTCCCTGCGTCTCGATCAAGTCCCAGGTAATGGTCGACTTCCTTGATGATTATGTGATCAAGGTAGTAAAGGTGGAACTCACCCTACCGGTCCCTTGGAAGGTGATGGTGGATGGCGCTTCAAGAAGGCATTCCATGGTGGTGGGGGTGATCTTAGAGAGACCCTATGGAATAAGTATCGAGCAAATAATGGTAGTACATTTCCCCATCATCAACAATCTAGCCGAGTACGAGGCAGTGATAGCAGGATTGCACTTGGACAGGGAGCTGGGTGTGCATTATGTGGAGGTCCTCACAGACTCCATGTTGGTTGCCTCCCAGATAAATGGGGAGTTCGAGGCAAGGGAGCCAACTCTCCAGTTGTACTTGGCAAAGTTGAAGGGGGTAATCAGCATATTCCAGACATTCTCCATATGGAACGTTCCAAGGGAAGAAAATGAGTAAGTGGATCAATTGGCCAAGCACGGACCCCGGGTGGGTGGCACCTTCACCGACTTATTCTACTCTTCCATTGAAGAGGGGGAGCTGATGGAGATATACCAACACCCCTCGTAGATGGATCCTTTTGCAGCTTTCTTATCCATAGGGGAATTCCTAGAGGGGATGGATAGGAAACAGTTCAAGGATAAGTCGACCTACTAACTTATGTGCGAAGGGAAGTTATATCAGAAGACCCTCTCAGGGTTGTTGGCACGTTGCGTGGACAAGAGGGAAGTATAGAGGATCATGGAAGAGGTCCATTCCGGGGAGTGTGGGAGTCACTCTAAGAGTCGGATCCTGGAGGGGAGGATAATTAGGCAAGGATAATTCTAGCCGATCCTGGGCCATGATGTCATTGAGTTCACAAATAAGTGTGTCAGTTGTTCACCCCTCTCCTACTTCTACCAGCTCAGCACCTCAGGAGCATCACGACACCCTAGCCCTTCGCCATCTGGGGGATGGATTTGGTGGGACTCTTCCCTTAGGACAGTGGACAATGAAGGTTCTAATTAGTCATGTTCGATTATTTTTCTAAGTGGTTGGAAGTGAAGGCGCTGGCTAAGGTGACCTTCCAAGTAATCAGAAACTTTGTTTGGGGGGAGATCATATGCTGGCATGGACTACCCCCAGGCCATTGTCACAGACATTGGGCCACAATTTTCCAGCTTTGAGTTATCAAGGGGTATAAGAAATAGGAAGGTTTTGATTTTGATCAAACCTTTGCACCAGTTGCTAGACTAGAGGACATAAGACTCTTCCTTGCATATGCTGCATATAAAGGATTTAAGGTCTACCAAATTGATGTTAAGTCAGCCTTCCTGAATGGTGACCTAAAAGAGGAGGTCTATGTTGAGAAACCCTCAGGTTTTGTTAACTCTAACTTTCCTGACTCTGTATTTAAGTTAAGAAAAGCTTTGTATGGGTTGAAACTAGCCCCTAAAACATGGTATGAAATGACCTATCAACAATCCGTCAGGAAGAGGTCAAGCGAAGAATGGCCAAGTATTTTGACAAGCACGTTCGAATCAAGTAGTTCACGGAAGGGGACTTGGTCTAGAAAAAGGTGGATGCAGTTGGAAGATCAGTTGCAGTGGGAAAGCTCAATCCCAAGTGGGAAGGTCCATATATTTTACAGGAGGCTTTGAGGTCAGGTGGGTATCGCCTCCGGGATGTGGAAGGCGAGACCCTAAGTCATACGTGGAGTGGCGATGACTTGAAGCATTTCTATCCATGAAATATATACGTACTTTCCTTAGTTAAATATTGAAATACATTGATCTTTCAGCTTTTTTGGGCAATGGTGTTCGTGGCAGGATAAGATTTCGTTAGGTCTCGAGATGCTCCAGCTGTCAGGCTTCCATTCATGTGACAAGGTCGAGATCCTCGATGGACATCATTATGGCTCTAGAGCTAGATCTCGATATGCACCAGCAGTAGGGCTTCCATCTAGATGGCAGGGCCGGGATCCTCGATGGACATCATTATGGGTCTTGAGATAGATCTCGAGATGCTCCCGCTGTCAGGCTTCTATCTCACTGATAGGATCGGGATCCTCGATGGACATCATTATGGCTCTGGAGCTAGGTCTCGAGATGCTCCCGCTTTCAGGCTTCCATCTAACTAGCAGGGCCGGGATCCTCGATGGACATCTTTATGGCTCTAGAGCTAGGTCTCGAGATTCTCCCACTGTTAGGCTTCCATTTAGTTGGCAGGGCCGGGATCCTTGAAGGAAATCATTATGGCCCTGGAGCTAAGTATCGAGATGCTTCCGCTGTCAGGCTTCTATCTAGTTAACAGGGACAGGATACACGATAGACATCATACTTTCTCTAAAGCCAAGTCCCGAGATGCTTTTGTCAATAAACACCAGTCAGTTGAAGTTACTTAGGGCAGAGTTTGGAGGAACATGAGGCCTAGAAATCTTTTGGCAAGCTGGATGTGGCGAGATGGGATCTCGTCAACTACCATGGGGGTGGCACTATCAAGCCAAGGAATAATAAAAATGGTGAGCCAAGATCTCTGTAGATGGGCGAGTCGAAGCTATGTTCGGCAACTACGCTCCACCCCACAGAGATTTTACATGGAGAATTTCGAAGAAATTTCTATCTTGGAACAAGTCTCTAGAAAGAAGAGATCTCGCAGTTGAGCTTGGTATTCAAGGGTCCAGCATGGCTAGTCATCTACCTCCTAATTGTCTAGGGCTGAAGAGATCTCAAGGTCTCCTCGCGGACACAAATCTTAGCGCAAATACATTCTAACGTCAAGTGTTATCCTTGCGAGATCGCACAGCGACGGGGCGATATGCGCGCGAGCACATTATAGAAAGTAAACAAAGAGGAGGAACAAGATTCAACAAAGTATTTACTCATTAATGCATATTTTATTACAAAAGGGGAGCTTGCCTCAGCAAGGTTAAAAAGGGAGGGAAGAGAGATTTACAGAAATATAAAAAAAAAGGTGAGCTACTCTTGCCTTCCCCTTCAAAGTTGACATCTTTATAGCCGTAAACGTCCTTGAAGAGAGAGCCGAAACTTCTTCCTTCTCGCCTGCAAGGAAGAGGGAGGGGAGAACAACTCCAGCACAAATTCTCTCACGGTCATCTCCTAAAAATCTTCCATCAACACCTGCATGCCTTGCATAACTTGTAGGGTGAAGTCACCGGTGCTGATGGTGTTGACGCACAGTTTCTTGGCGACCTCCTCCTTGTTGAAAATCTTTGGCCTCTGGATTGGGGCGCCCAGTTAGCCACCAGAGGAGGAAAGGATGAATTCCATTAAGCGCACAACCTCGCCCTAGAGGGCTTTGTTCTGCTTCTCCAGTGCCTTGTTTTTCTCCTCCAGCTCGTCGGCGTGAGCGCGCATGCGTTTTGCGATCTCGCCATCCTGTAAGGGAAGATAAGGTAAGAAATTATTCAAAGCCCAAGTCAAAAAGGGAAGGGGTCAACCGATACTTACCACACTGTTGCCAGCTTTGGCGAGGAGGCTCTCGGTTATCCCCAACCGCTTTATCAGGTCGGCGGTATCGTCCTTCGCGACATCCCGCTCCTTCTACGCCTTTGCAAAATTGTGGAGGAGGAGGTAGCCTCCGCAAGCTGACATATGTGCGAGCTCCAGCGCATGCATTTTAGCTCGCGAGCTCTCATTTGTGAGCTGTTGAAGACTCATGTCGTTGTAGGCCGCGACATCCTTGCGGATGTATTGTCTGAACCCTAGGGCATAGGCATTCCCGCTGGGAGGGTGACGCTCCGACCAGGAGGGATGGAGGGATGAGATGGAGACCCGTTGAGTCTTCTCTTCCCATTAGACAATCGGCTCGCTGATCTGATCCTTGGCCTTCCATCTGAGACCATATTTCTAGTGTTCCTTCAGTAGGTCCAGCTCGCGGTCTATGAGCTCCTCGGTGGCACTGGAGGCAAGCCAGTCACCCGCACCCTGGTCTTTCTATGGCTCCTGCCTCACACACCAAATTTTTACGGGGTTGGATGATTCTTTACAAGCTTGAGACAAACTCACAAAGAGTGGGGATTGTGTACAACCACGTATCTGGTGAGTGGGATCGACATGAGCCAGATAAGCCAAGTTAGGCATTCCAAGTCCCAAGCAAGGTGAAGCATGCGTAGGGCGAGTGGATCAAGTGGTCTTGCACACGCCCCGTGGCTCGGCATGCAGCAGGGCGAGTGGAGCATGTGGGCTCGCACTCGACCCAGGTTCTCAACAAGTTGTAGGCGAGTGGGGCAGGCCAGGCCCGCACTCGCCTAGAGACGGAAAGAGGCGGCGAGTGCCAGTTCCATCGTGCACTCGCAACCCCCGGTGAGTGGAGGTTTTTCAGGGCCACTCACCCAATAACCTGTGGTGTATTTTATCGTTCCACCCCCGCTGTCCTGCCCATAGCATTTCAGAATAGCAGAGTTATGTTGTTCGGAGGCCTACCTAGACTACATAAAGCTGTTCGGAACAGCGGAGGTTGGTTGTTGGCAAACAATTTTCAGAAAACTATAAGTAAGACCGAAGGGGTATTTCAGAAGGCAGGCTTCCATACTCTCATACTTACTTGTTCCCTGGTCTTCTTGTGCTTTCTGAGGTATCCTTAGCTCAACACTTATCTAAGGAGGGAAAGCGCTCTAAGATCTTCCGGGTGTGTGGTGGGACCTCCATGCTGGAGCCTTGGGACTGTACCTTGTTGTAATTCTTTGGTAATTTAGCTTGTGATAGAGAAGTAAGTGTGCGATCACCCCTTCCCCAAGGGTCGAACTCCACAGAGATTCTTCGGTTTCAAAAATATTAATGTGGTCGTGGCCTGCATTATTCTATGTATTATCAATATGGTTGTAGATCACATCGTGCTGTGTGATATTGATGTGGTTATGGCCCACATCGTGCTATGTGTTATCAATGCGGTTGTAGACGAGGATAAGTTGAGCCCACATCATGTTGTGTGACTGCGATATTGTGTGCACATGCAAAAGTTAGTCCGAACCCATCCCATACTGGTAGATGAAAAATCTAGTACATCATTAATGTGCCCTTAGTTCATGGGGTGTATGGATGTGCGTGCCTACGTTAGTGGTTGTTGATATATATTGTCATTCTTCTTTCTTGTAGGGAAGGAGTACTACCGCCCCAAGAAGGGGGTGGGGTCATTATAAATTGGTCAGCTAAAGCTGATCATTGCCTTGTTTTCCACGTCTTGGGGGATTGATCTTTTGCAGGTGCAGGAGAGCCAAGCGGGAAGTAGCAGGCTGAAGCCCATTTATACTATGTCGGCCCTCAAAGGCCAAACGAAGCGTTTACTTATTTTCATATATTGTCGGCTTAGGTTCCAAATTATGTAAATCATCTTGGTGTTAAACAATTCATATGTTGTAAGACCTTAAGGCCACCTTTTGTGTATTACTATAATTCCTATTGTTTTATTATAGTGGACATTCCTAGTTGTGGATTCTTATTACTTAAAAGATTTCGCTATAATGTAAATCTCAGTTAGGATACGTTAATGTTTTGTTTTTAATGCGTATCTCCATTGACTATCTGTGGAATATGGCATCGGGCCCCAGCCGGACCTTTTGTTATAATTTTCGTGATGGATGGGGTGTTACACCCCACCACCTTTTTTTATTCTAAAGATAATAACACTTTCTTAAGAAATTGCATGAACTCCCACTGCACCAAAAACTCCATTCATTACTGCCTTTCTGAGTGATAAACTACTGTGTCCAACCGTAGATCATATAGACATTGTGGTCTTCCTTGACAAGTGTTTATTGGGAGGGACCTTTTCTGCATGTCTACCAAACCGAGAAGAAAGGGTGAACTTGATGTATAAGGGTGAACTTGTAGTTCCCCTTGACCACTTTGGAGCAGGCTGGACCCTTCCCGTATTTCCTGAGTTTGCAGAGATCTTGAGCTACAACAGGATCTTATCCACCCAGCTATCGTCAAACTCTATGGCGACCATTATGTCCTTTATGTCGTATTTGTGACGTACTTGAGGCTGAAGAGTATTGCCTTCTCCCTGGAGGTGTTCTGTTTCCTTTACAAGACACGGGTCCTAAAATACGGACAACTGTAATTTAGGTCTGACAGGATATGAATTACAATTGTGGTGGCCATTCCTGTGGGCTGGTGGTCTCGATTTGCATTCTTCAAAGGAAACTTGGGTGGTATCGATACTCTTCCCACTATTTGCTTGGAAGAGGCCTTCTATCCCCCAACTTTATATGAGGTTAGCGGACGGATAGTTCATTTTTTGTAGAGGACATACTTGGACACTCGATATTACGTTTGTCGGGTAAAAGAAGTTGTGGATTCCCATGTCAGCGAGTGTAAGCTTTTTGAAAATTTTGCAAGTATCTTATGTGTACCTATCCTGAGGCCATTCGTGATTTGTAGTTGTTTTGAAGGTGTCAGGCTCTTAACCACGAACTCCATCTTCGAACAAGTGTTCGACCACTAAAGAACAATCTAGAGTCGGAATATCTTTCGCACCGCCTCTGGATCAAGGAACGTACTTTGATTCGATCGTTCCTCTAATCATCTAAGGATCAGACACTTTTAAGATACCCACCAGGCTTCCCTCTTAGAAAGTGACCGCGCGGGTCTCCAATCATGCCCTAACGATTGTTATGGCAGTTTGTAGAGTAGTTGACCTTGGAGAGAGTGGGGAGATCCTCGTGGTTCATTTGTCTGCTAGAGCCGCAACAGCGAACTTCCGGGCTCTCTCATATAAAGACACGGCTTGGAGCCTTCTTGATGATGCTCTGGCCGCGAATGCCTTCCTGCAAGAAAATCTGAAGGCAAGATCCAAACATACCCTCGACCCTTACTCTTACTAGTGCGGAGAAGTCACTCCTTTGCAGTATCTTGTTTTGGCAGGAAAAGAGAGTAATGGATGGAGCAAAACTTCACCGGGAGCCTGCTCAAGCTGCCAGGCAAGGAGCTGAAATGGAGATTCGCCTCTTGAAGGTGGCCGATGCGTTGAAGCCCATGTTTTCAGATGTTGACTACCATAGTCCCTTTGTGCACAACTCGGAGGCGACATCTAAAATCTTAGAGAGATTATTGTAGAAGAGTCCATGTCAATTGTTAGAAGTCCTTTCTTCAGATTCTTGCATTGTTGTAGAAAAATTTGTTTAACCCTATGAAGGACTAACTTGTTTTTTGTTGATTCTGTGATTCCCTTTTTGGAATGATATATTTGTGTATGAATAAGATAGCAGGTGATCTTGGTTTGAGGGCTCTCTTATACGAATTATAAAGTCATAGAGTGCCTTAGGTCGAAGGACCATTTAACCAGATATGAAGAAATCTAGGCGACTATGTATTGAGTACCCGGATATTTTGAAAAGCTCCAAGCAAACCCTTGTTGATTGTCTGCCTATTAGATAGAGAAAACCTTGGGCAACCTCATGTTGAGTATCCACAAATTAGATAGAAAGCCTTGGGGGACCTTGCGTGGAGTATCCGCCTATTATATATAAAAACAAAATGCTGGTGACCTCGTCTGGATTGTCCGATTAGATATAGATAGCCCTAGGAAACCTCGCCTGGAGTGTCAGCCTAAACCGCTATGATGGTCAGTTCAATCTAGAGCTTTGCAAATCGTCAAGCAGACAGATCATTGCAAAGTGTTGTGAACTATTGTGCAAACACCTGCCAGAGTGATCTTAGCAAAAAAACATGACTCGTTGGTCAGGCATCTGCTTTGGGAAATGATATGGGTGTTTGGAACATTGACCACAATGTCCTAGGTTTGAAGAAGCCTCATAAGTTAATAATATACACAAATATGTATTTGATATTCCTCTAAGTTATTATGTGCTGGTAATCAATATTTGATTGACAAAAAGCTTGGGAGTAAGTCAGCACACTCTAGAAGAAAAGAATATTTGCTATGTACAAATGCGTCGAGTCATCTCAGTTCACTTGACGCTCGAGGTCTATATGCGTTGACTCAATGTTATTCACTCAGCGTCTCAGAAGAGAAGCAGAGAATCTGGCAAAGTTCAAATGTTTTGAGTCATCTCACATCACTCGATGCTCAAGATTCATATGCATTGACTGAATGTTACTCTCTCAATGCTTCAGTAAAAAGCTGAGATTCAGATCAAGTACTGATGCATCGAGTGAGGATCATTCACTCAACGCCTCAGCAATGAAGCAGAAAAACTTTCAAAGTACAAATGCATCGAGACATAAGACTTGAATCAATGCCAAAGTTGTTTGTGTGGAGTTAACTGCAGTCGCTCGATGTCTCTTTAGAAATACTACACTCAACGCTTCAGCAGAAAGGGAAAATTGTTAAAGTACAAATGGGTCGAGACACATAAGATCGCTAAACACCTTAATAGATTGCGCTGAGTTATGTGATGTATCTCATCGCCTCATCAGAGTTCAAGTATTTGACTAATTTATGTTAATTATAACACTCAATCCCTCTATAGAAGATAAGGATTTATTTTAATTCAATTGGCGTCTATCTGATTCTACTGATGTCATACATTATTCAAATAAACACAAATTGCGAGCTAAAAGACTGAAACCGCCGTATTTATCTGACATGCAATCTTGGGATGATTCAACCATTAATGTTGACCATGCCGCAAACCTAAATAGGATATAGTCATTGTAGATACTTAGATAAAAAAGCTAAGTGTGTGGGACTTTTATAATAACTTTTTGGAAAAACTTTCGGAAACCCTAAGTCATAAAATGTCGCCGCTAGTAGAGAGAAAATTATTTTTCATTGTCTTCAAGCTTGGTGATCTTCATAATAATTTTTCACAAGCTTGAAGAAAAAGACAACCTCTATAAGTATTCAACACAACACAGCTTGTTTCTAATCTGAAGATCATTTCTTATTGTTGTGGTCAAGAGAAGTTGTCTGGTGAGACAGCAAATGAAGAAGACTCCAGAGCTTTTGTTCTAGAGTCATTTTATTAATCTTTAAATCCCTATTGTAAAATCTCTTTGAGATCTAAGTGTGGTCATAAGTTATAAAGGCTGAGTGTATGACTTTTTTCAAAGTATGAGGTAGAATTCGTGTAGAGAATCTGAGGTAGGCCTGTGCTATAAAGGCTTATGTAGGGATAACTTGTGAGCCTGAGGTTGGAGACGTGTTGCTGTCTCTGAGGTAGGACTGTGAGCATTCTGAGTTGTAGGAGTGGAAGCCACTAAGATATGTTGGATTCTGGAAAGAATCTGAGGTATAAGATCTTTTGATCTAAGTTTTGGAGGGGTTGGAAAAATCTAGCTCACGTTTAGATAAATGAAGGGGGAAGTAGATATAAACTAGATAGGGGAACCACTATAAACTACTTGTGTGTTCTTTTTGTTCTTGAAAGCAATTAACCTAATATCAACAAACCAAGTATATTTCAAAAATTAGGTTAAAAAGATTTAAAAGAAACATATTCACCCCCCTAAACAAATGTTTAACTGCCCTTAAAAGACTTTCAAGTGGTATCGGAGCTAAGTTATTCAGTAAAGATCTAACAGTCTGTACAAGCTCTCAATGTTAATCAACATGATTTTTTGTGAGAACCACAAAGAGCTGAGTTCTATGAAGCTTCTAATTTATAGGAAGAAAACCTTTGGGATATGGAAGTAAAGGGTGAGGCTATTCATGGAAGCCCTGGACCCTGAGATCTTTATAATAGAGGAAGAGGGAACTTTAATTCCCATGAAGGTCCCTATAATAGATGCCAATGTGAAGTCCCCAAAGAAATACACAAAAATTAAAAAGGATGAGTTGGTTCTATCTACTATAGACAAGAGGGCCAAAAATATTATAGTCAGTTTATAAATGACTCAAACTTTCAGAACCTTGACCACTGCAAGACTGCAAATGAAATGTGGGACTCTCTGATTCTCTTTATGGAGGGGACTGAGGAAGTGAGGGATGAGAGAAAATCTCTTCTAAATCAACAGTATAAGGCTTTCAAACAAGACAAGAAGGATTCCATAGTTTTTTGCTATGATAAGTTCTTTAGAATTGTAAATGATCTAAAGACCTATGATAGACAATTCTCTAACAATGAACTGAATGCATGAGGTCACTCAATAAAGAGTGCGATATCAAGATTTGTGTCATAAGGGAGATGAGCAACTTAGCCAACATTCTACCACAAAATCTATATTGCAAGTTTCTGTCACATGAACTTCAGCTGAACTCCAAAAGGAATAAAGATGAATCTGCCAAGTCATTCAGTAAAGAGACATCAATGCACTTCAAAGCAAAAACCATTGGAAGGAGCAGAGATAAGATTCCTTGTACACCAAGAAGGGTTGTTGTGTCAGAAAGCTCTGCACCCAGCTCATTAGAAGCTGAGCAATTTGATGGAGAACTAACCTTGTTCTCCAAGTAGTTCAAAAAGATACTGAGTAGAAGAAGACAACGGAAGAATATGGCCACTACTAGCTCCAGATCAAGGAAGCCCCAAGCAAACCATGATAGATGCAGAAAGGACCCCACTGGGAAAGGTATGTGTTTAAACAGAAAACATAATTTAAAACTTATGTGGTATGTTATTGTTACAATAAGTCAGGACATGTTATTCTTCATTATCCTGTCAAGAAAAGAGAGCAAAAGGTCAGTTTGAAAGAAACATCAAAAGGACAAAAAGGTTGACAAGTGATTCTTTGCTAAGAAGAAATCAAGCCAATCTGACAGTGATTATGAGACTTCAAAATCTAGAATCTTCAATCTGTCATTCTTCGAGTAGGTTGATCTTAAATGTCTTGGAGATCACGGAAACTCTGAATGCTTTAAATACTTTGATCATGGATCGACTAGATTTGAGAGAATCAGAAACTTTTGAGGACAACGATTCAGTCGATTAGGTTGAAGACGATTGAATCGTGCAGCATAGTCGTCGCTCGAGCGAAAATCACCAAAAATTGTACGGGAGCTGATGGGATCCTTTTGATCGGAAAATTTCTTGATTTGAGAATGATTAGGGTTAATGAAAAATCAAACAAATATATATAGGTCTCCTCCTTTGCAATGGCAAGAAAAGTTATTCCACACCAGGAAGGTCGCGGGTTACAGTACATAGCGATCGAGAAGAACGGACCAGAAATTTGAAATCAGGAAGAAAATAACCCTAATTATAATTATTCGAGTATCATTGAGTATAGCTGTGTATACTGGTCTAACTGCATATGAATCTCGATGAAAAACACTTGGAGAAAATCAGTCTGATCGAACTTATCACTCGACGCTTTGTAGAAGACAAACACGACGAATTCGACGAGTATCGGCTGACATACTCGACGAATTTGACTTTTATCAGCTGATACACTCGACGCATTTGACGCATACGCTAAGCGATATTCAATGAATCTGACTTAGAAAATTCTAGAAAAATAAATTCGGAAACTCAAAGGTATACCCAAATAATCACAACAAATTTTGCATGTATCAACATGTATATTCGATGAATTTGGCAGGTATCCGAAGATACACTCGATGAATTCAATGAGTGTTGGGAATATTGCCCTCAATGTTCCCAAAATATGATTTGAAGAGGCATCATCATCAACACTAATACTATAGTTGTATTTGATGTTGTTCATGCTCATCATGTGCAGGATGTTCCTTGGAACAAGTTTAGGCAGGTTGTCTAAGTGGCTGTGACAGGTGGTCACAAGGTAGAAAGGTGGAGAGACAGAAATCAGTCTAAGTCCACAGGTATTTAGTTAACCCAGTTCACTCAATGTCATATGCTAAGGAAGGATGCTAGAGAGACTGAAAATCACCTAAGTCCACAGGCGTTGAGTGAAGCCAGTTCACTCAATGCCAGATTCTAAAAAAAACATCGTGTAAAGTGTGTACAGTCAAAGCCCAGCAATTTGCAAGATCGAAATGTGGCTATGTCTACAGGCGTTGAGTGAAGGAAGTTCACTCAACGCCATATAACAAGAGGCATCAAGTTAAGCTGAGTTTATCATAGCCTCGGCATAGGCCATCAGAAAAATCCACTAATTCCAGAATATTTGAGTGAGGATAGCTTACTCAACGACTGAAGAGAAGCGTTGAGCCAAGCTTAAGCATTTGAAGATTCTGTCAAAGAATTTTGGCTAAGTACAAAAGCATTGAGTGAGGACAGCTCACTCAACGCCTAAAGAAGAAGTTGTCGACAGAGCAGTGATCAGTCAAAGCCTAAGGAGAGACATAAAAATATGTCTAAGTCCAGATGCGTTGAGTGAGGACAGCTAACTCAACGTAAGATCATCAAGAAGTTGGGCTAAGTACAGAAGCGTTGAGTGAACCAGTTCACTCAACGCCTCAGCATAAGGACAGGCAGTCAATAAAGCAGCTAAGTCCAGGGGCGTTAAGTGATGAAGGTTCACTCAACGCACTCAACTCCTGGCAGTGAAGAAGAAATTAGACAAGTCAAAAAGTTTTGGGTGAAGGCTATTCACTCAACGCACTCAATGCCTAATCAGCAGTAAGATTGTCCAAGGACAAAAGCATTGAGTTAAGGCTATTAACTCAACGCACTCAACACCAAAGATGAAGCTAATAATTTGGCTAAGTCCACAGATTCTGACATCAACATGAGTTAGCAAAGTTTCAAAATGTTGTGGGATAGCTACAGTAGAAGAAAAATAGCACGCAGGTCTACTCTATGAATTTTACTGATAAAGATAAGTTGCAGTTGTCAACTATAGTGGGGCCCACGGGTCAAATAGTCGTTGAATGGAGGAAGATAAAAAGGATAAGTTCAACGGATGAAAAGAGAACTTTTAGGGTTTATCAATTTGCAAAGAGGCGGAACATCATCATCTTCTTCCTCGCCATTATTGCAGAGCTTGAAGCTGAAGTTTCAAACCCACTGAACTAAATGTTCTTACAGTTAGTTGTAGCTGTTTTCATCAGCTATAACAAGTTCAGAAATGCTTTCTGAGAAAGAAGACTGAGCAGAGCCTTCAAATTTCATCAGTCATGGTTAGCTGTTTGAAGAGCATATAACACTCTCAAATCTTTGTCTTCAACATCAAGTTCAGAGACTTGGTTTCTGAGTTACTTCCAGCATAAGCAACAGTTTTTTGAAGATCTTTATCCTTGTGGCTGAGATGAAGTTAGGGCTCGGATTTGCTCAGCTCAAGAAGTTGTAGACTCAGAGAACTTCTATAGAGTCAAATAAACACCAACCAAAACTCTTTCTTCTGTAGTATCTTAACAGATATGATTTATAAGCCTATTTTATAAAGGCTGAGTTAGGATCTAGCTTTGGATCTGAGGTAGGGACTTTGTGCCTAAGCTGTAGGAGAGTCATTCTCTCTGAGGTAGGGCTATCCTCCTCGCCTAAGTGTAGGGAATCTTGTGTTCCTGAGGTTGGTGATCTTCTGATCACTGAGTTGTAGGAGCAAGCTTGCTTTGAGGTTGGGCTTTGTGCGTGAGGTAAGTCTTGGAGGAGACTGAGAGTTCCTACGGGATCAGGGTTGTGATAATACGTTTTGTAGCCTAAACTATTATCGTTTTTTATATTTTATATTGTACAAATTATGTCTATTATTAGTTTTTTTTTTCCTTTTTATGTAAATTTTATTGCCACTAACTTTTTCCTGTCTTTTTGCAGGTTTTCAGAAAAATTGCCAAAATGGCCTGTCACGCCCCCCTGTCACGCCCTCCCTGGGCGTGACCTAGGGAGTGTCACCCGATCCCAAGGACACCTGATGGAAGGGACAGAAAACGGTCAAAACCGCTGTCACGCCCCCTGTCACGCCCTCCCTGGGCGTGTCACCGGGCGTGACATGGGCGTGTCGCCCTCTGCCGCAAAGCCTGTCGCGCATTAAATGTCGTTCCGCCTCAGCACGCAAATAGTACTGTCACGCCCCATGTCACGCCCGTGACATGGGTGTGACACCTCCTTTTTCGGCGACTAACGGATTTCCGACCAATGATTTGGACATGACATGCCTGTCACGCCCCCCTGTCACGGGCGTGACCTAGGGCGTGACCACCGACGTACCGAAGCAATCATCCCTCCCGCCAGAATCCAGAGCCCAAGGTCAAATCCGTACCTGTCACGCCCCCTGACACGCCCCCCCTAGGGCGTGTCGGAGGGCGTGACCAACCCGAGAAAAAATCTATAAATTGAGCCCCCCCCCCCCATCAGCAAGCTTTGGTTGAGTGGGGGAGGTGCTGCCCTTTGTTTCTGATCCTTTTTCAGCTTTTTCTCTCTCTCTCCCCCTCTCTTTTACTTTTTGGTTAACCCTAGTTTAATCTTAGTTTGTGCTAGCTTTTAATGTAATTTTCTCCTTGCTTAGTGCTTAATGTAGGGCTAGAATAGGGTTTAATTTTCATGCACTTGTAACTTTAATTTTCAATAGTGTAACTTGCCCTTTTTATTAATAAAAGTGTTCTTTTTTTTAGCTTGTGTTCTTCTTATGTTTTTTTACTCATCTCCCCCCCCTCCACTCATTATGATTAACTAATCCTCCTTGTACTCGATCTTGATGATCCGAGGTTAGAGCGATTATGTTATGATGTTTTAATTAATCTTTTCTTTTTAGGTTAGGGCCTTGAATTACTCTTGATTTATCACGGGTCGGAGGTATATTTTCGATATATACTCTCCGCCTTTGCTTTCATTCTGGGCTAGCCGAGAGGCCGAAAGAATGAAGTGAGCATTCAAGAGTAAAGGGAGTTGTACGCACCCCTCGAGAGAGGCAGACGTCCAAATCTCCCGGATTGGAGTAAAATCCAATTGTGGGGTTCACCGCGTAAAGCGAGTTTTAGGCCTCCGATTTAGACGAGAGTCGGTCGGACCTTCCTAACTCAGTTGGGCACGACTTCGAGAGAAGCGTGTTCAAGCTTTAGGAACCTCCACGGTCAAGGACCCTTGTCCTATTAAGTTTAGATTTTTATCGCATTTTCTTAATCGTCTTTCGAGGTGAATCTCGATCGGGTGCATTTCCATTTCATATTGTTCTACCTTTTGTAGTAATCTCATATATTGTGCTCTTTTATTAATTGCAGTAATTTCCTTTCTAGCTTAGTTGTTTGCTTAATAGCGTAACTTAATTGCGGTAGTTCTCTTTTTAGTTTGCTTTAATTTCTCCATTGCGTTTAGATTTTCTAAAACCCTAGTTTTTCCGTCGATAAGATAATAGCGTTCGTGTGAGTAAGCTTAGCCAACAGTTCCCGGATTTCAATACGACACTTGTGTCCCCTGCTACAATTCGATAGGTATACTTGCCTCATCGGGTTGCTAGTTCGGTTGCGTTTATTTTTCTTCGAACCCTAGCGCGCAACATGTTGTAAGCCCTTAGAAGCCGAGTTTGGAGAATTTGCCTTGTCTAACAAACTGTTAGAAAGGTGGGAGGGACAGTAGACGTACCCATAATCTTGGGAACAACTATACACCTTGTGTGTGCTTGTTGTGGTGTCTTGAAAGCTGTTAATAACTAACTCACAACTAAAATAAAAGAAGGAAATCTAAACAGAGACCAAAAACATATTCACCCCCCTCGAGGTGTTTAACTACCCTTGAAAACTAAAGAATTTCAAATGGTATCAGAGGGAGGTTGCTCAAGAAGGACTTAACAGTCTGAGTAGATCTCAAAGGGAAGCTAAAAGAAGTATACTTCTGGGTTCAGGAGAGAACCATAAGGAGCTGGGTTTCATGAAACCTCCTATCAATAGAAAGGAGAGTTTTGGAATCTAGAAGGAGAGTGTCCGACTATTTATGGAAGCCTCTGACCCAAGGATCTTTGTGATAGTCAAAGAGGGACCTTGCATCCCTATGAAGGTCTCAGTTCTGGTTGCAACAATCCAGACACCAAAGAAATATTCTAAAATGACCAAGTATGAGGTCATTCTGGCTATAATAGGCAAGAGGGTATAGAACATAATTATTAGTGTTATAGATGATTGTACCTTTCAGAATCTTGTCCACTGCAAGGCCTCCAAAGAGATGTTTGACACTCTAGTGGTCTACAAGGAGGGAACTAAAGAGGTCAGAGATGACAAGAAGTCCATGCTCAACCAGGAGTATGAGGCTTTCAGGCAGTCCATGGGAGAGTGCATAGTTGATTGCTATGAAAGATTATTCAGGATATTAAATGAGTTAAGGACCTATGGGAGGGTCTTCAGTCATTACGAGTTTAATGACAAGTTCTTTAGGTCTCTCACTAGATACTTGCACACCAAGATCTGTTCCATTAGAGAGGTAGCCAAGCTAGCTGATATTCCTCCCCATATACAGTTTGGAAAGCTGCTCTTTTATGAAATGCAACTAGCTGCAAGGAAAGAGGAGGAGACCATCAACAAATCCCAGTCCAAGGAAATGTCTATGGGCTTCAGAGAAAACAACACCAGGAAGAGTAAGGAGGGGATTCACTCTCCTCCAAGAAGTCCTGCTAATTCAGACAGTACAGGGCCAAGATCATCTGATAGTAGCTTATCAAATGAAGACTTTGTTGCCTTCTCTAGGTAGCTTCAAAACTGATGAATAAGAAGCAGTGGAGGAGCAGACCTTCATCTTGTTCTCATCACAGGAAGAATCAGTCAAAGGCAGACAGGTATTATTCTAAACCTAGTAAACATAGTTCCTCTAAAGTTGTTTTGCTACTATTGCAACAAACTTAGGCATATTATTGCTGACTTCCCAGTGATGTGAAAAGAAGCTGGTGAGAAAAAGGTCCACCAGCATAAGGACAAGAAGGAAAAGTCCTTCATTGCTAAAAAGGAGAAGAGCCGGAGACAGTCTGACTCAGCATCTTCTGAATCTGAAGAAGAATAAGCCTACATAGGGCTGGTTGCTGCTGAAGAAGGAGCTAGAGAAGTTGCCGAAGCTTAAGAAGAAGAATATTCTACAGCAAGGATAGGGATCAAGTCCCCTCTATCACATTCAGATATTGACTATGAGGTGGATGATAAAGAAGAAGATGCCTTCTACTGCTATGGGCTGATGACCATGTCTGATGAAGAATCTAGCCAAGATCAGCCTAGTCCAACAAAGGTACACTCGCTATCCAACTCATCTTCTAAATCATATTATGAGACTAGTCTAAATTATGAGGAATCTTCATCCAGTGGTGATGATGGGTCAAAATCTGAAGAAGATGTCAATCAATTGATTGACAGGTATGGTGAATTTCTGGATGCCTTTAAGAAAAGAAAGAAGTTGACTAAGAAGCAGGCTGAGGAGATAACCTCCCTTATCCTAGCTGCTTCCCAGCAGGCTGAGATACCATCCTTGCTTGATTAGAAGGCTAGATAATTTAGCCAACTCAGGAACATTACTCTCATCCAAATTAGCACCCTCAAGTACAAGGATAGTCTCATTAGAGATCTTGAAGAGAGTTTCCGGAGGGAGAATAGAATTGTGGATAGTTATTCTAAGCCCAATACTGCGTTGCCCTTGATAGACTCCTTCTCCTCTCAGAAGGGTAAGAAGGGGTTTGGGTTTAAGGGAAACTCTAGTGTTGCCCCTTCCAAAGGGAAAGGTAAACCTCCAGCCCAGCCTCTTGCTTCTAAGCCTCCCATCCATTTTAAGAAGGTGATGTTACCTTAAAACAAGTATGACTAAAAAGGATCTATGGTCACTAGATGAATGGTAGATCCACTAGTGTGAACAAAGATGTTTACAGCTATGGTAGAAGGTATAGTAGGGGAATGAGTGCCTTTAAGGCTCCCCATGAGGAAATTCAAATAGCCCATCCTGGACCATTTATTTTTGGTACCCCAGCCCCAACTCTCAAGAATAAGGCAGTAGCCTTCACTCAAGCCCATTCAGCAAAGGTTCTGATCAAGGGTAATTTTGTTAGCAAGCTAAATCTAGTTATCTCTGATGTTATAAACAACATGTCATTTACAAAGAAGACTGCTACAAATGGCAGTCAGATCCAGCCAAGAAAGACTGCTGAAAGGCTCACTTTCAGTTAGATCCTTGCTGAAAGAAACTTGAAAAAGGCTGTTGTACCTCTTCCTTCTATTCAGTCACCAGTTAACCATACTGCAGGACTTGCTCAAAAAAGAAGATGCAACATTCATTAGTGCTGATTGTTGGGTCCATTGCCCATAATGTCTTAGATTTGAGTGAAGTGAATCTTATTAATGATATACATATATTAGTAGATGACTATGATAAGTTCAGGTATCCTAAGTGGCTAAGTTAGGTAAACACTTACCTAAGGTGTGAGATGAACAGAAATCCATCTAAGTCCACACGCATTGAGTGAAGGAACATGACTCAATGCTAGATTACTTATAGAGCTGAGTGTAGCCTATACTGTCATAGCCTAAGTTGGAATGAGATGAAATGTGGCTAAGTCCACAGGCATTGAGTGAAGTAAACTCACTCAATGCCATTCTACTGAAGAGAAATTTGGCTAAGTGTTTTGGCATTGAGTGATGAATACACACTCAACGGCATACATCAAAAAGGATGTAAGTTTAACTAAGTTCATAATTCGTCAAACTGAGTTAATAGTTCATCGATTATGCTCACCTTTCGTCGAGCTAAGTTCAGAGCTTGAGATTCTGAGTTCGTAGAGCTCAGTTGAGAGTTCGTCGAACTGTGTTCAAAGTTCGTCGAGCTAAGATTCACCATTCATCGAACGCAGTTCAAAGTAAGACAGTCTAAGCCCAGCCATTTTAAACACAGAAAAATTGCTAAGGCAAAAAACGTTGAGTGAGGCTTACTCACTCAATGCTCTCAACGCTTTTGGCAGAAATAAGTTAAAAGCCGGTAACATTGGGTGAGGGATGTTCACTCAATGCTCTCAATGCTTAAGTTGCTAAAGAATTAGAAATTTGGTTAAGGCAAAAAGCGTTGAGTGGAGGTTACTGACTCAACCCTGTCAACGCCTAATAAAGCCAGAATTTCATCTAAGGGGTTTGGCGTTGAATGATGCTTACTCACTCAATGTCCAGCAGCTGAAAGCTGATAAAGCAAGTTGGTGTTGAGTGAAGCTGAATCTCTAACCGCCTAGTATCACACTTTATATTCTAAGTAGTTTGTCGTTGAGTGAAGGTTACTCACTCAATGCTAAAAGGCAGTAAATCTGTCTAAGTGTTTTGGCATTGAGTGATGCTTACTCACTCAATGCATATTATCTGATGCTTGATTTTGGCTAAGTCCATAGGTGCTGACATAAACAAAATTGACAAAATCAATTAAGGTCAATTCAGATATAGGGAAGCTACACAACACAACAAAACATTCCGTGAAGCTACTGTACGTCTTCTTCCGTTAAAGAAAGGCCCAGCTGTAAGCTACAGGTGTGGCCCACCGATCTATAAGAGTCGTTGATCGGCGAACGACAAAAGGATGAGATAGGGCCAAGACAAAGACAACTTTTAGGGCATACAATATTAAAAATAGGAGAGCAGTCGTCTTCATCTTCTTCACCATTGCTGCATGTGAAAAGCTTGAAGCTCTCCAGTAAGAAAAGTTCAGTTAGGTGTACAAGTCTCCATCTGCCACAGCAAATTCAGAATCAGTTCTCAAGAAAGAATAGCCTTCATCCTTTAGTAGGTTTAGTGAGCTGTTTGAAGACTCAAGATCAAAAGATCTTTAGCCTTTAGTAGTAAGTTCATAAGTTATCTTCTGATTTCCTCCAGAAAATTCTTTCCCTGCTATGAGGAGAGTTGAAGAAGAAATTTTTTCTACTCAAGTTATAGAAATAGAGAAATTTCTCTGTGTCAAAGTAAATTAAACTATTTCTTTTTGTATGATCCTTCTGGATCTGAGCTGTAGGACCTTTGGGTCTAAAGTAGGGAAAATTTGCCTGAGTTGTAGGAGAGTGCTTCTCTCTGTGGTAGGTGAGTTTTACTCACTAAGTAGTAGGGCAGTTTCTCCTGAACTGTAAGAGAGTGCACCTCTATGATTTGTTAGATCAAGCTTGCTCTGAGGTAGGGCAATCCTCCATATCTTGAATGGTAGGGCTTAAGTGCCTGAGGTAGGTGATACTTGTATCACTGAATGTAGGCCTTTGTGGCTGAGGTGTAAGTCTTGGAGGATACTGAGAGATCCTGAGGGATTTGAGGTGTAACTCCTTGGATCATTGGTTTGGCGAAGTGCCTTGACTAACAGGAAGTTAGCAAGGTGGGAGGAGAGTGGATGTACCCATAATTTTGGGGAACCAATATAAAACACTTGTGTGCTATTCTGTGTTTGCTTTTATTCTCTTTATTGTAGGTGCTAAGGACAAGCTCTAGATCACTCTAAGATGAAAGATAAAATAAATAAACAAGTGATTTGAAAAGACGATCAAAAGACCTAGGAAAACCTATTCACCCACCCCCCTCTAGGTTACTAGCTCCATTGAAATAAGATCTTTCACTAGTGTTGTGGGAAAGTGGGCATTTTTTCATAGATTGCTGGCACAATCCCACTATGCTGAGACCAAGTGTAATTCCTCCTATTAGAAAATATGCAGGAAGATATATTTATTTTCAGGATAATCAGAACCTAGGAACCAATAATTTATAGGGTCCTAAGGTAAGATAAATCATTTAATGCAGGTTAGTCCAAGTGCCCATACCCCTATATGGTACTTGGACAGTGGTTGTTCCAGCCACATCACTGGAACAAGGAGCAATTTAAAGGAGTACACTCCAGTGAAGGATGGACCCAAAGTTATCTTTGGTGGTTCAGATAGAGGATTGATAATAGGCTATGGTAAGATTAATAATGGAATAGTCACAATCTCAAAAGTGACTCATATTGAGGGGTTGCAACACAACCTCATAAGCATAAGCCAACTATGTGATCTTGGCTATATCATTTCCTTCCACAAGGATGAGTGCTAGATTAAGAGGTCAAGTGACCAAGAGGTCATCTTGATAGGCACTTGGAGTGGAAATGTTTATTGCTTAAATTTCTTTTGTCTTAATAAAGACTCTCCTATTTATCTAATTGCAAATGAGAAAGTCTCATATTATGTAAAATGGCACAAAAAACTTGCTCATTTGAATGATAAGAATATTGGCAAGCTCTTTAGTGAAGAGCTAGTTAGGAATGGTCCCAAGATGAAATGCACCAAGGAAGGCATTTGTTCAGCTTGCCAAAAGGGCAAGCAGACCAAAGCATCTTTCAAGGGAATTGGTACAAAATATTCTGTGAGGTGCTTATACCTCTTATATATGGACTTGTTTGGTCTTATGCAAGTTAATAGTCTAGATATGAAATTCTACACCCTTGTGGAGGTAGATGACTATTTTAGGTTTGCTTCGGTCTTCTTTTTGAAGAAAAAGTCTGAAACTCTTTATATCTTCAAGACATTTGTCAAGCAAATTTAGAATGAGCTAGACAGCACTGTGGTCAAAATCAGAAGTGACCATGGGACTTAATTCCAGTCTGATAGCATGACAAGGTTCTATGAAGAGTAAGGGGTTCACCAAGTATTTTCTTCCCCAAGAACACCCTAGAAAAATGGGATTGTTGAGAGGAAAATAGAACTCTTCTAGTGGCTAGAAGGACCATGCTGAATGATACATCTCTCCCAGAAAATTTCTGTCCTGAGGCAATAAATACTGCATGTCATGTCCTTAACAAAGCCTCTATCACCAAGAGCCACAAGAAGACTCCCTATGAGATCTTGAAGGGCAGAAAACGAAACCTGGGCAATCTCAGGATCTTTGGTAGCAAGTGCTATATGCTTCATAATGGTAAGTCCTATGTGAATAAGTTTGCTGCAAAGTCCTATGATGGGATTTTGTTGGGTACAACAATCATAGTAAGGCCTAAAGGATCTACAACTTGAAGAGTAAAGTTGTTAAAGAGTCTGTATATGTAGTCTTTGATGAGTCAACCATGATAAATAGTGAGCTGCCAACTCCTCTTCCAGTACTGCAGGTACAGTTTTGATGATGGACAAGCAAACCATCAAAGATACTGCTCATTTAGTACAAGATGTAGTGGATATTCCAGAAGCAGGGCAAGGGCCAATTGAAGTGGATGAAGATCAACAAGATGTCGCAACTGAAGCTAATGCTGTAAGAAGTTTGCCTCCAGCTATCAGGCATCAGAGAGATCAACCAAGACACCAGATTATGTGTGAAGCAAATTAAGGAGTGTTGAAAAGAAGTAAGAGCCTTAATATAGCAATATATGCAAGTTTCCTTTCACAAATTGAGCCTACGAGATTTGAAGAGGCCAACATAGATCAGTTATGGATTGTAGCTATGCAAGAGGAACTGAACCAGTTAAAGAGATACAAGGTCTGAAATCTGGTTCCTTGACCACAAAGACATAATGTCATTATAGTTAAGTGGATTTACAGGAATAAACTTGATGAAAATTGCATTATAATCAAGAACAAGGCTAGGCTAGTAGTTAAGGGGTATAAACAAGAAGAAGGTATTGACTTTGATCAAACTTTTGCCCCTGTTTAGCAAGATTGGAAGCCATCAGACTCTTCCTTGCATATGTTGCATTCAAAGGATTTAAAGTCTACCAGATGGATGTGAAGTCAGCCTTCCTGAATGGTCACTTAAAGGAAGAAGTCTATGTTGAATAGCCTCCGGGTTTTGTTGATTCTAACTTACCTTACTTTGTTTATAGACTTATGAATGATCTATATGTATTAAAGCAAGCCCCTAGGGCATGGTAGGAGACACTGTCTAGCTTCCTCGTTGTGAACAAATTCTCAAGGGGGAAGATAGACAAGACCCTATTCCTAAGGGAATCTAAGGGCAAGATAATCCTAGTCCAAATTTATGTAGATGACATAATTTTTGGGTCTACTGATGACAAATGTTGCAGGATGTTTTCTAAACTTATGCAAGGGAAATTTGAAATGAGAAGTATGGGTGAGCTTAAGTACTTCTTGGGTCTTCAATTAAGGCAGTCTGAAGATGAACTGTCCATCTCATAGTCTATGTTCACTAGGGAGTTGATCAAGAAGTTTTGTATGGAGAATGCCTCCACCATGAAAACTCCCATGGGGTCAAGTATGCCTATAGACAAAGATGAGGCAGGGAAACCTGTTGATGGAACTTTGTATAGTGGGATAATTAGATCCCTTTTATGTCTTACTGCTAGTATGCCAGACATTATGTATGTTACATGTGTTTGTGCTAGGTATCAGGTAAGCCTTAAAGAATCTCACTACTCTACTGTAAAGAGGATTTTGATGTATCTTAAGGGCACACTAGATCTTGGCCTCTGGTACCTTAGAAATACGGATTTTGAACAAACAGGCTATTAAGATGCATATTTTACAGGCTGCAAAGAGGACAGGAAGAACACTTCAAGCACCTGTCAGTTCTTGGGAGGAAGACTAGTGTCTTAGACCAGCAAGAAGCATTTCGGTATTCCAATCTCAACAGCTGAGTCCGAGTATATCTCAGTAGGTAGCCACTATGCATAGTTATTTTGGATCTAACATCAGCTCTAGGACTATAACCTTCAGTTAAGTCGAACCCCCATGTTCTGTGATTCTAAAAGTACAATCTCAATTGCTAGGAATCCTATCTCTCACAGCTGGACTAAGTATATTGATATTAGGTATCAATTTATTACGGAGCATGTAAAAAAGGAAGATATCTGTCTTGAGTTTGTCCCCAAAGACAAGCATGTAGATGATATCTTTACTATGCTACTAGATGGAGTCAAGTTCAACACCTTCAAATTTGAATTCAGAATGTTTAACTTGGTACATCTTCAGTTGCTCCATGTTATATTTCTGTTGCAGAAATCACCATTCTTATAGGTAGATTAGTCTCCAAAGTGGTATGAAGACTATCAAGTCAGTCATTTGACATCAAGGCTCTCAAGTGATATCAAGACTAAGATGGACTCAAGTGTTTAGTAAAGAGAAGATATCAGATGCTCCTATTGCAAGGGAGCAAATTATGAAAGTTTCAGGAACATGTAAGGGTTCCTGTTAGGAGATAGCCAGTTGTTACAATGGATCAAATATCATCACAGCTAATCAGCAGGTTTTCAATACTATACACAGTCTGAGGGGGAGATCAACCCTACTGAATGGCTACTACTATACAGACACTGCTGCTGTTATAAAGACATGTTGCTGCTGGACAAGAGGAATAACCAACACCTCCCTTACTATAGCTGCATAAAGCTTTAAGTGGTATAGGAGTGGCATGGGATCAAGTAGAACAATGTTAGCAGCTAGCTCACGTAGCTGCAGTCATGTGGTATCAACACCAAAGGTATGACTCCTAGTCAAGTAGTTTGATCACAAGGATAATTTCTTAAGTGGCATCAAAAGGTATTTATCCCTTAATTTTTTGATGAGTCAATTATCACCTCCCTCATTAAGAAATTTTTTTGAAGAAGCCGGAAAGAGGGAGAGGTATGCAATACCCTAAACCCTAAACCCTAAAGGGGGAGGAGTAGAGCATACTGAGTAGAATATTGAGTAGATCAATACTTGTCAGGTAAGGGGAGATGGTGGGCAATATATGCCCAGGGGAGATGTGGAAGCAATACTTTACATGACCAGCTCATGTTAAGTAAGTGCATATTACTTCAAAACGTTCAAGTAATATGAAGAGAGCAATTTTGAGCCATTTCATATTATGTTTCAACCCTCAAGTGGATGGAGGAAAGTCCTCCACTTAAGTGTTAGTTAGTGAGTAGAGTTGTAAGCTCCTTTGAATTTTTATATAGCTCTGAATTTTTTAGTGGTATCAGAAAGCTTACAGCTGATTCTAAATTCATTTAATATATGAGAAAATTCTTCTGAGTATTGCTGGGTATTCTGCCTTCTTCAAATAGGGGAAGATTGTTGGGAATATTGACCTCAATGTTTCCTAGATTTTATTTAAAGAGACATCGCCATCAACACTAAGAGCATAGTTGTATTTGTTGTTGTTCAAGCTTATCATGTACATGATATTACTTGGAACAAGTTTAGATATGTTGCCTAAGTGGCTGCGACAGGTGTCATAAGGTAGAAAGGTGGAGAGATAGAAATCTATCAAACTCCATAGGCATTGAGTGAAGTCAGTTCACTCAACGTCAGGTGCCAAGGAATGATGCTGGAAAGATTGAAAATTGACTAAGCCCACATGTGTTGAGTGAAGCTAGTTCACTCAATGCCAAATTCCAAAAAAGTTTCGAGTAAAGGGTGAACAGTCAAAACCAAGCAATTTGCATGACAAAAATGAGGCTAAGTCCATAGGCATTGGGTGATGACAGTTCTCTTAATGTCATATAAAAGGAGGCATCGAGTAAAGCTGAGTTTATCAAAGCCTTAGCATTAGCAAGCAGAAAAATTGACTAAGTCCAGAATCATTGAGTGAGGACAGCTCACCCAATGCCTAAAGAGAAGCGTTGAGCCAAGATCAATCATTTGAAGATCCTGTCAAAAAATTCTGGCTAAATCGAGAAGCGTTGAGTGAGGATAGCTAACTCAACACCCAAAGAATAAGGCATCGACAGAGCAGTGATAAGACAAAGCCTAAGGAGAGATAGATAGAAAATCTGTCTTAGTCTAGATGCGCTGAGTGAGGACAGCTCACTCAACGCAAGCTCATCAATAAGTTATGGCTAAGTATAGAAGCATTGAGCTAAGCCAGTTCACTCAACGCCTCAGCATAAAGGCAGGCAAGCAGTGAAGCTGCTAAGTCAAGGGGTATTGAGTGATTAAGGTGCACTCAACACACTCAATGCCTGGTAGTGTAGAAGAAATTTGCCAAGTCCAAAAGCATTGAGTGAAGGCTATTCACTCAACGCCTAATCAGCAGAAAGATTATCCAAGGACAAAAGCATTGAGTGAAGGCTATTCACTCAACGCACTCAATGCTTGAGATGAAACTGAGAAATTGGCTAAGTCCATGGATGCTGACGTCAGCATGAGTCAGCAAAGTTTCAAAATGTTGCGAGAAATCTATAGTAGACGACAAATGGCGCCGCATGTCTACTGCATGACTTTTATTGAAAAAGATAAGTTACAACTATCAACTATAGTGGGAACCACGGGTCAAATAGCCGTAGGATGGTGGAAGATAAAAAGGATAAGTTCAGCGGATACAAAGACAAATTTTAGGGTGTATCATTTCGCAAAGAGGTGAAACTTCATCTTCTTCTTCTTCGCCATTATAGCAGAGCTTCAAGCTAAAATTTCAAACCCACTTAACTAAAAGTTCTTTCAGTTAGCTATAACAGTTTTCATCAGCTACAACAAGTTCAAAAAAGCTTTTTGAGAAAGAAGACTGAGCAGAGCCTTCAACTTTCTGCAGTTAAGGTTAGTTGTTTGACGAGCATATAGAACTGTCAAATCTTTGTCTTCAACAGCAAGTTCAAAGACTTGGTTTCTGAGTTACTTCCAGCACAAGAAGTAGTTTTCTGAATATCTTTATCCTTGTTGCTGAGAATAAGTGAGGGCTGAGATTTGCTCAGCTTAAGAAGCAGTAAACTTATAGAACTTCTCTGGAGTCAAATCAACAACAACCAGAACTCTTTCTTTTATAGGATATTAATAGATCTGAGTTGTAAGCGTATTTTATAAAGGATGATATAGGATCCATCTTTGGATCTAAGGTTGGGCCTTTGTTCTTGAGCTGTAGGAGAGTCATTCTCTTTGAGGTAGGGCAATCCTCCTAGCCTAAGTGTAGGGCATCTTGTGTGCCTAAGGCAGGTGACCTTCTGATCACAGAGTTGTAGGAGAAAGCTTGTTCTATGGTAGGGATTTGTGCCTGAGGTAAGTCTTGGAGGAGACTGAGAGATCCAATGGAATCTATGTTGTAAGCTCTTAGGAGCCGAGTTTTGGAGAAGTTGTCTTGTCTAATACACTTTTAGAAAGGTGGGAGGGATAGTGGATGTACCCATTATCTAGGGAACCACTATAAACCTCATGTGTGCTTGTTGTAGTGTGTCTTCAAAGATGTTAATAACTAACTCACAACTTACATAAAAGAAGGAAATCTCAAAAGAGACCAAAAACATATTCAACCCCCTTTAACTGTTCAACTGCCCATGAAAACTAAAGACTTTCAACGAGTATACTTGATGATACTCGACGATTTTTACTTAACAGATTTTCCAACTCTCGAAGATTTTACCCGAAGTAAATAGGATGAATTTGATGAGTGCCAGTAGTTATACATGATGAATTTGATGATTATCTATGACTATACTCGACGAATTCGATGAATATCCCTTATGATACTCGACGAATTTAACTGTGGTAAAATCCTGTTCTACTTATTCCAAGTCCTTGTCCTTCTTTGATTCATCTAATGAACTTGGGATAGAAGTACACACCAATAGAGAGATTACACGTGATTCAACATATTTGCCTACAAAATGAAGGATTACACTGTTTAGTCATGTGTTTACTGACCCACCATAACCTAATATTGGCGTGTACTTAGCAATATAGTCCTGTAAGCACATAACTAAACACACAACATCAAATGCAATCTCAATTCATCTTAGCTTAAGGGGACCCTTTTTCAAATAAGGGTTATTGTGGATACAATACCCAACTAGGTCCTACTTCCTTCTAATAGGTATGACCAAGACAGTATATATGGTCATTGGAAGAATGGAAATTTTTATAGTTAGGGCAATACTGCATCTAAATGTTGAGGTAGACAGGGCATGGGTTTGAGTAATTTAAAAGCTCCCTATAAAGAAAATCAAATGGGTAATTATAAACCATTTGTATTTAGTACTCCAGCAGCTACACTCAAAGGTATGGGTATTGCATCTTCCCAAGCCACTCAAAGTAACAAACATGCTATAGGAAAAATAGTAACCCACTCTCACAAGGCCATATCAAATGCCATCATCACAATGTCAGATATCAAGCTGACAACAGTTTACATCAAGATGATATCATTAAGTAAGATAGGTTATCGTCGAGTACACTCACAAGTGCTTGATGAGAGGAATAAGAAGAATGTAGCAGCCTTCTCTACTGAGCATGGACATTCAAAAGCACCTTAATCTTCAAGGAATGTTCAGAAGACAAGATACAACATTTTTGAGTGTTGGTGTTCTAGTAAAGTGGGTCACTTTGCCATTGACTGTTGGCACAATACCTCAGTGCCTAATGCAAAGAAAAGATTTGCTATAAGGGTTGCTCCCAACAATAATATTTCTTATACTTCTAATAAGTACGTAGGACCCAAAGCTTATTGGGCTCCTAAGGTAAAATAAATTTCATCTTATATGATATTTCAAGTACCAACCTGAAGCAAATTTAGTACTTGGAAAGTTGGTGTTCTAGGAACATTATTGGGACAAGGATTCTTCGAAACTATTATATTCCAGTGAAAAAGGGACCCAAGGTAATTTTTGGAGGCTATGACAAAGGATTCACCAAAGGATATAATATGATCTCCAATGGCATAGTCTCAATTTTAAGGGTAGCTTATGTGGATGATTGCAGCACAACCTTATAAGCATAAGCTAACTATATGACTTAGGCCATGTCATTGAATTCCACAATGATTAGTATTTTATCAATAAGTCTGGTGGCATATATACTATTCTCTCAGGTAGTAGTAGTGGGAACTTTTATTGTTTAGATTTTATTTGCCATAATTCTTCAACACCAGCTTATTTATTAGCAAAGGAGAAATAGTCTCTCTGTGTATAGTGACACAAAAGACTTGCTCACATTAATTACAAGACAATTAGCAAACTCTTTTTTGAGAATTTAGTAAGAGATAGTCAAACTCTAAAATGTGTTAAAGAGGATCCCTATCATGCATGGCAGACGGGCAAGCAAACAAGGGTCACTTTTTAGGGCATTGGATCCAAAGACACTATAAGATGTCTTTATCTATTATATATGGATCTATTTGGTCCTATACCCAATCAGAGTTTGGGAGGGAATTTGTATTCCTATGTGATTTTCGATGATCAATCAAGGTTTATATAGATATTCTTCCTTATAAAGAAATCAGATACCTTGAATGTCCTTCTGACTTTTGTCAAGGAAATTCAGAATGAGATAGATTATTCTGCGGTCAAAGTAAGAAGTGACCATGCACCATAATTTCAATCCAGAGCCATGACAAGGTTCTGTCAAGAGCATAATATCTCCCAAGAGTTCTTTTCTCCCAGAACTACACAATAAAATGTGGTGGTTGAGAGAAAGAATAGGACTTTAATAGATCTTGACAGAACATTGCTTAGTGATTCCTCTCTTTAAGAATATTTCTAGGCTGTGGTAATCAATACAGCATGTCATGTTCTAAATAGGGCCTTTATCAACAAGTCTCATGCGAAAACTCCCTATGAACTTCTGAAGGGAAGACAACCCACCATTTCATATTTCATAATCTTTGGTTGCAAATGCTATATTCTAAACAATGGAACGTCATAGTTAACTAAATTTGCTGAGAAAATTAATGGGGGTACTCTTGTTGGATATAACTCCTATAGTAGAGCATATAGAGTATTCGATAGGAAGACCCATGCTGTTTTAGAATCCATGCATATTATTTTTGATGAAACTAGCATATTATACAAAGGCTGGTCTATTATTACTAACAGTGCAAGTACTGAGCATAACATACAAGATCTATCCATACAAGAAAAGCCAAGCTCAAGCAAGATTACTTCTTAAATTAAAGAACTCAGTGAACAAATTCAGCGATCTGATGGAAATCAGAATATTTCTTAAGAGGATAAGCTTGCTAGAAATATTCCAGCAAGTCAACCTGCTGTTGACAGAATGCCTGCAGTAACCAGGCCGCTGATAGATAGAGTTGTCACAGTTCAGTTCCTATTCTAATAAAATCTTGAACCAAGCCGCTAAGGTAACAGTTCATCAAATTAGAAGTAAAACCTTATTTCATTTGACTAGTTCCATATCTGGTTTCCGTTCCAGCATAATTTTTAGAACTGTTGTGTCAAGAGTTCCGGTTATGGTTTAAAAAGAAAAAAAACCAAATCGTCCACTTACGGTTCACTCTGGTTCTATATTGTTCCAACTAAAACCAAAACAAAATTTGGCGGAATGAAATAAAAGAATTCTGTAAAACTCAAAACAACATCGAAATAGGAATAATTAAATTGTGCACTCCTCGATGGTCTCTTCCATGATCGATGGGCTAGTATCTCTTACTTTTGTATGTGCGTAGACTCGTCATAACTAGAGGCTTACGCGCTTCTCGTCGACGTGCTTTTAAGAAGTTCTTCCCGATATCAATCGGTTCAAACTAAAACAAAAACCAAACTTGGTGGAATGAAAGTAAAGCGGTAAACAAATAGCAAAACTCAAAACAACATCAAAATAGAAATAATTAAGTTGTGCACTCCTCGACACTCTCCACGATCAGTTGGCTAATAGTATTTGTTTCCTTCCGACTCATGTAGACTCACCACAACATCTAGTCTTCTTGTAACATCCCGATTCGCGCTAGGCCCCTTGTGCGTGTTGTGGTGTCGGGAGAGCTGGGGTAGGCTCAAGGTGGTGTAGGTGATCAGGTGAGCACTTGCGGCAAGTAAGAAAATAGGCTAGAAACTTAAGTTGAGAAGGACACGGGTAGGGACACGGGCGTGTCCCTACCCGTGTTCAAATGGCATTGAGTGCCATGGCTTTGAGTTAAATAGCTTGGAGTGGGGTGTCCCGAGAAGGACACGGGTAGGGACACGGGTAGGGACACGGGCGTGTCCCTACCCGTGTGCCATAGATTTTAGTGGCATGGCTTTGAGTGAAACGGCTTTGAGTGGTGTCAAGAGAAGGATACGGGTAGGGACACGGGCGTGTCCCTGCCCGTGTGCCATGGCGTTGAGTGACATGGCTTTGAGTGAAATGGCTTTGAGTGAAATGGCTTTGAGTGGTTCGCACCGTGAAGGACACGGGTAGGGACACGAGTGTGTCCCTACCCGTATGCTTTAAGCCCAGCTCGACGAGTTTTGCCCCGAGAACCACACGTGTTTTGACATGGGAGGTGACACGGCCGTGTCACCTGAACGCGGGTACAAACACGGGCGTGTCAGTACCCGTGTAGGAGCACGAAACGGCGGTCAAGCCGTTTCTCCAGAGTAGGACACGGGTAAGGACACGGTCGTGTCCCTACCTGTGTCACTTCTGTATAAAAAGGAAAAGTGAATCCCTAGCATCCTCATTCTCTTCCCAAGCCCAAATTTCTTGAGGGAACATTCTTGGAGGAATAGAACGGCTGGAGCAAGCTTTGAAGGAGGAGAAACGCCATCGCCGTCAAGGAAAAAGTGATGCCGCGAAGGAAGATAATAAGATCCATGGCCGAGGATGGTGTTACTGCTGGAAATGAGGTGAGCTTCCTACCCCCTCCCTTGGTGCTAGATCTGTAGTTATCTAGGTGAGATGTTGACTCAAGAGAGTCTAGACATGGGAGATGGAGATTTCTTTAGGAAGGGCCTTGCTAGAACGTGTGTTCTAATGACTAGACATCTTCAGCCTCCCCCTCTTCAAAGTGATGATGGGGGTGTCTTCATCAAGAAGAATGGACTTGAGAGGGAGAATAAGGGTGTAGGAGCCTTTGGTTGTGATTTGGGTAAATGAACTTGAGGAGGAAGATGAACCGATGCCGTTCATTCCGCTTCAAGATGCGTGCAGAATCTGTGTTATGCACGCAGCGACCTTCTTGGTTTTGTTCAAGCAAGAAAGGGTCAGATATGGGCTTTCAACAAAACATGAAAGTTGTATCCCTTGAAATTACCTTTCCAATGAGTGGTTACATGCCTTCAGGAGAAGCCTGTAGCCACAGCAATGTCCAATTAAAGATAGGGCTATAAACTAAGCGCACAGAATTTGTATTCTGTACGCTGCTGGCTTTGGAGCCAATTTCATGTGAGTTCTAGTGTTATTTTGGTTACGACCTGAACCATAAAATTGTAGCCGATGGAAATACCTTTCCATCGAGGGGTTACACACACTCACCGGATTCTCGTAGCCTTGGGAATCCTCAGTTGAAGTTGCTGTCCAGATTTATTCTACACCTAAAATTCTTAGTTGTGTTTAATGTGGATTTAGATCCGGTGGAATTAGTGTTGCAATCTAACTCGAGATCCAGTGAACTATTTTGGGATAATCATCATAGTGATATGAAGGTTGATGTTTATAAATTTGAGTTCATACAATGAATTGTGAGCAAGCTTAATTGAACGAAAGGGTTGGATATAAATTGGTGGACTATCGTTTATGTGCATTGTTCATATCATGTTGAAATCATTGGGAATGACATGAAGATGATTAAACTATGGTCTTTGTGTACGTTGAATTGATAGGAGGAAATTTAGTCGTCCAATGCTTAGAGTGTCGTCTCCCTACGGGTAGCATTGTGGAAGTTAGCAAGTGCGGAGTTGGCCGTCACTAGCTGGGATGATGTTGAGATGAGTAAAGTTGGACGGTTGGGCTTGGTCCTCGGTGTTCATTTCCCAATGCTCCTTCCATGTTAAATGGATGGTTGGTCTTGGTCCTCGTTTTTTCTGAGGCTCCTTCCATGCCACGATATTATGGAATTGCGTACGGTGTGAGTCGACACGCGGTGTCGTAATCCTGGGTTAAGGATAGTGTGGCTGGTCTACGGGCTCGCCAATCGTCACACCGATGGGAGTTGACAGATAGACCTTGGTCGGTTGGGCTTGGTCCTCGGTGTTCACGTCCCGAGGATCCTTCCGTGCCAAGTGAACGGTGGGGCTTGGTCCTCGTGCTCATTTACGAGGCTCTCCATGTCACGCATAGGCCAGTTCGGGGCTAGGATCTTGGTGCACATCTACCCAAGAGAACCCGCTGGGTCGTAGTATGCATGGGATCCACTGTTGTGTTCTTAGCGTAGAGGCGTACGGAGTCCTAAGTGGAGTAGTGTGGATACCCACTTAGTAGTAGAAGTGCCCGTTATACTGTCACTGCCTTGCCACGACGGATGGTTCCTGAGAGGTTAGCTACCTGCTCAAAAAGTGGGAACTACCAGTCTTTGTCGATATAGCGATTGCATGTGCGTGATCATGGGTGTGTTATTGCATCGTATACATAACATTACACCTCATTACATGCACAAGACCCTCATCGTATAAGCTTGTATGGGCACTCCTATACGATGAGTTACTTATTGCTGAACGATCCTAAACTTATATGCTTGTATGGGCACCCATATAAGTTGAGTTACTTTCTGTTATAACTCTATATTCATATGCTGTGATAGATTGTAGAACTACTAGAACCTCTTATTACTTTTTACACCACTTTCTTGTTATACTCCTGCTATTATACATATATTGTACCCTGTCCATTTCTCCGCCCGGTGCTGAGGAGTCGCCGGGGGAGCGGTTGTGAAGCCAGTTAGTCTTTATGACTAACGGTTGTTACGTCTTCCATTTTAAGAGGAAACCTAGCAGGTGGAGCAGCACGTTATGGAGCCAATCAGCCAGGCCAGGACGACAGCGCCTTAAGGGACGGTGCCATCGCTACCGTCTGTTACAGATGTGAGTGATGAGAGTTTTGTTGTAGCCCTTCGGGGCAATTTTATAAGTACACTCTGACTATATAGAAGCATGTTTTAGCTTCTCAACTGTTGTACTTTTGGACTCATGACTTTTTGTGGATTGACTTCTTCCTATTATTATGGTTGGGTTGGCATATATATGTTGATATTGGTTATAGCCGGCAGAATGGGCGTCTTGTGGTACAAGCTAGCTCGTATGCTAGTGCTACCCTAAGGCAGCTATTCTGGACATAAGACCACTCTCATGTCGTGTCTTGTGTTCCGGGAGGGGGATCTTACAAATGGTATTCGCTTGCTACAATCCTGAACTGAGGAAGTCAATTAACAATGGTGCCACCCCCGTTTGTTTAGTCCGTTTGTGGGCAAACTGACTTAGCGGAAGCGGTGGTGTGCCCATATATAATTCACACTAAGTTTGTCCATCTTTGACCTTAGATTAGCCGACCTAACCTTAAGTTTGTACCCTATGTGTAGATCCCAGTATATGCTGAGCCAGTGAGGGGCACCCCGGCCCCGTCCGTACCTACTATAAGACCCCTTTTTTTTTCTTTTTAAACCACCGGGGTCTTAGCCCAGAATTGCCGCTTTGCGGTGGCACCGACTCACGAGAAGGCCGCCTGTAACACCCCTATCCGTCACATAGCATATAGCAGTAGGTCCGGCCGGGACCCGACGCCATATACTACGGACAGACCGGTTGGTTACGCGTTGAAACCATACAACCAATCAGAGCGTCCTACACAACTAGCGGAAGAAATTTAATTAAGTTGCAAAAAGATAAGAACCCTGCCACAAAGCATGAATGTCCACTACAACCCAGGAATGAGTACATACACAAAAGAGAACTGGCCTTAAGGCCTTACATTGTTCACTTAACAAAATAGTGTTTTCAGACCTCGGCTCGCAGGCCGGCCATACATGAATGAACGGGAAAAACATAACAATTTAGGCCTTCGAGGGCCGGCACAGCAACAAGGGCTTTAGCCCGCTATTTCCCGCTCGGCTCCGCAGCACCTGCAAGCAACAAACCACCGCCCGGTGGCAAACAATAGCAACGGTCAGCAAAGCTGACCAAATTATAACGATCCCGCCCCCACAATCGGGGCGGGGATGTTCTTTCCCTGCACTTTATTAGTATAGGCATTTATAAAAGGTAATTGCACATCACCACAGGCGTAGGCTCGTACGGCCACACACCCCGTGCACTCAGGGCACATTCTCGGCGAACCGGCCAACGTCACGTCAATTCAAGCCATAGATGTTCCCGATCCACCACCGCCTCTAGGACGGTGATCCACATGAGCAATTTGTCTCCTTAGCCTTGGTCACGACAATTTAAGCCATAGACCGCCGAAGACCCTCGTCCATGCCAACGGTCCTACCGAACGACATAGACCGGGTACGGTTCCGCTTGACCCGTGCTCATACCGCAACGACAATTTAAGCCATATGCGCAGGTCAAGACTCGCCGAGTCCCGTTTCCGCTACAAAATCACATAACCCAGTTATGTTCACGTTGGCTCCCCGGCCTCCGTGTTGGCAAAACCTGCTTTTGCCCAGTTTTCCGGGTGCACCTTAGAGTTAATCTCTAAGATTCCCTGATGCAATCTACCACGTAGAAAAACCCGAAAACACCCAAACATCCGGAGTCTTGCCCGGTTCAAATGCAATGCAACATCACCGATTCAGACCAACAGGTCCGAATAGGCTTCACACACAATGCCTATGTCCGTTTACGCATACGGACTCTACACAAGGGGGACTTCACATATCTACCCCAAGGAGCGCTCCACTCTTCGCTCACTCGCGAGAGCGGGATTCCTATGCAAGGAAAAGAGGGCTTCACATGCCCAAGATAAAGAATCGTTACCCTTGCGTTCTTCCGTGGCGCCATCGCAAACTACACGGCTAGATAGCTTCGCAACGTCGTCGCCTCCGCGGATCTGGGCTCGGATCGCGATTTGGAGCTTCGAACCTCCTCCGGCGGCCGGATTTTGGCCTCACACCACCAAGGAGCTCTCCCCTCTCTCTAGGATGTAGAAAGAGAAACTCAAGTTGAAATGAGGGTTTCTCCCCCCATTTCCCAGCTAATAACCCCCCAGGAGCAGCCCCCACCGTCAGATCCAGATCCAAGGGAATGAACGGCCGAGATTAGATCCAAAATAATAAAACTTGGGCCGAACACGGGTTGGCACACGGCCGTGTGCCTGGCCGTGTAGCTCATTCGCCGATCGACACGGGTCCTGACACGGCCGTGTGCCACGGGCCGTGTTACCTGGAGCTTCAGAACGATCGTCGGGCTTCATGAACACGGCTTCGAACACGGCCGTGTTCGAGGCCGTGTGCCCCACACACGGCTTGAGACACGGCCGTGTGTCTCAGGCCGTGTACTTCTCTGACTCGAGACTGCACAAAACCACTGAACACGGGTAGGCACACGGCCGTGTGCCTGGCCGTGTGCCCCTGTTCAGACCTCCAAAAGTGCTGATTGATCGCCCCGCGATCAACTCCGAGGTTGGGGTCTTACAACTCCCTCCCCTTTAAGAGAATTTCGTCCCGAAATTAAGAACAAAGACTACACAAAAAAATAAACATAACGAGTACCTGAGGGGAACAACTCGGGGTACTCCTCGCGCATTGACTGCTCTCGCTCCCAAGAGAGCTCCTCGCGTCCGCAGTTATCCCAACGGACCTTCACCATTCTGATTTCCTTGTTCCGAAGCCGCTTGACTTCGAAATCCTCAATAGATATGGGCTTGACTTTCGTTGTCAACCCTTCCTCAACCGGTACTTGGTCGGCCGCTAACACCTGCTAAGGCTCTTGCACTACCTTCCGCAAAACCGAGATGTGGAATACATCGTGCAAAGTACTTAACTCTGCTGATAACCTCAACCTATAAGCTGCTTCTCCGATCCGCTCCAGAATCTCAAATGGCCCAAGGTATCTCGGACTCAACTTTTTCAAGCGTCGAATCCGTGAGACACCCTTGAACGGCTTGATCTTCAAGTACACCCAATCGCCAACACTGAATTCCACGTTCCTATGCTTGGCATTATAATACTTGGCTTGCCTATCCTGGGCAATCCGCAACCGCTCCCGTATAGTATGCACTAAAGAAGTGGCATCTTCAATGTCTTGACGCTGATAAAGCTTGGACTCACCCGTTTCTAACCACGACAACGGCGTGCGACATTTTCTTTCGTAAAGAGCTTTGAACGGCGCCATCTGAATGCTTGCTTGATAACTATTGTTATAAGCAAATTCGACCAAGTATAGGTGGTCCTCCCACCTCTTACTGAAGTCCAACGTACACATGCGGAGCATGTCTTCCAAGGTTCTGTTGACTCTCTCGGTCTGGCCATCCGTCTGCGGATGAAACGCCGTGCTAAACTTCAGTTTGGAGCCCAACAATTGATGCACTAGTCTCCAGTCATTGGACGTGAAACGCCCATCGCGATCACTCACAATACTGCGGGGCACCCCGTGCAAGAGCATAATGCTATCCACATAGAGCTTTGCCAACTTCTCTACTAAATCATCCTTCCTCATCGGTAAGAAATGCGACACTTTCGTCAATCTGTCAATGATCACCCAAATGGCGTCGTTTCCCTTCTGCGATCTTGGCAATCCATGCACAAAATCCATGGATATGTCGTCGAATTTCCACTCCGGTATAGGAAAGGATTTCAGAAATCCTCCTGGCTTTTGGCACTCCGCCTTCACCAAGGCGCACGTTTGGCATTTAGCCACGTACAACGCCACATCTTTCTTAAGCCCCGGCCACCAAAACAGCTTCTTGAGATCACGATACATCTTCGTGCTCCCTGGGTTGATTGAGTACTTGGTATGATGAGCCTCGTACATCAACTCCGCCCGGAGGTTACCCCCACTCGGGACGCACAACCGATGATCCTTTCTTAACAAACCATCATCCACCGAGAACTGGGAATTTGACCCATCCAGAGCGGCCTCCATAAGCTCTTTCATGGAGTCATCTAACTCCAATGCCTGCCGAACCCGGTCAGCCAGGTCATACTGCACTTCTGTCCAGTTTAACATTGCTTTGGCGCTCGTCTGCTTGTCAACGCAATAGATCTCAAGCTCCTCCAACTCCCGCACTAGCCGCTCATCATGCACCGACAACCAGTTGGCTCGGGCGGGAGCCCTGCGGCTCAGCGCATCCGCAACTCCGTTGTCCTTCCCGGGTACATAATGTATCTTGAAGGTGTAGTCCCCCAGGAACTCCATCCACCTCCTCTGCCTCATATTAAGGTCCTTTTGATCCAACAAGTATTTTAGGCTCTTGTGATCGGTGTATATATCGACTCTTACGCCGTATAGGTAGTGCCTCCATAACTTGAGTGCAAAAATCACGGCCGCCAACTCCAAGTCGTGCACCGGATAATTTCTTTAATGCACTTTCAGCTGACGCGATCCATACGCGATCACACTTCCATGCTGTAACAATACGCAGCCCAAGCCACTTCCCGAAGCGTCGCTATACACCTCAAAGCCCTCGGTCCCACTCGGCGAACTAAGCACTGGCGCCGTGGTCAACCGCCTCTTCAGCTCCTCAAAAGCTTGCACGCACTCTTGCGTCCACAAGAATTTCTGATCCTTCCTTGTCAACTTCGTGAGAGGTAACGCTACCCGCGAGAAGTTCTCTACGAAGCACCTGTAATATCCGGCAAGCCCGAGAAAACTACGGACTTCCGCGACAGAAGATAACGCAGGCCACTCCTGTAACGTCCCAATTCGCGCTAGGCCCCTTGTTTGCGTATTTGAGTCAAGGGGCTGTGGTGAGCCCAATGGGGGATGTGGGGGAGCAGGTGCGGACGTGCGGAAAATGAGGAAAACAAGGCAAAACAGCATTTTTGGCTGACACGGGTATGGACACGGCCGTGTCCATACCCGTGTGCTTCATAAAAATAGGCTTACCAGTCAGAGAGGTACACGGTATTGGGACACGGGCGTGTCCCTGGCCGTGTGCCAAGGACACGGGTTGGGACACTGGCGTGTCCCTAGCCGTGTGCCAAGGACACGGGTCAGGACACGGCCGTGTCCCTACCCGTGTGCCGCAACCCTGACCCGGCAGAAAGTGGATCTGGGAGGAACACGGCCCTAGACACGGCATGCCACACGGCCGTGTCACCTGAACACGGGTAGGAACACGGCCGTGTGCCTACCCGTGTCTGCGATGTATAAAAAGGAAAAAGTTGGAAACCCTAGCATTCATTCTCCTTTCTTCTGCCCCGAAATTCCTGAGAGAGTTCTTGGCTGGAGGAGGAGGAAGAGCTTGCCGGAGCCATCTTTGGAGGAATCAAAACGCCGCCATCGTCAAGGGAAAAATAATGCCGCCGCGAAGGAGTGCGAGGCTCATGGCCGGCCATGGTGGTACCGCTGGACTTGAGGTGAGCTTCCTCCCCTCTCCCTTGGTGCTAGATCTATAGTTATGATAGGAGAGACATCGACTCCATAGAGTCTTGATGTGAGGAGGAGAGTTCTTAGGTTAAAGCCATACCTAGGTTTTCTAGGTTTAGTCTCCCTCAACCTTCTCATCATTCAAAGAGGAGATGAGAGGGGTTTTCGTTGAGGGTTTGGCTTTGAAAGGAGAAATAAGGTTGGGTGATTTCTGGAGAAGTTTATGCGAGGCCGTTGCAAGGAAGAAGATGAACGGATGCCGTTCATCTCGCCTTAAGATGCGTGCAGAAATCTGATTTCTGCACGCTGCGACCTTCGTGGCCAATTTCGGAGGTGTTCTGGCCAAATCTGGGTGAATGACTCAACACGAAAGTCGTAGCCCTCGAAATTACCTTTCCAACGAGTGGTTGCTCGTTTTCATGCGATACCTGTAGCCACGGGAAAGCTGGTTCGAGTCCGCTGCGTTCGGGAAAATTCCTGTACAGGAAACTATTTCCTGTACGCATTCGAGTTGAATTTCTGGTATGTTGCAACCAGATCTGGGTGATCGACTCAACACGAAAGTCGTAGCCCTCGCGAATACCTTTCCAACGAGGGGTTGTGCATTGTGATCGGATTCCTGTAGCTCCGGGAATCCCAGTTTTAGTATCGGACTACCCTATGTTATTGCACTTGTTAAATTATAATGCTAGCACTCTTGCAATGATTGTGATTTACTCATTTGTTATCTTGCTCCCATATATCTATAATGTTGTTGTTACTATAATTTAGTATGGTTACACGTTTGGTCGTGCAATAAGGAATAACTATGCAATAGTAGGGAAATGGATTGGATGGGAAGGCTAGTGATTAAGAGTTGAGATTGGTATTGAATTTATTTATATAGTTTGATGTTGAACATATTAATTATGCGAAGTATTGAGGTGAAATCAGTGAATAGAGGGACGTGAATATGATGAACACTATGTGAGGAGTATTTTGTAACCGTAATCCGAGCCCAAGGGGTTTATTAACAACCGATGCTTAGAGTGGTAGTCTCCCTACGGGTAGCATCGAGTGAGTTGTTTTGGGGCATGTGATGTGCGACGATTCATCGTGTCGCGGTGTTGAGATAATGAATGTGGCAGGTCTACGGGTTCGCCAGTCGTCACACCGATGGGAGCCAATGGGTAGACCTTGGGCGGTAGGGTTAGATACTTGGTGTCCATAACCCGAGATCTCCTCCGCGCCATGAGAACGGTTGGGCTTGCACCTCGTGCGTTTCCGAGGTTCCATCCGGTTCGAAATCAAAGGCCAGGTTGGGCTGTGTTCTTGGTGCACATTTACCCAAGACCCCTTCTGAGCCGTAGTACGCATGTGAGCTCCGCTGTTGTGTTCTTAGCGTTGAGGCGTACGGGGGCCTAGGATAGGTAGTGTGATACCACCTAGTAGTGGAGACGCCCGCTCCACTGTCGCCGTCTGGCCACGACGGACGACGCCTGAGAGGTTAGCTACCTGCTCGAAAAGTGGGAACTTCTAGTCTGTGTCGACATAGCAACTTGCATGTGCGTGCGCATGAGTCGGTCATAACATAACATTCATAACATGTCATTCATTGCATACACAAGATCCTCATCGTATAAGTTTGTATGGGCACTCTTATACGATGAGTTACATTACTGTTAAGCCGATCCTTAACTTATAAGTTTGTATGGGCACTCTTATAAGTTAAGTTACTATTCTGAGTACTTATACCTACTGTCATTTACTGTTGATATTGGTAGAACTGCTAGTTGTGTAGCGTAGTTTATACTCCACTATAGTTACTGCCCCCTGCTTGTTTACTTGCTTATATATATATACATATTGTACCTTGTTCCTTTCTCCGCCCGGTGCCGAGGAGTCGCCGGGGGAGCGGATGTGAAGCCACTTAGTCTTATGACTAACGGTTGCTACGTCTTCCTTTTTAGGAGGAAACCCCGCAGGTAGAGCGGCAACGGACTATGCAGCAGGACAGCCAGGCCCGGATGATAGGACCTGAGGTGGTGGTGCCATCGGCACCGTCAGTGACAGTAGTGAGTGTTTTCATGTAGCCGTTTGGCAAAACATTTCTAGACTCTTGTTTATTTGTACAAGCATGTTGTGCTTGTTATCTTCCGCTATTCTTGGACTTTAACTTAGTTGTGAACTGAACTGCTTTTAGTTTTACTTTTCTGTTATGGTTGGGTTGGCATAATTGTTGTGATATGGATTGTAGCCGGCGGAATAGGCGTCTTGTGGTAAAGGCTAACCCGTGCGTTAGTGCTACCGCAAGGCGGCTATTTCGGGCATAAGACTCCCCTCGTGCCGTGTGTTGTGTTCCGGGAGGGGGGTCTTACAAATGGTATCAGAGTAAGCCGATCTTCACCCACAGCAGTCAGGTAACAATGGGCCACTCCCGTTCGATTAGTCGGTTTGGGGACAAACCGACTTAGCGGAAGCAGTGGTGTGCCCATCTGTAATTCACACTAAGTTGTCCAACTTTGACATTAGTTTTAGCCAACCTGACCCTAGTTTGTACCTTGCGTATAGGTCCCAGCGCAGGTGGAGCCGGTTGGGGGCACTCCTACCCCTTCCGTCCCTTCACAATTCCAGCAGTCGGAACTGGGACAAACGCTGTCAGCCATATTGGATGCATTTAAAGCCCAGCAAGCTCCGGTGCAACAACAAGCGCCAAGCTCCAACTGGTTGAGCACCTTCCGTGCCCTGTCCCCTCCTGCTTATCTTGGGACAGAATCGCCGGTGCGCACCGAGGAATGGCTTGATACCGTGCAGGAATTGATGGCTGGCATAAGATGTCCGAACAGCATGGCGGTGACATTGGTAGTGACGCTGCTAGAGCTGCACGCCAAAAGGTGGTGGAAGTCCCTCATGGGCTCCATCTTCCAAGGGCGGTTGTACACGGACATCGGTTGGAACGAGTTCACCGAGGCTTTTCTGGAGCACTTCATCCCTTCTTCTGCTCGGGATGGACTTGAAGAAAAATTTCTGCAGCTGAAGCAGGGATCGAATTCGGTAACGGAGTACCAGAGGGAGTTCCAACACCTCGCTAGGTTTGCCGATTCCTATGAGTTGGACGATAGAGGCTATGCGAAGCGCTTCTATAAAGGGTTAAGGGACCCCCTGAGGCAGGCCCTTTTGTTTATAGCCGATGGAAGCCTGGCAGAAATCATTGACATGGCAAAGAGACTGGAGGCGGACCACATGGGATGTGGCAAGAGACCTGCGGAAGGTGTAATTGAAGTCGGCCCTAGTAATAGAAGGCGGAATGATCATGGCAGAGGAAGGGGAAACTACAGAGGCGGTCGGTGGGTCAACCGGAACTATCGGGTGGAGTACCCAACTCCGCAACCACTACCTTTACCACCACCACCGCAGCAGCAATATTATCAACAACCTGGGGGCCGACGTGAGATGATATGTTTTGAGTGCAATCAACCGGGGCATGTCCGACGAGTTTGCCCGCGACTGATCGGTGGTGCCCCTATTGCTCCCCCTCCAGTAGCTCCACGGGGACGAGGGCACATGCGTGGCCGAGGAAGAGGACCACCAGGGAGAAATCAAGGACATGCACGGGAGCATGTATTCGCATTGGATATGACTCAGGAGAGAAATCTGCAGGAAGTCATCACCGGTACGTGCAAAATTTATTAATATTATATGACTTGTTAGATTTACGATACAAATGTTACGCGCAATTTTGAACGGTGATTACCTTTTTGGAACCTAGGCACCGTCATGGTTAGCGGGAAGCCCGCCTATACGTTATTTGACACGGGTGCGTCTCACTCGTTCATTTCGGAGGACTTCGTGAAGGACTTGGAGGGAGTGCAACACTTCACGGGCATTACTCAAAGGGTGCGCCTTCCGGACGGCTCTGAGATGACGTCGTCAGCAAGTTGCGACTTCGACACCCTTATTGGAGGAAAGTTCTTTGAAACTCCGGCAACAGTGTTAAGAATCCCGGAGTTCGATCTCATCCTGGGCATGAGGTGGTTGGACTGGCACCACGCCAGGATCAATTGTGCGGAGAAGCAAGTTATGTTGAGGCATGGAGACTCGGAAGTCATCTTCCAAGGTATTAAATTCGCACCCCGTAAATTATTGTCTTCAATCCAAGTTATGAAATCTCATATGGAAGGGGACGAGGTCTATGTAATTTGCTTCGAGTTGAAGAAATTGACATTAGAGGTCAAGGATGTGCGGGTGGTGCGAGAATTTCCCGAGGTATTTCCCGAGAAATTGCCAGGACTACCCCCGCATAGGGAAGTGGACTTCCAAATCAAGCTAATTTCGGGTGCCAAGCCCGTCTCGCGAGCTCCATACCGAATGGCTCCGAAGGAACTTGCAGAGTTTAGAGTCCAGCTTCAGGAATTGGTGGAAGCAGGGTTCGTTCGCCCAAGCTCGTCGCCTTGGGGAGCGCCCGTTTTGTTCGTCAAAAAGAAGGATGGCACCTTGCGGTTATGTATTGATTATCGAGAGTTGAACCGGTTAACGGTGCGGAACACCTATCCCCTACCGCGCATTGATGAATTATTTGATCAATTGGTGGGATCGTATTGGTTCTCCAAGTTAGATCTGCGTTCGGGATATTATCAGCTGAGGATACAAGAAGATGACATTCAGAAGACGGCGTTCAGTTCGAGATATGGTTTGTACGAATTCACCGTGATGCCGTTTGGGCTCACAAACGCCCCTTCCGCCTTTATGAGCTTGATGAACAAGGTGTTCGGCCCTTATTTGGACATCTTTGTCATCGTGTTTATCGATGATATCCTAGTCTACTCCAAGACTGAAGCAGAACACGCCGAACATCTAACTTTAGTGCTGAGGAAACTGAAGGAGCACACTTTGTTTGCCAAGTTCAGCAAATGCGAGTTTTGGCTTCGAGAGGTCGCGTTCTTGGGCCATGTGATTAGTGGAGCGGGGCTAGCTGTAGATCCGGCCAAGGTGCGGGCCGTGAAGGAGTGGTCGCCATTGAAGTCAGCGGCTGACATACGAAGTTTTCTTGGACTTGCCGGGTACTATCGCAAGTTCGTGAAAGGCTTCTCGAAGATCGCCCTTCCCCTTACCACACTGACAAAGAAGGGTGTGCCGTTTGAATGGACACCCCAGTGCGAAGCTGCATTCCAAGAGTTGAAAGACAGATTGACGACTGCACCCATCCTAGCTCTTCCATCTGGGAAGGAGGGCTTCCAAGTTTACACGGATGCGTCGTATCAAGGGATGGGAGCTGTGTTGATGCAGAATGGGCATGTGATCGCTTATGCTTCAAGACAGTTGAAGAAGCATGAAGCCAGCTACCCGGTGCATGATCTAGAGTTGGGAGCGGTGGTATTCGCCTTGAAGATGTGGAGGCATTATTTATATGGCGTCCACTGCGAGATCTACTCGGATCACAAAAACCTGAAGTACGTGCACACCCAAAAAGAGTTAAACTTGAGACAGCGGCGGTGGTTGGAGTTCTTGTGCGACTACGAGTTCACCTTGAACTACCACCCCGGGAAGGTTAATTCCGTAGCTGATGCCTTGAGTCGAAAGGCACCGGGAACGAGCACGGAATCCCGCTTGATGAGGATGGAGTTAATCCGAACGCTACAGGAGATGGAAATCACTTTGGTCTTTAAGAATCAACCGGAAGAGTATACAGAATATTTGGCCGCGATGAGTATAGTTTGCAACATACGAGACCGGATCCGTACGGAACAAAAGAAGGATGCGGCTTTAACCCCGGCTTTCAAGTCAATGGAGGATGGGACTACGGAAGAATACTCCCTAAAAGACGGCCTCGTCCATTTTCGTGGCCGGCTTTACATCCCCGAAGGTGACAACATTCGGGAGGATATTCTAAAGGAGGCCCATTGCTCCAAGTACTCGGTGCACCCGGGGATCGCGAAGATGTACACCGATTTGAGAAAAACAATGTGTTGGCCGGGCATGAAGAGGGATGTCAAGTACTTCGTTACTCATTGTGTGGCTTGCCAAATGGTGAAGGCGGAGTGTAGAAGCCCCGGTGGAATGCTACAGTCGTTGCCCATTCCCGAATGGAAATTCGAGGACATCTCCATGGACTTCGTCCACGGGTTACCTCGCTCGCGCTCGGGGAATGATTCTGTGTGGGTGATAGTTGACCGGTTGACCAAGGTAGCCCGATTTATCCCAATGAAGAAGGAGGCGCAAGTGGGCGTCTTAGTGCGTCTCTTTGTGGAACAATTTGTGCGGTACCATGGTGTGCCAAAGACGATCGTCTCCGACCGGGATGGTCGGTTTACTTCAAGAGAATGGAGGGCTATACAGGCTTATTTGGGCTCGCGCCTCGCCTTTAGCACAGCCTTTCACCCACAAACGGACGGGCAATCTGAACGAACCATCCGAACATTGGAGGACCTATTGAGGTTGTGTGTGCTAGATAAAGGAGAACCATGGGAGAGACTCTTACCTCTCGTGGAGTTCTCTTATAATAACAGTCATCAAGCTAGTATTGGAATGGCACCTCATGAAGCTTTGTATGGAAGGAGGTGTAGAACACCCTTGTCCTGGGTGCAAGACGAAGATCCGAAGACATTGGGAAATGAGTATATTGATGACACGGATGCGGTGGTTAGGTTGATCCGGAATCGAATGCTAGAGGCTCAAAGCCGACAGGCGAAATATTACAACGCAAGGCACCGTATGGTAGAGTTTCAAGTGGGTGATAAGGTGTTCCTGAAGATTCGACCGATGCACGGAGTGTCACGAGTACGTGGAGTCAAGAAGCTCAGCCCAAGGTATGTTGGGCCCTATGTTGTAGTGGAAAGGATTGGCCCTCTGGCCTATCGATTGGAGTTACCACCGGAGCTGGAGAACCTTCACGACGTGTTCCATGTATCGTCGCTTCGGAAGGCTTTGTTGCGACCTGAACAGTATATCCCCACGGCGGATGGTGCCGTGGCGTCTGATAGGTCTGTGCGACTGGAGCCGGTGCGGATCATTGATAACGAGACAAGGACCTTGCGCCGCAAAAGTGTTCCCTTGGTGAAGGTGCTATGGTCTAATCACGGGAAGGAAGAGTGCACATGGGAGCCAAGGGATTTGATGCAAGAGCGCTACCCGGAATTATTTACTCCAGGTAAAAATTTTATTTGAAAGCATAGTTTCCTTTTATGTGTTTCACTCCCGTAGCCTTACCCTGATTTCGGGGACGAAATCTTTTATTTTGTTTATAGGATTTGTAACGTCCCAATTCGCGCTAGGCCCCTTGTTTGCGTATTTGAGTCAAGGGGGCTGTGGTGAGCCCAATGGGGGATGTGGGGGAGCAGGTGCGGACGTGCGGAAAATGAGGAAAACAAGGCAAAACAGCATTTTTGGCTGACACGGGTATGGACACGGCCGTGTCCATACCCGTGTGCTTCATAAAAATAGGCTTACCAGTCAGAGAGGTACACGGCATTGGGACACGGGCGTGTCCCTGGCCGTGTGCAAAGGACACGGGTTGGGACACGGGCGTGTCCCTAGCCGTGTGCCAAGGACACGGGTCGGGACACGGCCGTGTCCCTACCCGTGTGCCGCAACCCTGACCCGGCAGAAAGTGGATCTGGGAGGAACACGGCCCTAGACACGGCATGCCACACGGCCGTGTCACCTGAACACGGGTAGGAACACGGCCGTGTGCCTACCCGTGTCTGCAAAGTATAAAAAGGAAAAAGTTGGAAACCCTAGCATTCATTCTCCTTTCTTCTGCCCCGAAATTCCTGAGAGAGTTCTTGGCTGGAGGAGGAGGAAGAGCTTGCCGGAGCCATCTTTGGAGGAATCAAAACGCCGCCATCGTCAAGGGAAAAATAATGCCGCCGCGAAGGAGTGCGAGGCTCATGGCCGGCCATGGTGGTACCGCTGGACTTGAGGTGAGCTTCCTCCCCTCTCCCTTGGTGCTAGATCTATAGTTATGATAGGAGAGACATCGACTCCATAGAGTCTTGATGTGAGGAGGAGAGTTCTTAGGTTAAAGCCATACCTAGGTTTTCTAGGTTTAGTCTCCCTCAACCTTCTCATCATTCAAAGAGGAGATGAGAGGGATTTTCGTTGAGGGTTTGGCTTTGAAAGGAGAAATAAGGTTGGGTGATTTCTGGAGAAGTTTATGCGAGGCCGTTGCAAGGAAGAAGATGAACGGATGCCGTTCATCTCGCCTTAAGATGCGTGCAGAAATCTGATTTCTGCACGCTGCGACCTTCGTGGCCAATTTCGGAGGTGTTCTGGCCAAATCTGGGTGAACGACTCAACACGAAAGTCGTAGCCCTCGAAATTACCTTTCCAACGAGTGGTTGCTCGTTTTCATGCGATACCTGTAGCCACGGGAAAGCTGGTTCGAGTCCGCTGCGTTCGGGAAAATTCCTGTACAGGAAACTATTTCCTGTACGCATTCGAGTTGAATTTCTGGTATGTTGCAACCAGATCTGGGTGATCGACTCAACACGAAAGTCGTAGCCCTCGCGAAGACCTTTCCAACGAGGGGTTGTGCATTGTGATCGGATTCCTGTAGCTCCGGGAATCCCAGTTTTAGTATCGGACTACCCTATGTTATTGCACTTGTTAAATTATAATGCTAGCACTCTTGCAATGATTGTGATTTACTCATTTGTTATCTTGCTCCCATATATCTATAATGTTGTTGTTACTATAATTTAGTATGGTTACACGTTTGGTCGTGCAATAAGGAATAACTATGCAATAGTAGGGAAATGGATTGGATGGGAAGGCTAGTGATTAAGAGTTGAGATTGGTATTGAATTTATTTATATAGTTTGATGTTGAACATATTAATTATGCGAAGTATTGAGGTGAAATCAGTGAATAGAGGGACGTGAATATGATGAACACTATGTGAGGAGTATTTTGTAACCGTAATCCGAGCCCAAGGGGTTTATTAACAACCGATGCTTAGAGTGGTAGTCTCCCTACGGGTAGCATCGAGTGAGTTGTTTTGGGGCATGTGATGTGCGACGATTCATCGTGTCGCGGTGTTGAGATAATGAATGTGGCAGGTCTACGGGTTCGCCAGTCGTCACACCGATGGGAGCCAATGGGTAGACCTTGGGCGGTAGGGTTAGATACTTGGTGTCCATAACCCGAGATCTCCTCCGCGCCATGAGAACGGTTGGGCTTGCACCTCGTGCGTTTCCGAGGTTCCATCCGGTTCGAAATCAAAGGCCAGGTTGGGCTGTGTTCTTGGTGCACATTTACCCAAGACCCCTTCTGAGCCGTAGTACGCATGTGAGCTCCGCTGTTGTGTTCTTAGCGTTGAGGCGTACGGGGGCCTAGGATAGGTAGTGTGATACCACCTAGTAGTGGAGACGCCCGCTCCACTGTCGCCGTCTGGCCACGACGGACGACGCCTGAGAGGTTAGCTACCTGCTCGAAAAGTGGGAACTTCTAGTCTGTGTCGACATAGCAACTTGCATGTGCGTGCGCATGAGTCGGTCATAACATAACATTCATAACATGTCATTCATTGCATACACAAGATCCTCATCGTATAAGTTTGTATGGGCACTCTTATACGATGAGTTACTTTACTGTTAAGCCGATCCTTAACTTATAAGTTTGTATGGGCACTCTTATAAGTTAAGTTACTATTCTGAGTACTTATACCTACTGTCATTTACTGTTGATATTGGTAGAACTGCTAGTTGTGTAGCGTAGTTTATACTCCACTATAGTTACTGCCACCTGCTTGTTTACTTGCTTATATATATATACATATTGTACCTTGTTCCTTTCTCCGCCCGGTGCCGAGGAGTCGCCGGGGGAGCGGATGTGAAGCCACTTAGTCTTATGACTAACGGTTGCTACGTCTTCCTTTTTAGGAGGAAACCCCGCAGGTAGAGCGGCAACGGACTATGCAGCAGGACAGCCAGGCCCGGATGATAGGACCTGAGGTGGTGGTGCCATCGGCACCGTCAGTGACAGTAGTGAGTGTTTTCATGTAGCCGTTTGGCAAAACATTTCTAGACTCTTGTTTATTTGTACAAGCATGTTGTGCTTGTTATCTTCCGCTATTCTTGGACTTTAACTTAGTTGTGAACTGAACTGCTTTTAGTTTTACTTTTCTGTTATGGTTGGGTTGGCATAATTGTTGTGATATGGATTGTAGCCGGCGGAATAGGCGTCTTGTGGTAAAGGCTAACCCGTGCGTTAGTGCTACCGCAAGGCGGCTATTTCGGGCATAAGACTCCCCTCGTGCCGTGTGTTGTGTTCCGGGAGGGGGGTCTTACAACTCCCGTATCGCAACAATCTTCGCCGGATCCACCGCTATACCTTCCCCACTCACTATATGACCAAGGAACGCTACCGAGGGTAGCCAGAACTCGCACTTGGAGAACTTTGCGTAAAGCTCATTCCTCCTCAAAGTCTCCAACACCAAATGCAAATGCTTGAAGTGGTCTTCTTCGCACTGCGAGTATACCAAAATATCGTCAATAAAGACGATCACAAAGCGATCCAGGAAATCTCTGAACGTCCGGTTCATCAGATCCATAAATACCGATGGTGCATTCGTCAGTCCAAACGGCATGACCGTGAACTCGAAATGCCCGTACCTCGTACTGAACGCCGTCTTTAGGATATCACATTCCCTGATCCTCAGCTGATAGTACCCCGACTTCAAGTCCAACTTTGAGTATACAGACGATCCGACTAACTAATCAAAGAGATCATCAATCCTCGGGATCGTGTACTTGTTCTTCTCCGTCAACTTGTTCAATTCTCTGTAGTTGATGCACAGCCGCATACTACCGTCCTTCTTTTTAACGAAGAGGACTGGCGCGCTCCAAGGCGACGAACTTGGACGCACATAACCTTGCTCCATCAGCTCCTCCAGCTGAACCTTCAACTCCGCCATCTCCTTTGGCGCCAACCTATAAGGAGCACGTGACACAGGTTTGGCACCCGGCACGAGCTCGATCGTAAAATCAATCTCTCGCTGCGGTGGGGCTCCGGGAAGGCTATCCGGGAACACATCGGGGTATTCGCAAACCACGAGGATGCTATCCAACGGGGACTTTGGCTCCATAGCCCCCACTATTGCAAAGAACAGCTCTGCACCAGCACGAACTGCCTTCACCACCTGAAGAGCAGACATCAGTGTCTTGCTCGACCCCTTAAGCCCCTCGAAAGTAGTCTCCCGCCCTACACCCAGCTTAACCTCCTTACGGTCGCAATCGATCCAAGCCTTCTGCTCTGACAGCCAATCCATTCCAAAGATAACATCGAACTCTACTAACGGCAATAATGACGCTAGCAAGTCAAACTCTTGGCTCCCTATGTGAACCTTCACGGCACACACTCTGTCCGCACGCATCGAGCACCCATTCGGTAGCAACACATCTAACTTGTCCTTCTCCATCGAAGAAGGGACTCCGATACGCGATATAAACTGTTCAGACAAGAAAGAATGTGAAGCACCAGTGTCGAACAGTGCCCGTGCCGGACTATCGCTAATTACCACAAAGCCTAAGCAAAAGACATTAGCTTAACAAGCAATAGGTAATAGTATTCTCAAGTCAACTTGCATAAATTAACTCATACCTGTCACCACATCCGCTTGCTTGATGGCCTCCTACTGGCCCAAGTTGTAGACTCTAGGCTGAGTCGGAGCATAGTGGGACGCGGTCGACTCCACCGCTTTGCCCTTTTCCTCGTAGGTAGCTCCTTGTTTCCTTTCGGACTTTGAGCGTCCACTCCAGCAGTAACGGGCAAAGTGCCCCGGCTTCCCACACGTGAAACAAGCGCCCGGGGTTCGATTGGTAGTTTCCCCCGAGGCACCTGCAGAAGGAGCTGGACCCGACGTCCTAGACTTCTTGGAGAATCTGCGGTAGCCCGACTTCGACGTAGTCGGCGCCTTGAACTCTGATCTCTTGCCACCAGATTCCCTCTCCTTCTTCGCTTGCACGTTTCTCATATCCTTCTCCAAGGACCGGGCCGAACTGACCAGGGTCATGAAACCCTGCGCCTTGGGCCCCGATAGCAGCAACATCAAATCATCCCTTAGCCCTTCATAAAAGCGGCTCGTCTTGCGCTCCTCGTCTGCGAAGGTAGCGCCGGCATATCTCCCCAACCGAGTAAACTCGTGGAGGTATTCATCAACGGTGCTATCACCCTGCACCAACTTCTGGAATTCGCTCTCTAGCGCGATCCTCTGCGCCGAGGGGAGGTATCGAGCCATAAGTAGTCTCGCAAACTCCTCCATCGGGACTTCGGCCAATGGCCTTCCCCTCAATTGATGCAGCTCTAGGCCCTCCCACCACAGTCTTGCGTCCCCATCCAAAAGGAACGTCGCTATAGTGGTCTTCTGCCACTCTTCAGTTTCCGTCGCAGTCATCACCCTATTGACCCTTGAGAGCCAATCCTCTACTTGGGTCGGGGTTTCGGCCCCCGTGAACACCGGTGGATGAAAGCCCATGACATGCTTCAGTTGTTTTTCAGTTGCTCTCCGAGGCAACTCTGGCTCCACCACCACCTGCTCAACCCTCCTTTGCTCTGCCGTCTGAAGCGGTACTTGCTCTACAGCAGGAGCAGGCTGCTGTACCTGCCTTGCAGGCTGCGCATTAATCATTGCCATGACCGCTTCTGCCACCAACCTAATGGTCTCGGTAGACAAAGGTGTTGCAGGCGTATCGCTTGGCGCACTGCTCGCCTCAGAACCTGGCCGTTCAGACGGCCCAGCACCACTTCTGGTCACCTATAATCGTGCAAAACACCGATAAGCGACCAAACACTACTGCAAACAGCAATTATAGGAACACGCAGGTTCCTCAAACATGTGTATTTTCATTCCTAAGTGAACATTCATGGGTTCTTTTCATGTTATAACGATGACGCACACAATGTGCTCACCACCCCTTAAAGTGAATTCGTCCACGAATTCATTTAAGCGTGACCGAAACCAGAAGTCTGATACCAATTTGTAACACCCCTATCCGTCACATAGCATATAGCAGTAGGTCCGGCCGGGGCCCGATGCCATATACTACGGACAGACCGGTTGGTTACGCGTTGAAACCATACAACCAATCAGAGCGTCCTACACAACACCTAGTGGAAGCAATTTAATTAAGTTGCAAAAAGATAAGAACCCTGCCACAAAGCATGAATGTCCACTACAACCCAGGAATGAGTACATACACAAAAGAGAACTGGCCTTAAGGCCTTACATTGTTCACTTAACAAAATAGTGTTTTCAGACCTCGGCTCGCAGGCCGGCCATACATGAATGAACGGGAAAAACATAACAAATTAGGCCTTCGAGGGCCGGCACAGCAACAAGGGCTTTAGCCCGCTATTTCCCGCTCGGCTTCGCAGCACCTGCAAGCAACAAACCACCGCCCGGTGGCAAACAATAGCAACGGTCAGCAAAGCTGACCAAATTGTAACGATCCCGCCCCCACAATCGGGGCGGGGATGCTCTTTCCCTGCACTTTATTAGTATAGACATTTATAAAAGGTAATTGCACATCACCACAGGCGTAGGCTCGCACGGCCACACACCCCGTGCACTCAGGGCACATTCTCGGCGAACCGGCCAACGTCACGTCAATTCAAGCCATAGACGTTCCCGATCCACCACCGCCTCTAGGACGGCCATCCACATGAGCAATTTGTCTCCTTAGCCTTGGTCACGACAATTTAAGCCATAGGCCGCCGAAGACCCTCGTCCATGCCAACGGTCCTACCGAACGACATAGAACGGGTACGGTTCCGCTTGACCCGTGCTCATACCGCAACGACAATTTAAGCCATATGCGCAGGTCAAGACTCGCCGAGTCCCGTTTCCGCTACAAAATCACATAACCCAGTTATGTTCACGTTGGCTCCCCGGCCTCCGTATTGGCAAAACCCGCTTTTGCCCAGTTTTCCGGGTGCACCTTAGAGTTAATCTCTAAGATTCCCTGATGCAATCTACCACGTAGAAAAACCCGAAAACACCCAAACATCCGGAGTCTTGCCCGGTTCAAATGCAATGCAACATCACCGATTCGGACCAACACGTCCGAATAGGCTTCACACACAATGCCTATGTCCGTTTATGCATACGGACTCTACACAAGGGGGACTTCACATATCTACCCCAAAGAGCGCTCCACTCTTCGCTCACTCGCGAGAGCGGGCTTCCTATGCAAGGAAAAGAGGGCTTCACATGCACAAGATAAAGAATCGTTACCCTTGCGTTCTTCCGCGGCGCCATCGCAAACTACGCGGCTAGAAAGCTTCGCAACGTCGTCGCCTCCGCGGATCTGGGCTCGGATCGCGATTTGGAGCTTCGAACCTCCTCCGGCGGCCGGATTTTGGCCTCACACCACCAAGGGAGCTCTCCCCTCTCTCTAGGATGTAGAAAGAGAAACTCAAGTTGAAATGAGGGTTTCTCCCCCCATTTCCCGGCTAATAACCCCCCAGGAGCAGCCCCCACCGTCAGATCCAGATCCAAGGGAATGAACGGCCGAGATTAGATCCAAAATAATAAAACCTGGGCCGAACACGGGTTGGCACACGGCCGTGTGCCTGGCCATGTAGCTCATTCGCCGATCGACACGGGTCCTGACACGGCCGTGTGCCACGGGCCGTGTTACCTGGAGCTTCAGAACGATCGTCGGGCTTCATGAACACGGCTTCGAACACGGCCGTGTTCGAGGCCATGTGCCCCACACACGGCTTGAGACACGGCCGTGTGTCTCAGGCCGTATATTTCTCTGACTCGAGACTGCACAAAACCACTGAACACGGGTAGGCACACGGCCGTGTGCCTGGCCGTTTCCCCCTGTTCAGACCTCCAAAAGTGCTGATTGATCGCCCCGCGATCAACTCCGAGGTTGGGGTCTTACAACTCCCTCCCCCTTAAGACGGGTAGGCACACGGCCGTGTGCCTGGCCGTGTGCCCCTGAACACGGGTAGGCACACTGCAGCTCAATTGGTGATGAAGGTTGAAAGAACTCCATAGTTAAGCGTGCTTGGGTGAGAGTAGTACTGGGATGGGTGACCTCCTGGGAAGTCCCCGTACGGCCCAACTTAACTTTCGAGTTCGCTCATCAAAGGGAGGATGTGGCCACCAACAACCCGCCTGTGGAGGGAGAGGGGTTGGGGTGCTTGGGCTGCAGCCCGGTAGCGACGCCTAGAGCGGAGCCGTGGCACTGCCACGTTGGATCGGCTAGGGTCGTTACACCGCCACTACAAAACGCCAATTCTGCCGGCACTTTTGGATCACAAGAGAGAGAAGTAATTAAACATAAAATGTAAACAAGTCCACAGAAACATGTAAACAAAAGTGAAATCACATCCAGTCCATCAGTAGAAAATAACAGTAAATAGATAAATGGGCTCGAGCCCGGTACATCAGAGTCCTCACTACAAATCACTCATCGCGGAAGCTATAAAAATACTAATCACTCACGGAACAGGTCGCAGGTGCACCGGTGCTAGACTGACCCACCTCCATGCACACCGTACTCCGCTGGTGCTGGTCCCTGGACTATTGGTCCCTGTCTCCCAACCGGAGCTCCTGTAATGTTGTGGTTCGAAAACCATTAGTCATAAAGACTAAGCCCTATCATCCCCTACCCCTTCCCCCCACGGCTCCTAAGCACCGGGCGGAGAGGAGGAAAGGGAGGCTTCAAAAGTGGAGAATAATCAAGCAGATGACAAGGGAGCTAATCTAACAATTATTTAGAATAAAGTAGGTCTAACAATCCTACGGCAGTAAGTAATAAGGAGGACAATTTATAAGTAGCAATTGTATAAAAAGGCAGGTAGAGAACAATAAGTAAACAAGCAAGTAAATAATTAAGTAACCTTAACTTATATGAATGCCCATACATGCTTATAAGTTAAGGGGTCTTCTGCAAGGCTCCCATCGTATAAAAAGTCCCATACCGATTTATACTTTGGGGTGTCAGTTGTATGCAAATATGAGTGTAGTGATATGCTATGCCATGATTCATGCAAGTGCAAATCACGCACACGACTCTATGCGCACAGACCTTTAGTTCCCCCTGTTCGTGAAGCTAGCTTCACTCCCAGGAACCTCCATAGTGGCAAACGGAGACAGTGGGTCGGGCCCCCCACTCCTAGGCGGGTATCCACACTACCGGGCCTAGCCCTTCCGTACGCCCCTAGAATAAACACAACCTAGAGTATCCGCGTACTACTGCTGGCTATACCCACCAGACTTTCTTTGGCTAAGTGTCCCACACCGCTGAGTCATCACCTTTATTCTTTACTCCAACCCTCGAGCCCTCGGCCCCCCGGACTGTCCCGTCCGTGCATCTACCTTCAGAGCTACCGTCTGAATGGAAACCAAAGCAACTTATTCCTCCTTCCTAGCTACCGGGGTGAATGTGTGTGCAACCCTAATTATACTAGTTGCTCTTTTAATTTATTATTCCTATGTTTTACGTTAGCCCAGGACTGCCCCCGGCATACCCCGTGAAGGGCTCTCAAAGGGCACTAGGAACCAAGACGGCGGCATTACGGCCCGAAGTTACCTTTTGCAAGGCACTTATTGTTATTGGTTGATCTCCCTTAACTCGATCCCCTTTAAGTTACTTTAGATCTAACTCTAGAGTATTAAGACTCTTCCTCTCCTACTCGGGGCGGACGATCTTTTGTCGTTTCCGTACGCCCTTATCCTTAACCAGTCTCGAACTCTACCTATCCTAACCCCAATAATGGACTTAAACTTAGCTTGCCCTAACCAACCAGCAACTACCAAAATTCCATTTCCCAAGTTCATTATCACTCTAGTTCAGTTTCCGTGGTTTTACTATATGCAGACCATCTTAAGGTACATTAGGAGTATAAGGGGAGGAACTCCAATTTGTCTTCCGAATCTCCTATGATATTTACTGGAGGTCTATCGTGACATAATATAGCTAAGACCAAGATTCCCAAATTTTCCTATTTATCGGGCATTTAATTTATTTATTCTAAGATTCCGAATGCCCTAGTATGAACATGAAGTGCACTAATGAGCCAACAATAAATCATCACAAAATCAGTAAAAATCTTATGAGACATTTAAACAGCAATTCCAAGTTTTGAGAAATTCCAGAGGTGTTTAGGCCTATATTTCCTAATTTACCATTTTAGGCTATTTCTACCATATTATAAAGGAAGTACTGAAAATACGTATCCAAAATCCCAAGAAAAATTGTAGGAGCTTTATAGTGACCTAAAATTATCATAAACCAGGTACCATAATTTTTCTCTAACATTTGAACTCTGAATTTATTTTAATACGAGATACTAATTTTCCTAACTTAATGAAGGAGGTACTGTTTTTATCCATCTAAAATTCCATAGAAAATTACAGGGTGACTATATTAATTTGAAACACCCACTAACCAAATTTCATAATTTTCCAAATAGTAATTGGGCCTTAACTGTATTTTTGACTACATATCACAATTAGTATGTTAAAGAAATATGTACCATAAATTATCAGTTAAAATTTCCAAGAACAATACTGAAGGTATAACATGCTATAAGATGCCCTAATCCAAGATTTCATAATATTCCAGTGAACAGAAATTCCATAATCACCAAAATAAATATCTAGGGCACAATTAGAGTTGTAAATGAAGTACTGTATAAATTAATCCAAAAATCTCAACAAAATTATATCATGGCTATTTTGACCAGAAAATCCCTTTGCCCAAATTTTACTTGATTTGATGTTCATTAGATAGCTTAATAATTCAAATTAAAGTTGGTGACCTAAACTAGGGTTAGGATTTTAGGTGGCCTAGCTATCTCCAAATACCCTAAACTTTTGTCCAGAGAATTATACTGGCCCTATGGTTCTCTCCACCAAATTTTAAGTCAGTCCAAGGTCATTTGACCCCATGACCTTCACAACCCAAAAAAAAAACCACCATTAAAGGATTTTCCCTAGGGTTCTAGGGCTACCCTACACCAAACCACTCCAAACTCCCTTGGAGGGAGTGTCATGCCCTAAAAAGTCAGTGACCAAAATATCAGCCCCTATTGAGGTGATATGGCCACTCAAATACCAAGGGGGTGTTTGATCCTAAATTATCCTATAAGGACCAACCTAGGGTTGGATAAAAACTTAATCAAAACATCTCAAAATGAGTTGAAATTTTTACCAGAACCATATGATAAACCCAGGGACCACTCACCAAAATTTGAGAGGGTTTGGAAGTCTTTTAGCCATCTAATTAAATTATGCTAGGATTATTGAATTTTTCTAAAAACTATAGAAAAATATTTCCTAAAAATCCTAATTTTTGGACAGCATCTAGATATAGATAAGATTAGGCCACACCCCAAATTTCAAGTCATTTTGATGACTGTATGGAGTGGGGAATTTTTCTAAGGTCAAGATAGCCCTATGGATAGATCTCACCAAAAAGTGTGCTGTGGTCTAACCAGGACTCCAAATCGAGTGAAATCAATTTGGAATTAAAATAGACCTCAAGGGCTACATTTTCTATGTTGACCACCTTTTATGTTTCAGCCCCTACGGGCTATAATTTTCAGTTTCAACCTAGTATACAGTAAAGGGAATTAATTCCTAATTATACAATATATAATATAATAAAATATTACTGTTCATCTCCTTCTTTAGCCCGAACCAGCAACATAAAAAAGCTTGAAACCTGTAGCTTTTCTAAAGCCATCTCCTGGCCACCCAGCCATCTCCCTGGACGGCCACCACCACCACCTCTGTTGAGGTGAGGGCTACCGTCGGGCGGCGGCACGGCCGCCGGAGAGGCGGTTTCCGGCGAAACCGCCAACATGAAAATTTTGGAAAAACCATGGAAATGCTCACCCGATCCGGCTCTTTTGAGCCCAATATCTCTCCTTATGATTTCTAAGATCTATCCTCAGAAGAAGGGGGAGGGGAGGATCTTGTTCGCGGGCTGGAGGCGTGCAGACCGTCGGGAAGCCATTTGCGGGGTGGCGGCATCGCCGAAAATACTTCAACAGCAAGGGGAGGAATCTGAATCTGTTTGATCAAGCGTGTAACCTTCTCCTCTTGCTCTAAGGAATCTTTTATAGATCAGCCAAGTGGGTAGGGAAGAGGATGAAACGTTCATGGCCATTAATATTTCTCTTAATAACGTTTCGGTTATGGTACAGGCAGTTGAAATGCTGGAAAAGAAGAGGTGTTTGCCAGGTGGCGATTTCCTATTGGACCAACAATTCCTTATTTTATTAAATAATTAGAGTAGGAAAAGGCCCATAAATACTCCTGGTGTAACTTCCCATAATCAGAATTGATTATAACGTCGGTTACCGAAATTTCCAGTCTGGCTGACGTTTCGGCCTTGGTCACGGGCGTGACACATTGGTCACGGGCGTGATAGGCCCAGGTGGCCAATTCTCAGTTCGACGATCGTCGAACTGAGATCGACGATCGTCGAAGGGTGGTCACGCCCTAGGTCACGGGCGTGACAAATGCGTCACGGGCGAGACTGGGTCATCAGGCAAATTCCGCGCTCGGCGATCGTCTCGCTCAGGTCGACAATCGCCGAAGGGGGTCACGCCCTTGGTCATGGGCGTGACACCTGGGTCACGGGCGTGACAGGGCCATGACGCAAATTCTGCGCTTCGACGATCGTCCTGCTGAGATCGACAATCGTCGAAGGTGTCACGCCCTAGGTCACGGGCGTGACACAGGTCACGGGCGTGACAGGCTCGGGTTGAAAAATTCTGCGCCCGACGATCGTCTCCCTGAGATCGACGATCGTCGAAGGAGTCACGCCCTAGGTCACGGGCATGACGGGTCGGTCACGGGCGTGACCAACCCGTGATACGAAATCTCGGTCGATGTTTTTCAATTTTTGGGCTTCTTAGGGTTCTGTCACGACCAACCGACTCCTAGGGGTCTAGCCGGAAATGGGATGTTACAAATCCCAATAAACAAAACAAAGATTTCGTCCCCGAAATCAAGGTTAAGCCTACGGGACTCTAATCGGGAAAAAGAAGCTTGTAACATCCCATGAGAATTGAAAGATTACATCTCTATGTTATGTTTGCTTTGTGCGGTTTCAAATCTAAGATTAATTCGCCCAATTAACTAGGTATATATACCCCAATAAACAAAAGATTAGCCCATATTCTTGAAATTTCAGTCCTATTGGTTTAAAACAGGACGACAAATTGATTGTCCAGAGGGGTTGTGAGGTATACCTGACGAAAAAGTTCCGGGTATTTTTGCCGCATCAAGTCCTGTGGCTCCTATATATGCTCCTCCTGCCCATGATTGTTCCATAGAACCTTGACTAACGGAACCTTCTTCCGTCGCAAGACCTGCACTGCTGTATCGTCAATCCAGATAGGCTCCAAGTTGACTGACCGATCCGAGGCCACCGGGCCATCTGCCAAGGAGATCAGCTGCGCAGGGCGTAGTAGAGCCCTCCGAAGTGAGGAGACGTGGAAGACGTCATGCAATCCCGCTAACTCCGGCGGTAGCTCCAGTCTATATGCTAAGGGGCCGATCCGCTCCAGGATCCTATAAGACCCCATATATCTCGGACAGAGCTTCTTCCGCCCGCGCACCCGCGAAACTCCGTGCATCGGCCGTATCTTCAAGAAAACTCGGTCTCCCACCTGGAACTCCACTTGACGATGCCTCGCATCGTAGTATTTTGCCTGTCTGCTCTGGGCTTCCAACATCCTGTCCCAGATCAATCTAATCTGAGCATCTGTATCTCCCACAAACTCCGAGCCTAGTGCCTGCGGACCCTCATCCTGAACCCATGATAGTGGTGTCCTGCACCTCCTTCCGTACAATGCCTTGTATGGAGCCATGCTTATGCTGGACTGATGAGCGTTGTTGTACGAAAACTCGACCAGTGGCAGCAATCTCTCCCAAGGCTCGCCACGGTCCAAAATACACAGTCGCAACAGATCTTCTAGTGTACGGTTGGTGCGCTCTGTCTGTCCGTCGGTCTGAGGGTGAAAAGTTGTGCTGAATGTCAACAAAGAACCCAGATAGGCCTGGACTGACCTCCATTCCCGGGATGTAAACCGCCCATCCCGATCCGAAACGATAGTCTTGGTCACCCCATGATAACGCACAAACTGCTCAATGAACCTCCGTACTAATACACTGACCGGTGTGTCCTTTGCCACTGGAATGAATCTGGCCACCTTTGTTAGCCTGTCCACTATCACCCAGATCGAGTCATTCCCCGCACGGGATCGAGGTAGCCCATGTATGAAGTCTATGGCTATATCCTCAAACTTCCACTCCGGCACCGGAAGCGCCTGCAGCAAGCCTACCGGGTTCCTACACTCCGCCTTCACGAGCTGGCAGGCCTCGCAATGCGTCACAAAATACGTAATATCTTTCTTCATACCCGGCCAGTACATCGTCCTCTTCAAATCCTTTACCATCTTTGTGATCCCCGGGTGTACAGAATATCAGCTGTAGTGAGCTTCCGTCAAAATGTCCTCCCGGATCCGTCCTCCTGCTGGTATGTAAACTCTGCCCCGGAAACACAGGAGCCCATCCCTCAAAGAGTAATCTCCTGTCGTGCCTTCCTCCAAGGCTCGGAATATCGGCTCAGCTCTCTCATCCAGCATCTGCCCATCTCTGATGCGGTCTCAAATATCATCAGTAGTAGCCATCGACTCCAGGTAATCTATGTACAGCTCCGGGTCATCCTCAGACACTAGTGAAATCTGCATCTCCTCGAATGATCTAACCAACTCCAAGGCCATCAGCTGCGGGCCAAATCCTGTCATACTCGCTCTCTAGCTCAGAGCATCCGCGACCACGTTCTCCTTCCCCGGATGGTAGTGCATGGTATACTGGTAGTCCGATAGAAATTCCACCCAGCATCTCTACCTGATGTTTAACTCCTTCTGGGTGTCGACGTACTTCAGATTCTTGTGGTCGGAGAAGATATCGCAATGTACTCCGTAGAGATAGTGTCGCCAGATCTTAAGAGCAAAAATAACTGCCCCCATCTCTAAATCGTGCACGGGGTAGTTCTGCTCGTGCTGCTTCAACTGACGAGAGGCATAGGCTATCACGTGCCCGTTCTGCATCAGAACGGCACCCATCCCCTGATAGGAAGCATCTGTATAAACCTGGAATCCCTCCTTCCCTGATGGAAGATCAAGGATGGGAGCTGAGGTGAGACGATCCTTCAGCTCCTGGAAGGAAGATTCGCATCGTGGCGTCCAAATAAAAGGGGACTCCTTCTTCGTCAGAGACGTAAGAGGGAGGACAATCTGAGAGAACCCCTTTATAAACTTTCGATAGTAACCGACAAGTCCCAAGAAACTTCGAACATCCGATGCCGACTTTAGTGGTGGCCAATCCCGTACTGCCTGGACCTTCGCCGGAGCCACTGCCAGACCTGCTTCACTGATGACATGGCCCGGAAAGGCCACCTCCTTTAGCCAGAACTGGCACTTGCTGTACTTGGCATACATCTCATGCTCACGCAGCCTCTCCAAGGTCAAGGCCAGATGTCTCGCGTGCTCCTCCTCTGTCCTTGAATAGATAAGGATGTCGTCGATGAATACGATAATGAAGATGTCCAGATACTCTTCGAACACCCAATTCATCAGGGTCATGAATGTGGAGGGTGCATTCGTGAGCCCGAACGGCATCACTGTAAACTCGTACAAACCATATCTGCTGCTGAACGCCGTCTTCGGGATGTCCTCCTCCCGAATGCGAAGCTAGTAGTACCTTGACCTCAGATCCAGCTTTGAGAACCAATGGGCTCCCTCCAGCTGGTCAAATAGCTCGTCTATCCTTGGTAAGGGATAAGTATTCTGGACTGTCAACCTGTTCAGAGCCCGGTAATCGATGCACAGTCGAAGGGTCCCGTCCTTCTTCTTAACGAACAACACCGGAGCTCCCCATGGTGAAGAGCTAGGCCGAACGAACCCGGCCTCCACTAACTCCTGAAGCTGGCTTCGAAATTCCACCAACTCCTTTGGGGCCATTCGATGGGGAGCTCTGGATACCGGCTTAGCCCCCGGTACGAGCTGAATCTGGAAGTCCTTCTCTCGGTGCGGGGGTAGCCTTGGTAGCTTCTCCGGAAACACGTCGGCGAAGTCCCGCACTACTGGAATATCTGCAATGGAGTCCTTGTCCACGACCGCCTCAAAAAGGACCTGATAAACTTCTTCCCCCTGCAGGTGGGCCTTAACGGCCTGCACAGACAATAGTAAGGTACGGGGTGCTGGTATAATACCTTCGATGATAATGAAGGAGTCATCGTGCCTCGCGTTGATCCTCTTCGCCACTCAATCGATCTGGGCATGGTTCCAATATAGCCAAGTCATGCCTAGGATCAGATCGTAATCTAGCATCTTCAGAACCGTCGCTGGTGCCTCAAACGCCTTCCCGCTGATCCTTGCTTCCATATTGCAATGAGCAGAGGTCATTATCTCTGATCCATCGGGTAGGCGCACCCTCATCGTCTTCCCGGTGAATGGCTCCACACCTGCCAGTCCTTTCACGAAATCCTCCGACACGAACGATTGTGATGCACCAGTGTCGAAGAGGGTGTGAGCGGGCTTGCCGCTAACGAAGACTATGCCTGGGGTAATTAAGTGTCTTAGTATTCTTGTTGCAGTTATCTTCTCTTAATTTCTAACCAGGTTATGTCTAGAATACTAGTTTATATGAAGAAAATTTAAAAGTACTGCCATACCTGTGATAACCTGCTCCGGGTTCCGGGGCTGTGTCAGGTCTAGAGCATACACCTGCTCCCTCTCTGGCCTGCGGCCTCGATCCTGAAATCCTCGTCCTCGGTCCTGTCCTCGTCCGCCAAACTGTCGGGGAGGTGGAGCGCCCTGATGTGCTGGTGGGGGTGCTCGCCTCACAGGGCAGTTCCTCTTGATATGCCCCGGCTGGTTGCACTGATAGTATACTGGTAGCTGCTCTGCCGTCCTTGGCATTTCCAGCATCTGTATAGGCTGGGGAGCCAATACCCCCTGACTCCTCTGCTCCTGCCCAAACTCTTGACGAGGCTGATCCCCATTCCTTCTTTCCCCAATAACCTGGCCTCGAGGACGGACTCTACGTCCTCCAATCACTGTATCATCAGCCGGTCTCTTCCGGCTCTTCACTGTAAGCTGATCCGCCTCTCTCTTCTTAGCCATCTCCAAAATCCTGGCTAGACTCCCCTCTGAGAAGAAAAGGAGGTCCTGTCTCATATCATCTTGCAGTCCCTTATAAAACCTCCGGGCATAGCCAGCATCGTCTAACTGGTAAGCGTCCGCATAGCGGGCCAGGTTAGTGAACTCCTGATAGTACTCCACCACAGTCCTGTTCCCTTGCCTCAACCGCAGGAACCTATCCTCCAGGTCATCCCTCGCCGACTGAGGTACAAAATGTCCCAAGAGCGCTGCTCTGAACTCTTCCCAAGTAATATCAGCGCAGTCCATCCCCGCATAGGTGGTGTCCAACTGAGATTTCCACCACCTCTTTCCGTGTGACTATAGGCAGGAGACCACCAAAGCAACTGCCTCCTCAGTAGGGCATCGAATCCCTGCCAGCATCTCGTAAATGGTGTCCAACCATTCCTCCGTACGTACTGCAGACTCCGTCCCTTGGTAGGATGAAGGGGAAAGTCCCCAAAAGACAGTCATCCAATTGGCCCCGGGGTTTGGCTATGGAGCCGGGGCTTGCTGAGCTCTGAAGGCCTCCAGGATGGCCGTCAGTGTTTGCCCCATCTCCGTCTGCTCGAACGGAGCTAGAGCTGGCGGAGGCGGGACCACATTCGGAGCCTGGGGTGTCCCCTGCTGCGATGTAGGGTTCGTCGCAGGCTACAAGTAAAAATTCTATTTGTTAGAGAGCGAATGAATGGAATTTAAGAAGAGTTAGGATGGACTTTCACATGTGATTTCCCCTATGGGCACACCACTGCTTCCGATGCTAGTTTGTCCGCAAACTAAGCTCGCACGGGGGTGGCCCAAGGGTTTGTGAACAACTTCTCTTTCGATCGATCGAGGTCTCCTCTGATACCACTTGTAAGACTCTCTTTTTTTTTCTTTTTAAACCACCGGAGTCTTAGCCCAAAATTGTCGCTTTGCGGTGGCACCGACTCACGGGAAGGCCGCCACTACAAAACGCCAATTCTGCCGGCCCTTTTTGATCACAAGAGAGAGAAGTAATTAAACATAAAATGTAAACAAGTCCACAGAAACATGTAAACAAAAGTGAAATCACATCCAGTCCATTAGTAGAAAATAACAGGAAATAGATAAATGGGCTCGAGCCCGGTACATCAGAGTCCTCACTACAAATCACTCATCGCGGAAGCTATAAAATACTAATCACTCACGGAACTTGTCGCAGGTGCACCAGTGCTAGACTGACCCACCTCCATGCGCACTATACTCCGCTGGTGCTAGTCCCTGGACTGCTGGTCCCTGTCTCCCATCCGGAGCTCCTGTAATGTTGTGGTTCGAAAATCATTAGTCATAAAGACTAAGCCCTATCATCCCCTACCCCTTCCCCCCACGGCTCCTAAGCACCGGGCGGAGAGGAGGAAAGGGAAGCTTCAAAAGTGGAGAATAATCAAGCAGATGACAAGGGAGCTAATCTAACAATTATTTAGAATAAAGTAGGTCTTACAATCCTACGGCAGTAAGTAATAAGGAGGCCAATTTATAAGTAGCAATTGTATAAAAAGGCAGCTAGAGAACAATAAGTAAACAAACAAGTAAATAAGTAAGTAACATTAACTTATATGAATGCCCATACAAACTTATAAGTTAAGGGGTCTTCTGCAAGGCTCCCATCGTCTAAAAAGTCCCATACCGATTTATACGTTGGGGTGTCGGTTGTATGCAAATATGAGTGTAGTGATATGTTATGCCATGATTCATGCAAGTGCAACTCACGCACACGACTCTATACGCACAGACCTTTAGTTCCCCCTGTTCGGGAAGCTAGCTTCATTCCCAGGAACCTCCGTAGTGGCAAACGAAGACAGTGGGTCGGGCCCCCCCACTCCTAGGCGGGTATCCACACTACCGGGCCTAGCCCTTCCGTATGCCCATAGAAGAACACAACCTAGAGTATCCGCGTACTACTGCTGGCTATACCCACCAGACTTTCTTTGGCTAAGTGTCCCACACTGCCGAGTCAACATACTGATGCCGGTGTGAACGACAATCAGATATCGAAGACCCACCACCATTATTCTGTACTCCAACCCTCGAGCTCTCGGCCCCCCGGACTGTCCCGTCTGTGCATCTACCTTCAGAGCTACCGTCTGAATGGCAACCAAAGCAACTTATTCTCCCTTCCTAGCTACCGGGGTGAATGTGTGTACAACCCTAATTATACTAGTTGCTCTTTTAATTTATTATTCCTATGGTTTACATTAGCCCAGGACTGCCCCCGGCATACCCCGTGAAGGGCTCTCAAAGGGCACTAGGAACCAAGACGGCGACATTACAGCCCGAAGTTCCATTTCGCAAGGCACTTACTGTTATTGGTTGATCTCCCTTAACCCGATCCCCTTTAAGTTACTTTAGATCTAACTCTAGAGTATTAAGACTCTTCCTCTCCTACTCGGGGCGGACAATCTTTCGTCGTTTCCGTACGCCCTTATCCTTAACCAGTCTCGCACTCTACCTATCCTGACCCCAATAATGGACTTAAACTTAGCTTGCCCTAACCAACCAGCAACTACCAAAATTCCATTTCCCAAGTTCATTATCACTCTAGTTCAGTTTCCGTGGTTTTACTATATAAAGACCATCCTAAGGTACATGAGGAGTATAAGGGGAAGTACTCCAATTTGTCTTCCGAATCTCCTATGATTTTTACGGGAGGTCTATCGTGACATAATATAGCTAAGACCAAGATTCCCAAATTTTCCTATTTATCGGGCATTTAATTTATTTATTCTAAGATTCTGAATGCCCTAGTATGAACATGAAGTGCACTTATGAGCCAACAATAAATCATCACAAAATCAGTAAAATTCCTATGAGACATTTAAACAGCAATTCCAAGTTTTGAGAAATTCCAGAGGTGTTTAGGCCTATATTTCCTAATTTACCGTTTAGGCCATTTCTACCATATTATAAAGGAAGTACTGAAAATACATATCCAAAATCCCAAGAAAAATTATAGGAGCTTTATAATGACCTAAAACCATCATAAACCAGGTACCATAATTTTTCTCTAACATTTGAACTCTGAATTTATTTTAATACGAGATACTAATTTTCCTACCTTAATGAAGGAGATACTGTTTTTATCCATCTAAAATTTCATAGAAAATTACAGGGTGACTATCTTAATTTGAAACACCCACTGACCAAATTTCATAATTTTCAAATAGTAATTGGGTCTTAACTGTATTTTTGACTACATATCACAATTAGTACGTTAAAGAAATATGTACCAGAAATAATCAGTTAAAATTTCCAAGAAAAATACTGAAGGTATAATATGCTATAAGATGCCCTAATCCAAGATTTCATAATATTCCAGTGAACAGAATTTCCATAATCACCAAAATAAATATCTAGGGCACAATTAGAGTTGTAAATGAAGTACTGTATAAATTAATCCAAAAATCTCAACAAAATTATATCATGACTATTTTTACCAGAAAATCCCTTTACCCAAATTTTACGTGATTTGAAGTTCATTAAATAGCTTAATAATTCAAATTAAAGTTGGCGACCTAAATAAGGGATAGGATTTTAAGTGGCCTAGCTATCTCCAAATACCCTAAACTTTTGTCCAGAGAACTATACTGGCCCTATGGTTCTCTCCACCAAATTTTAAGTCAGTCCAAGGTCATTTGACCCCATGACCTTCACAACCACAAAAAAAACCACCATTAAAGGATTTGCCCTAGGGTTCTAGGGCTACCCTACACCAAACCACTCCAAACTCCCTTGGAGGGAGTGTCATGCCCTAAAAAGTCAATGACAAAAATATCAGCCCCTATTGAGGTGATATGGCCACTCAAATACCAAGGGGGTGTTTGATCCTAAATTATCCTATAAGGACCAACCTAGGGTTGGATAAAAACTTAATCAAAACATCTCCAAATGAGATGAAATTTTTAACAGAACCGTATGATAAACCCAGGGACCACTCACCGAAATTTGGGAGGGTTTGGAAGTCTTTTAGCCATCTAATTAAATTATGCTAAGATTATTGAATTTTTCTAAAAACTATAGAAAAATATTTCCCAAAAAACCTAATTTTTGGACAACATATAGATATAGATAAGATTAGGCCACACCCCAAATTTCAAGTCATTTTGATGAATGGATTGGAGTGGGAAATTTTTCTAAGGTCAAGACAGCCTTATGGATAGATCTCACCAAAACGTGTGCTGTGGTCTAACCAAGACTCCACATCGAGTGAAATCAACTTTGAATTAAACTAGACTTCAAGGGCTACATTTTCTATGTTGACCACTTTTTAAGTTTCAGCCCCTACGGGCTATAATTTTCAGTTTCAACCTAGTATACAGTAAAGGGAATTAATTCCTAATTATACTATATATAATATAATAAAATATTACTGTTCATCTCCTTCTTTAGCCCGAACCAGCAACATTAAAAAGCTTGAAACCTGTAGCTTTTCTAAAGCCATCTCCTGGACACCCAGCCATCTCCCTGGCCGGCCACTACCACCACCACCTCTGTTGAGGTGAGGGCTACCGTCGGGCGGCGGCACGGCCGCCGGAGAGGCGGTTTCCACCGAACCCGCCACCATGAAAATTTGGGAAAACCATGGAAACGCTCACCCGATCCGGCTCTTTTGAGCCCGATATCTCTCCTAATGATTTCTAAGATCTATCCGCAGAAGAAGAGGGAGGGGAGGACCTTGTTTGCGGGCTGGAGGTGTGCAGACAGTCGGGAAGCCATTTGCGCGGTGGCGGCGTCGCCGGAAATTCTTCAACAGCAAGGGGAGGAATCTGAATCCGTTTGATCGAGCGTGTAACCTTCTCCTCTTGATCTAAGGAATCTTTTATAGATCAGCCAAGTGGGGAGGGAAGAGGATGAAACGTTCATGGCCATTAATATTTCTCTTAATAACGTTTCGGTTATGGTAGAGGCAGTTGAAATGCTGGAAACGAAGAGGTGTTTGCCAGGTGGCGATTTCCTATTGGACCAACATTTCCTTATTTTATTAAAAAATTAGAGTAGGAAACAGCCCATAAATACTCCTGGTGTAACTTCCCATAATCAGAATTGATTACAACGTCGGTTACCGAAATTTTCAGTCTGGCTGACGTTTCGGCCTTGGTCACGGGCATGACACATAGGTCACGGGCGTGACAGGCCCAGGTGGCCAATTCTCAGTTCGACGATCGTCGAACTGAGATTGACGATCGTCGAAGGGTGGTCACGCCCTAGGTCACGGGCGTGACAAATGGGTCACGGGCGTGACAGGGTCATCAGGCAAATTCCGCGCTCGGTGATCGTCTCGCTCAGATCGACGATCGCCGAAGGGGGTCACGCCCTTAGTCACGGGCGTGACACCTGGGTCACGGGCGTGACAGGGCCATGACGCAAATTCTGCGCTTCGACGATCGTCCCGCTGAGATCAACGATCGTCGAAGGTGTCACGCCCTAGGTCATGGGCGTGACACATAGGTCACGGGCGTGACAGGCCCGGGTTGAAAAATTCTGCGCCCGACAATCCTCTCCTTGAGATCGACGATCGTCGAAGGAGTCATGACCTAGGTCACGGGCGTGATGGGTCGGTCACGGGCATGACCAACCCGTGATACGAAATCTCGGTCGATGTATTTCAATTTTTGGGCTTCCTAGGGTTCTGTCACGACCAACCGACTCCTAGGGGTCTAGCCGGAAATGGGATATTACACCTACATAATTCCAACAATCAGAGCTGGGGAAGACACTCACAACTATTTTGGATGCTTTTAGGTCCCAATCTTAGCAGGCACCTATACAACAACAAGGTCCGGGATCCATTTGTTAAGCACTTTCCGAGCTCTCTCCCATCCCGCTTATATTGGGATGGAGTCGGCAGTGCGTACGGAAGAGTGGCTCGACACTATACAAGAACTGTTGGCAAGAATAAGGTGCCCAAACAACATGGCGGTGACCCTTGTAGTGACACTCTTAGAGCTGCACGACAAAAGGTGGTGGAAGTCCCTCAGGGGCTCCACTTTTCACAGAAGAGTGTACACGGATATTAGTTGGAGCGAATTCTCTTAAGCCTTCTTATAGCATTTCATCCCCTCGGCCGCTCGGGATGATCTGGAAGAGAGATTTTTGCAACTAAAGCAAGGGTCCAAGTCGGTGACAGAATACCAACGGGAGTTTCAGCACTTGGCTAGATTTGCTGACTCTTATAAGTGGGATGATAGAGGGTACGCAAAACGATTCTACAAAGGCTTGTGAGATCCCCTAAGGCAAGCCCTTTTTTTTCTAGCAGACTCTAGTCTGGCGGAGATTATTGATATGGAGAAGAGGTTGGAAGCGGACCACCTTGGAAGTGGTAAGAGGCCAGCAGTGGGGGTGATGGAAGCCAGCCCCAGCAACAGAAGGAGATTTGACAATAGAAGAGGAAGAGGATATCAGATAGGTGGCGGGCATTTCCCCCAGAATTTTTGAGAGGAGCGCCCGGTTTCGCAACCCCCTGCGTTACCTCCACATCAACAATTTCAACAACACGGAGGACGATATGAACGGGTGTGCTTCGAATGCAACCAACTGGGCCACATTCGATGTTAATGCCCGCAACTATTTGGAGATGCGCCTCCTGCTTTCCCTCCAGCAGCCCCTCGGGGGCGGGGATAAATGCGTGGTCGAGGGCGAGGACCACGAGGAAGAAACCCCGGGCCCGCTCGGGATCAGATGTATACGTTGGATATGACTCAATAGAGGAATCCTCAGGAGATGATTGCAGGAACGATCACAATTCGTTATTTTGTTTCCATTAATATTCTCAAGTTGCTTAAGATATACTAGACGTCTAGCTTGAGTATGATTGTTGACACTTAGGCACCGTGATGGTTGGAAGGAAACCGGCTTATACGTTGCTGACACCGGTGCCTCACATTCTTTTGTGTCTGAAGACTTCATCAAGGATATACACAGAGTGCAATACTTCACTAGTATTGCTCGAAGAGTACGCCTCCCAGACAGATCTGAGATTGCTGCAACCGTGAAGTGTGAATTGGAGATAATCATTGGGGGAAAGATCTTTGATACCCCTGCCACAATCTTGAGAATACCAGAATTCGATCTCATTATGGGCATGACATGGCTGGATTGGCACTATGCAAGAATCGACTGTGCGGAGAAGCGAATCAATTTGAGTTGTGTAGGGTGCGTCCCGAGTTGGAAACCTCCACGAGACTAACGCCTCCTACGCACTACACGTCGTAGATCTACCGCACCTACACAGCACCTATCGCCCACAATAGTTCTTGTCGCAAGAATGCAGCGCAAATAACAAGGAGGAATGATCGACTCGAAAACAAAGATCGGAAATTTGAGTCGGAATATTCCCCAAGAAAACACAAAGGTTGCCACTCCTTTTTGAGAGCAAGACCCGGGCTATAGGCCAAGATCCGCTCAAGCAAATAGGATCCACCCGATCCGGAATTAAAAAGCCTAGCAAGGGCGAATTCGATTCAAAACTTGTAGCGATTAATTTAACTTTGCGGAGAAAACGATTGCGAAACCACAACAACTACTTAGAGAATCACACAAAGAAGAGGAAGGAGTTTACCCAACCGAGAAGAAGTTTCACACAAGATAACGGTGGGAGAATCACTCTCTCCACGGATCCACCGGCGTCACACCGAAGGGTTTGCAACCTTCTTCCCGGAGTCGCACCAAGGAAGCCGCGCCGGAGTCACACCGAACGGATGGAGGGAGCAAAGGAGGCCGGCGGCTTCACACCACAAGCATGGGGCGGGGCAGCGGCTTGGAGGCTCCTCCTCTTGGCCGAATTCCTCAAAGGGGATTAGGATTAAAATCTTTCTAATTATTTCATAAGAAGGCCTCCTTATATAGGAGTTACAAACAAACCTTAACCCTTCATGATGGAGATGTAATCGTATCCACCCGAATGGCTAAGTGCACACAAAAAATAAAATTGTTAAAATAAAGAAATAAAAACATGCTATGAATATAAAATTATCACTTAAACATTGGATAATTTTATATTCTAAAAATATAGAAATAGAGTTCATGAAATAAAATTATTAAAGCTAAATTTCCATGGTGGTTCGAGCACGCCGCGGGCGGAGGTTGTAACGTCGCCTTCCGTTAGCGTCATCGTGCCGCCTCACGTCCTTGAGTTGTCTTGCCTTATCAACCGGATCATCATCAGCATCTTCAGCATCGTCTTCAAATGGTGGAGGAGGGGTCACGCCATCAATCCTCCCCCGCTCAAATCCATGCATCTCCGTTGCGTGGTCCAAGCGATAGCGGTGAAGGAGAGCGGCATCCAAACTTTGCAGCTCCATCTTGAGTACCCAAGAGTCATCCGAAGGGGGTCGACCTCGCCAACGGATGAGAAAGCGGTGGGTGTCGCCATCAGCAGTGGTAACAGACTCAGCATCAAGTATTATCTCTGGAGTGGAAAACGTCTGTGGAAACCTGGGGAACATATTAGCAGTAGGCAGAAAAGAAGGCAACGTACCATCCGATGATATACCTGTGGGGACCGAAAGAGAGAGATCATCCGTGCTACCACTCCCCAACCCATGAGAATTTAGAGTGGGAGAAGAAGACGATAAAGAATTCAACTCTTGTGGTGGTGACACAAACATCGTTAACTCTGAAACGTTAAAAATGGGGGAGATACCCCAATCAGCAGGCAAGTCCAAAACGAAAGCGTTGTCACCTAACTTTTTAACAATCCGAAAAGGGCCAGCGCGCTTTGGTGCTAACTTTGTAACGGTGCCAGTTGGCAAGCGTTCGGGAACCAAACGGACTAAAACTAGATCGCCAATTTTAAAGTTTGATACTCTCCTATGTAAATTAGCGCGCGCTTGAAAAGAGTCATATTGCGTAGTCAAAGTGGCCCGTATACGTGCATGTAAATCATGGATGTGCTGGGCGAAGGATTGTGCAAACTGACTTGCCTTTTACGTTGGGGGCAACAACACCAAGTCAAGCGGCACAGGAGCCTTATATCCGTGAACAATCTCGTTCAGCGACAGACCCGTAGACCTATTCTTGGAATTATTGTAGGCTAATTGGGCATGGGGAAGGAGAAGATCCCAAGTGCTCTTGTGATCACTCACAAGACATCGTAACAAATTTCCTAAGCTCCGATTAACCACTTCCGTCTGCCCATTAGTTTGGGGATGATATGCGGAGGAAAACAATAATTTTGTTCCCATTAATATCCAAAGAGTTTTCCAAAAATAACTAGTGAATTTCACGTCCCTATCCGAGACTATGGTCTTAGGCACGCCACGGTGACTAACAACTTCTTTAAAATATAATTTAGCGACGTGAGACGCATCATTTGTCCTACTGCACGGGATGAAATAAGCCATCTTTGAAAACCTATCCACAACTACAAAAACTGAGTCATGACGGCGAAGGGTAATGGGAAGGCCTAATACGAAATCCATGCTAACGTCTACCCAAGGCATGGAGGGAATAGGCAAGGGTGTATATAATCCTACGTTGGTTTTACTACCCTTAGACACCTGACACGTGCGGCAGCTACTTACTACCTGACCCACCATAACCTTAAGTTTTGGCCAATAAAATTTGTCCTCGACTAACGTAATGGTTTTATCTCTACCGAAGTGGCCACTCAACCCTCCGCTATGCATCTCCCATATGATATGTAGTCGTAACGATGACCGCGGAATACACAGCTTTCCGTTCTTAAACAGGTAACCGTCCTTGACGACGTACGCTGATATCGTCGTGGGGGAGCTATCCTGGGCAGATAAATAGGCGTCCTGGAAATCAGGACACGTGGCGTACTCATCCAAAATACTAGAATTGGGCTTCGCACTTAATAGGACTAGCGCGTACATAACTCCATCAAAGAACCGATCTCTCTCAAACTCTTTCCTACCAACTAGAGTCAACGTCTTCCGTTCTACCGGAATAGTGGTGTCCTTAGCCAAGACTACGGGCTCCTTTGGGATGGTTGGCTTCAAAGTGATGGTTTTGCCATTGAATTTGAATTCATAAGTGTTGGCTCTACCAAAATGTGTAACATCACGATCGTATAGCCAAGGGCGGCCTAACAACACATGACAAGCGTCCATCAGAAGGACATCACACCACACCTCATCAATGTAGGATTTGAATGAGAGTGGGACAAGGCATTGCTTGGTGACGAGTACGGAGATCTTATTAATCCAAGCGACCTTATATGGGGTCGGGTGTGGTTCCGTGGTCAAGGACATACGTGCAATGGCATTCTCAGATACGACATTCACACAACTACCACTATCAACAATCAGCTTGCAAAGTTTCTCGCCACTCTTAAAAATCAGAGAAAATATGCTCGTCCTCTTCCACTCATCTAATGGACGAGGAGTGGCCAAGATACAACGCATCACCATAAGGGGGTGATCGTCCTCTAAATCACTTGGGACCTCTTCCGGGTCGCTCTCCTTAGCAGCCTCATAAACGTAATCCGCAAGGTCGGTCGTCGACTCTAACAAGGCTATGGCTGTAGTTTTCGTTGGGCATTCGAAGGCGTAGTGACCTTGAATGCCACAAGAATAACATGCGGCATTAGTCTTGCTAACCTTTCAGATAGGAATACGTTCGCTCGCAGGGTTCTTAGTGTTCCTAGCAGTGATCACGACAGTCTTTGACTCGGCGGACCGGAACTTCCCTTTGTCCTGATATGTGGAGGAAGATGATCCGGTAGTGGATTTCCCCTTCATAAGGGAATAACGGGAGTGTGTCTTAGATGCTAAGTGTTTCTCAATGTCGAGGGCGGCATTGAATGTCGTGTTTAGATCAGTGTGGCCATATCGTAAGAGCTTCCGCTGAATATCGGGATTAAGCCCCTTACGGAATCTAGAGAGGGTGACCTCGGGGATTTCCTTCAGATCACAACGCACCATTCGGTCCTTCAGTTCTCCCATATACTCCGCTACTGAATTTGAGCCCTGCCGCAGGGTGGCAAGCTCATCAAACATCTGTGTCCGATGGTACGCGAAAACGTACTGATCGGTCAACAAATTCTTCATTACCATCCACCCAATAATTGGGTTTCCGTCTCCAGCACCTAGCCTACGCTCTTCGTTTAGCCAATAAGTTTTGGCACGGCCTGTCAACTTCATCCTGGCAACTTGGACCTTTTGGGGGTCCGTGAGATGGTGCCAGTCGTAGTAACATTCCATGTCCACTATCCACGTAAGGAAGTTCTATGGATCTCCCATGCCGTCGAAAGTGGGGGCATCAATCTTGATGGCCCTAGTGATGTCAAACTCTCGGTCGTGGCGACGACCTCGAGGGGGCACTCATGGGGAGTCCCCATCAGAATCCGACTCGGAGAAGTGTTGGCGCCGACGGGGCAACTCAACATTAGCTTGTGGTGGGGGTGGCCTAGCTTGATTTTGTAAAATCTGTGCTAATGTAGCCCTTAGCTCCGCCATATCATTACGTAGACCCGTAATCGCTTCAGAGTTATGAAGCTCATGCCCGTTCTCAGCCATCCTAGACGTTGACGGCGCCGTGTACTCCGTACCTAGCCTAGTGCGCATGCAAGACCCAGAAGATTATTAAGACGATTTTTCCTAGGGCTGTAGCTAGACTGAAAATAAAATATTTTTATAAAAGCTTGATGTGAATAATAAGTAGATCGTTAAAAAAATTTTTTGTTGAAATTTTGCTGAAAAATAAAAATTTCAGCCTGCTATTTGCAGACCAATTGGACAGATTTGGACAGAATTACGATGTTCCAATTTGCAGGCCAACTAAACGAGCTCGAATCGAAAAATTTTCTATTTTAATGTTGCTGGAAATAAGGTTAGGAAGCTACAGAATTTGTTTCAGATTTTTTTGACAAGTTTTAAAATTCCGAAGGATTTACTAAATGCAGACCAAACCGAAAATTTCAGATTTTTGAAAGTTCATATCAACCAACGAAGAACGCAGAGAGGATGTTTGCAACTTGGGAGTTGAAACGACCGCCTCTGATACCAAATTCGTGTAGGGTGCGTCCCGAGTTGGAAACCTCCACGAGACTAACGCCTCCTACGCACTACATGTCGTAGATCTACCGCACCTACACAGCACCAATCGCCCACAATAGTTCTCGTCGCAAGAACGCAGCGCAAATAATAAGGAGGAATGATCGACTCGAAAACAACGATCGGAAATTTGAGTCGGAATATTCCCCAAGAAAACACAAAGGTTGCCACTCCTTTTTGAGAGCAAGACCAGGGCTATAGGCCAAGATCCGCTCAAGCAAATAGGATCCACCCGATCCGGAATTAAAAAGCCTAGCAACGGCGAATTCGATTCAAAACTTGCAGCGATTAATTTAACTTTGCGGAGAAAACGATTGCGAAACCACCACAACTACTTAGAGAATCACACAAAGAAGAGGAAGGAGTTTACCCAACCGAGAAGAAGTTTCACACAAGATAACGGTGGGAGAATCACTCTCTCCACGGATCCACCAGCATCACACCGAAGGGTTTGCAACCTTCTTCCCGGAGTCGCACCAAGGAAGTCGCGTCGGAGTCGCACCGAACGGATGGAGGGAGCAAAGGAGGCCGGCGGCTTCACACCACAAGCAAGGGGGGGGGCGGCGGCTTGGAGGCTCCTCCTCTTGGCCGAATTCCTCAAAGGGGATTAGGGTTAAAATCTTTCTAATTATTTCATAAGAAGGCCTCCTTATATAGGAGTTACAAACAAACCTTAACCCTTCATGATGGAGATGTAATCTCATCCACCCGAATGGCTAAGTGCACACCAAAAATAAAATTATTTAAATAAAGAAATAAAAATATGATATGAATATAAAATCATCACTTAAACATTGGATAATTTTATATTCTAAAAATATAGAAATAGAGTTCATGAAATAAAATTATTAAAGCTAAATTTCCATGGCGGTTCGAGCACACTGCGGGCGGAGGTTGTAACGTCGCCTTCCGTTAGCGTCATCGTGCCACCTCACGTCCTTGAGTTGTCTTGCCTTATCAACCGGATCATCATCAGCATCTTCAACATCGTCTTCAAATGGTGGAGGAGGAGTCACGCCATCATTGAGACATGGAGATACTGACGTGATTTTCCAAGGTATAACGTTCGCACCACGATTATTATTATCCTCGATCAAGACCGTGAAAGCTCATATGAGAGGGGATGAAGTCTACTTGATATGTTTCGAACTAAAGGAGATGAAGGTAGATATGAAGGATGTACGATAGCGCGGGATTTCCCTGAGGTATTTCCTGAGAAATTGCCAGGATTACCCCCGCATAGAGAAGTGGATTTTTAGATTAAGCTTGTATCAGGAGCTAAGCCTGTATCAAGGATTCCTTATCAGATGGCCCCAAAAGAACTCGAGGAGTTTAGAGTCCAATTGCAAGAGTTGGTAGAATCAGGGTTTGTTCGCCCCAGCTCATCACCTTCGGGAGCCCCTGTTCTATTCGTTAAGAAGAAAGATGGAACCCTACGTTTATGTATAGACTATCGGGAGCTCAACCGACTGACGTTACGGAACACCTATCCGCTACCTCGGATCGATGAGCTGTTCGATCAACTGGTGGGAGCGCATTGGTTCTCCAAGATAGATTTGCGCTTGGGGTATTATCAATTGAGAATACAAGAGGATGATATTCAGAAAACGGCTTTCAGCTCAAGGTACGACTTATATGAGTTCACAGTGATGCCGTTTGGGCTCACAAATGCCCCATCATCTTTAATGAGCTTGATGAATAAGGTGTTTGAGCCCTATCTAGATGTCTTTGTCATTGTGTTCATTGACGACATCTTAGTCTACTCTAAGAGGGAGGAAGAACATGTCGGGCATTTGGCCTTAGTACTGGAGAAGTTAAAAGAGCACGACCTGTTCGCCAAGTTTAGCAAGTGTGAATTCTGGCTTAGGGAGGTTGCTTTCTTGGGTCATGTGATCAGTGGGGCTGGGCTAGCTGTGGATCTGGCCAAAGTGCGTGCCGTAAAGGAGTGGTCACCCTTTAAGTCGGCGGTCGATGTGAGGAGTTTTCTTGGACTTGCTGGGTACTACCGCAAGTTCATAAAAGGATTCTCCAAGATTGCCCTCCCGCTTACTTCTTTGACGAAGAAAGGAGTGCCATTTGATTGGACACCTCAATGTGAAGCGGCATTCCAAGAATTGAAGCATAGACTTACCTCCGCCCCCATCCTTGTCCTTCCGTCTGGAAAGGAGGGATTTCAAGTTTACACGGACGCGTCATATCAGGGGTTAGGAGCGGTGTTGATGCAGCACGGGCACGTGATTGCTTATGCTTCAAGACAATTGAAGAAGCATGAAATCAATTACCCGGTGCATGATTTGGAGTTAGGAGCAGTGGTGTTCGCCTTGAAGGTATGGAGGAATTATCTATATAGCGTCCACTGCGAAATCTTCTCGGATCATACAAACTTGAAGTACGTCCATACCCAGAAGGAGTTGAACTTAAGACAACGGCGGTGGTTAGAGTTTATATGTGGCTATGAGTTCACCATGAACTACCACCCCGGAAAGGCGAACTCGGTAGCCAATGCGTTGAGTAGGAAAGTACCCGGCTCGAGCCCAGAATCTCGGTTGATGAGCATGGAGTTGGCGCGTATGATTGAGGAGATGGATATTACCTTAATATTTAAGGCTCCTTCAGCAGAATATACGAAGTACTTGTCCAACATGAGCATAGTTTGTGATATCCGGGACCGGATCCGGGCAGAGCAAGGATTTGATGCGGCTCTGGCCCCGACAATAAAGTTAATCGAAGACGGGACTACCGACGAATACACACTAAGGGACTGTCTCATTTACTTTCGCGGACTACTCTACATTCCCAAAGGTGGTAGAATTCGGGAGGATATCTTGAGAGAGGCGTATTGCTCTCAATATTCAGTGCACCTAAGAATTTAAAAAATGTACGCCGGCATACAGAAAACGATTTGTTAGTCGGGAATGAAGAATGATGTTCGATATTTTGTGACGCATTGTGAAGCCTATCAAAGAGTGAAGGCGGAGAGCAGGAGTCCCGGTGGCCTGTTACAGTCGTTGCCCATCCCCGAATGGAAGTTCGAGGGTATTTCCATGGATTTCGTACATGGACTACCTCGCTCCCGCTCGAGGAACGATTCAGTATGGGTGATCGTTGATCGACTGACGAAAGTAGCCCGGTTTATCCCTATGAATAAGGAGGCTCACGTGGATGTCTTGGTACGCATTTTTTTGGAGCAGTTTGTACGGTATCACGGCATGCCTGAGACGATAGTTTCGGACCGTGATGGTCGCTTTACCACCAAGGAGTGGAAGGTGGTACAGGCCTATTTGGGCTCGCGCCTTACCTTCAGCACCGCGTTTCATCCTCAGACGGATGGGCAGTCTGAGCGGACCATCCGGACATTGGAGGACCTGTTGAGGTTGTGTGTGATAGATAGGGGAGAGTCATGGGAAAGACTCTTGCCCTTGGTATAATTCTCCTACAACAATAGCCATCAAGCTAGCATCGGCATGGCGCCCCATGAGGCCCTTTTTGGAAGAAGGTGTAGAACCACCTTGTCATGGGTGCAAGATGAAGACCCGAGGGCTTTGGGAATTGAGTATATAGATGACACTGATGCGGTGGTTAGGCTTATAAGGGATCGCATGTTGGAGGCTCAGAGTCAGCAGGAGAATTATTATAACGCAAGGCACCGTATGGTGGAGTTTCAAGTTGGTGATAAAGTGTTCCTGAAAATCCGGCCGATGCATGGAGTGTCACGGGTGCGGGGAGTGAAGAAGCTCAGCCCACGGTATGTTGGGCCCTATGTCATATTGGAAAGGATTGGCCCTTTGGCCTATCGGTTGGAGTTACTGCCGAAGCTGGAGAATCTCCATGATGTGTTCCATGTATCGTCGCTTCGAAAGGCGCTGTTGCGGCCCGACCAATACATCCCCACAACTGATGGTGTTTTGGTGTCTGATAGATCTGTGCGACTGGAGCCGGTGCGGATCGTTGATAACGAGATAAGAACCTTGCGCCGCAAAAGTGTTCCCTTGGTGAAGGTGTTATTGTCTAATCATGGGAAGGAGGAATTCACATGGGAGCAAATGGATTTGATGCAAAGACGCTACCCAGAGTTGTTTGCTCCAGGTAATTGTATTTAAAGTGTATTTTGCTTTCTAGATGCTTCAATCCCCATAGCCTTAGCCTGATTTCGTGGACAAAATCTTTTATTTTATTTATAGGATTTGTAACGTCCCGATTCGCGCTAGGCCCCTTGTGCGTGTTGTGGTGTCGAGAAAGCTGGGGTAGGCTCAAGGGGGTGTATGTGATCAGGTGCGCACTTGCGGGAAGTAAGAAAATAGGCTAGAAACTGGAGTTGAGCATGACACAGGTAGGGACATGGGCGTGTCCCTACCCGTGTTCAAATGGCGTTGAGTGCCATGGCTTTGAGTGCCATGGCTTTAAGTGAAACAGCTTGGAGTGGGGTGTCCCGAGAAGGACACGGGTAGGGACACGGGCGTGTCCCTACTCGTGTGCTATGGCTTTGAGTGGCATAGATTTGAGTGAAACGGCTTTGAGTGGTGTCCTGAGAAGGACACGGGTAGGGACACGGGCGTGTCCCTGCCCGTATGCCATGGCATTGAGTGTCAAGGCTTTGAGTGGTTCGCCCAGTGAAGGATATGGGTAGGTACACGGGCGTGTCCCTACCCGTGTGCTTTAAGACCAACTCGACGAGTTGTGCCCCGAGAACCACACGGGTTTTGACACGGGAGGTGACACGGCTGTGTCACCTGGACACGATTATCGACACGGGCATGTCAGTACCCGTATAGGAGCACGAAATGGAGGTCAAGCCGTTTCACTAGAGTAGGACACGGGTAAGGACACGACTGTGTCCCCACCCGTTTCACTTCTGTATAAAAAGGAAAAGTGAAGCCCTAGCATCCTTATTCTCTTCCCAAGCCCTTATTTCTGGAGGGAACATTCCTGGAGGAAGAGAATGGCTGGAGCAAGCTTTGGAGGAGGAGAAACGTCATCGCCGTCAAGGAAAAAGTGATACCGTGAAGAAAGATAACAAGATCCATGGCAGAGGATGGTGTTACTGCTGGAAATGAGGTGAGCTTCCTACCCCCTCCCTTTCTGCTAGATCTATAGTTATCTAGGTGAGATGTCGACTCAAGAGAGTCTAGACATGGGAGATGGGGATTTCTTTAGGAAGGGCCTTGCTAGAACGTGTGTTCTAATGACTAGACATCTTCAACCTCCCCATCTTCAAAGTGATGATGGGGGTGGCTTCGTGAAGAGGAATGACCTTGAGAGGGAGAATAAGGGTGGAGGAGCCTTTGGTTGTGATTTGGGGACATGGCCTTGAGGAGTAAGATGAATCGGTGCCGTTCATTCCGCTTCAAGATCCGTGCAGAATCTGTGTTTTGCACGCAGCGACCTTCTTGGCTGTGTTCAAGCAAGAAAGGGTCATATCTTGGCTTTCAACTAAACACGAAAGTTGTAGCCCTTGAAATTAACTTTCCAATGAGTGGTTACACGCCTTCAGGAGAAGCCTGTAGCCACAGGAATGTCCAATCGAAGTTAGGGCTGTAAACTAAGCGCATAGAATTTGTATTCTGTACGCTACAGGCTTTGAAGCCAATTTCATGTGAGTTCTATTATGATCTAGGTAACGACCTAAACAGGAAAATTGTAGCTGATGGAAAGACCTTTCCATCGAGTGGTTACACGCACTCACCGGATTCCCGTAGCCTTGGGAATCCTCAGTTGAAGTTGCTGTCCAGATTTATTCTGCACCTAAAATTCTGGGTTGTGTATAATGTGGTTTTAGATCCGGTGGAATTAATGTTGCAATCTAACTCGAGATCCGAGTGAACTCTTTCGGGATAATCATCATAGTGATATGAAGGTTGATGTTTATAAATTTGAGTTCATACAACGAATTGTGAGCAAGCTTAATTGAACGAAAGGGTTGGATATAAATTGGTGGACTATCATTTATGCGCATTGTTTATTTCACGTTGAAATCATTGGGAATGACATATAGATGATTAATTTATGGCCTTAGTGTACGCTGAATTGATAGGAGGAAATTTAGTAGTCCAATGCTTAGAGTGTCGTCTCCCTACGGGTAGCATTGTAGAAGTTAGCAAGTGCGGAGTTGGCCATCACTAGCTGGGATGATGTTGAGATGAGTTAAGTTGGACGGTTGGGCTTGGTCCTCGGTGTTCACTTCCCGAGGCTCCTTCCATGTTAAATGAATGGTTGGGCTTGGTCCTCGTGTTTTCCGAGGATCCTTCCATGCCACGGTATTGTGGAATTGCATGCGGTGTGAGTCGACACGCGGTGTCATAATCCCGGGTTAAGGATAGTGTTGCAGGTCTACGGGCTCGCCAATCGTCACACTGATGGGAGTTGACAGATAGACATTGGGCCGTTGGGCTTAGTCCACGGTGTTCACATCCTGAGGCTCTTTCCGTGCCAAGTGAACGGTGGGGATTGGTCCTCGTGCTTATTTCCAAGGATCTCTATGTCACGCATAGGCCAGTTCAGGGCTAGGATCTTGGTGCACATCTACCCAATAGAACCCGCTGGGCCGTAGTACGCATGGGCTTCGCTGTTGTGTTCTTAGCGTAGAGGCGTACGGAGGCGTACGGAGGCGTACGGAGGCCTAAGTTGAGTAGTGTGGATACCCACTTAGTAGTAGAAGTGCCCGTTATACTGTCACCGCCTGACCACGATGGATGGCGCCTGAGAGGTTAGCTACCTGCTCAAAAAGTGGGAACTACCAGTCTTTGTCGACATAGCGATTGCATGTGCGTGATCATGAGTGTGTTATTACATCGTATACATAACATTACACTTCATTACATGCACAAGACCCTCATCATATAAGCCTGTATGGGCACTCCTATACGATGAGTTACTTATTGCTTAACGATCCTCAACTTATATGCTTGTATGGGCACCCATATAAGTTGAGTAACTTTCTGTTATAACTCTATATTCATATGCTGTGATAGATGGTAGAACTGCTAGAACCTCTTATTACTTTTTATACAACTTGCTTGTTATACTCCTGCTATTATACATATACTGTACCCTATCCATTTCTCCACCCGGTGCCGAGGAGTCGCCGGGGTAGCGGCGACTAACGGTTGCTACGTCTTCCATTTTAGGAGGAAACCTCGCAGGTGGAGCAGCAGGTTATGGAGCCGATCAGCCAGGCCAGGACGACAGGGCCTTAAGGGATGGTGCCATCGCTACCGTCTGTTACAGATGTGAGTGATGAGAGTTTTGTTGTAGCACTTTGGGGTAATTTTATAACTGCACTATGACTATATAGAAGCATGTTTTAGCTTCTCAACTGTTGTACTTTTGGACTCATGACTTTTTGTGGATTGACTTCTTCCTATTATTATTGTTGGGTTGGCATATATATGTTGATATTGGTTGTAGCCGGCAGAATGGGCGTCTTGTGGTACAGGCTAGCTCGTATGCTAGTGCTACCCTAAGGCGGCTATTCTTGGCATAAGACCCCTCTCGTATCGGGTCTTGTGTTCCGGGAGGGGGGTCTTACACGTCTTGCCCACGTCTCGTCGACATGCGTAATTGTAACAATTTGCTATAATCAATTTTGTCTTTCATGATTTCTATTAAATAGTAATTGTATACCTTCTATATTTTTAAAATAACATATTTTAGAAAATATAAGAGTATTATTTAAAATACATTATATTACTGTATAAAAATCAAATTGCACTGAAAAAACCGACTTCCAACCGCACCAATATCAAACCATACCACACGGATTTAGTGTAGTGTGGTTTTGTTCAGTCCAAAACCGACCCCCATTGGCACGATTAAGGTTTGGGTTCAAACTACACTAGTTTCAACATTGATAGTAAGTATAGATATTATAGATATATTATAAATAATAATAATATAATAATTATAATAATAAATGGTTTGTAGTTTAGTTGTACTTGGGTCCAGTTCGGATTGGGTCCAAAAATCTTGAAACCTCTTGAGACTTATATGTTGTAGTTTTGATTCCGGTTCCAGTCCATATAATAAAATGTAAGAACCTCATCTGGACCAATATTGATCACGATTCGAAAATTCAAACCGAAACTCGAATAATGTACAAGCAGTTCGGTCTGGTTCTTTGCTATTCTGGTTTGGTTCTGGTTTTGTTTACAGTTTTCAATTTTAAGTGACATCTCTACTTAGAGTTCATCCAACATTCTAATAATTGGAGATGCCAGCAAAGAAGTCACCACTAGGAGCAGAATACTTAATGAAGCTCTATTTTTGAGCTTCCTATCCAAGGTAGAGCCAAAGAAATTTCAAGATGCTAACAAATATCCATTCTAGATCAACACTACGTAGGAAGAATTACAATATTTCAGAAGATGCAAGGCCCGGAAGCTTATGCCAAGACCACAAGGGCGTAATATCATTGATACCAAATTGATCTTCAGAAACAAAATGGATGAAATGGAGTTATTGTGAAGAACAAAGCTAGACTTTTAGCCAAGGGGTATAGGCAGGAAGAATGGGTAGATTTTGACCAGATATTTTGCCCCAGTTTCATGGCTGAAGGTAATAAGAATGTTCCTAGACTTTGCTATATACACAAATTTCAAATTCTACCAGATGGATGTGAAATCAACATTTCTGAATGAATATCTCAAGGAGGAGGTATATGTAGAGCAACCCTCAGATTTTGTGCATCCTACCCTAACTTGTCATGTTTATTTTCTTAAGAAAGCAATATATGGGTTAAAGCAAGCCCCTAGGGCTTGGTATGAAACCTTGTTTTTCTTTCTCATTAAGAATAACTTCTTAAGGGGAAAGATAAATAACACATCATTTCTAAGGTAATCTAAGGGCAAGTGTCTCCTAGTCCAAATTTATTTTGATGACATAATATTTCAGTCTAGTAATGACAACCTTTGCAAGAGGTTTGCCAACCTTATGTAGGGGGAGTTTAAGATGAGCAGTATGAGAGAGCTAAAGTACTTTTTAGGTCTCCAAGTGAAACAGTCTGATACGGGAATTTTCATCTCTCAGACTAAGTGTCCTAGAGAGCTAATTAAGAAATTTGGAGTGCAATCTGCCTCCACAAGAAAATTCCTATGGGATCAAATATACCCCTGGACAAGGATGAGAAAGGGAAACCTTTTGATGAATTTATGCATATGTGTATCATTGGGTCCCTACTTTATTTGACTATAAGTATATGAGATATTATGTATGCTATATGTATTTGTGCTAGGTACCACACATGACCTAAGGAATCTCATTACTCAACTGTAATGGGGATTTTGAGATATCTTAAAGGTAGCCAACATCTTGGCCTATGTTTCCCTAGGAACAATGATTTTGAGCTAATTTACTTTTTAGATGCAGTTTTGAAGGGTACAAAGAAGATAGGTGAAAGTTATTATATTCAAGGTAGCTAGCAACCTAGGGGGGGCGGTTAATAGGTTTATCTGGGTCCTTTTGATTTTATTTTTTTTATTCTTCTTAAGTTACTTTGTGAGTGATCAGTTGAATGCTTTTAAGTACCTACAAGCCTAAAACAATCATAGAAAAACACACAAGTATTTTTATAATTATTCCCCAAAATTATAAGTACATCCACTCTCCTCCCACCTTGCTAACTTCATGCTAGTCAAGACACTTTTCCAAACCAATGCTCCAAGGATCTAACACCTCAAATCCCTTAGGATCTCTCAGTCTACTCCAAGACTTTCAACTCAGCCACAAGGGCCTACACTCAGTGATACAAGTATCACCTACCTCAGGAAATTAAGCCCTACCACTCAGGCTATTGAGGATAGCCCTACCTCAGAGCAAACTTGATCCTACAATTCAGAGAAATTTACTCTCCTACAGCTTGGGCAAGTTTGCCCTACCATAGATCTGCACACAGACTCTGCCCCAGACATAAATTCCCTACTTCTCAGTGAGTACAACTAACCTACCTCAGATACCAGCAGGATCCTGCACTTAGAGAAGAACCCTCTCCTACAGTTCAGGCAAATATGCCCTACCTCAGGCCAAAGGCCCTACACTTCGAATCCAAAAGGATCTTACCAAAAAAAATAATTTAATCAACTTTGACACAGAAATTTCTCTGTGTAAACATCTAGATCTAAGTTATCTTAGCCTTAACTCTCTTCACAACAATGGAAGGATCTGCTGGAGCCAACTCAGAAAATGAACTTGCTTTAAAAAACTGAAGATCTGTTGATCTTGAGTCAACCAGCTAACTGAACCTTCCGAGGGCATAAGGTTCTCACTTTATTTCTTTCTCAGAACTCTTTCTGAACTTACTGTAGTCGATTGAGATGACACAGCTTTCTGAACTTTTCACCTTTGCTGGACAACGTCATGCTTTTTCTCGACAGTAATGGCGAGGAAGAAGAAGTCCAGCTCCTATTTCTTTTTATGTGAAAAGATCTTGAATGATTGCTTCAATCTCTTCACTCTTTCCCTTTTATCTTCAGGCGATCAACGACACCAAAAAGTAGTGGGGACCACCTGCAGCAGAAACTTGCACCTTGCTTTAACGAAAGAAGATGTATTGTAGCTTCCGACGCCTTTTTGTCATGTTCCGCAGCTTCCCAACTATTGTTTGAATATTGTTGACTTGTTAACTTGCTGACGTCACCATCTGTGGACTTAGACACAAATCAAGCAACATTAGCATAAGCACTGAGTGAAGTTCCTTCACTCAATGCCAAACCACTTATACAACTTAGCTATCACTTGGCATTGAGTGAGTAACCTTCACTCAATGCCAAACTACTTAGAATATAAAATCTGTTTTTAGGTGTTGAGAGCATTGAGTGAACAAGCCTCACTTAATGTTTTCTCCCTTAGAAAAATCTTCCTGCTTCTCTGGCATTAATAGCATTGAGTGTGTCTTCATCACTTAATGCTTTTTTCCTTAAAAAAGCTTTCTGCATCTTAGGCGTTGAGAGCATTGAGTGAGCATGTCTCACTCAATGGTTTTTGCCTTAGCCAATTTTCTGCCTCTGCAGAATCTTAGCCGCTGAGAGCATTGAGTGAGCATGCCTCACTCAACTCTGAACTCAGTTCGATGAACTCTGAACTCAGTTCGACGAACTCTGAACTCAGCTCGACTAACTCAGATTCTCAAACTCTGAGCATAATTTGACGAACTCTGAACTCATTTTGACAAACTCTGATTCTCAAACTCTGAGCTTAGTTTGACGAACGATGAGCTCAGTTCAACGAACTGTGAAATTAGTTCGACGAACCTTGAACTCAGTTCGACTCATAGCTTTTTGTTTTATGGCATTGAATTACTTGACCTCACTCAATGTAACACCCCTATCCGTCACATAGCATATAACAGTAGGTCCGGTCGGGGACCGATGCCATATACCACGGACAGACTGGTGGGTTACTCATTGAGACCAATCAATAATTTACAACGTCCTACACAGCGCATCTAACAGAAGCATTTTTATTAAATTGCAAAGAATAAAGAACCCAGCCAAGCATGAATGTACACTTCTCAAACCAACAGGAATGTACAATACACAAGTACTGGCCTTATGGCCTTACAATAGTTTGCTCAAATATAAGTGTCTTCCAAACTTCTGCACGCAGGCCGGTCATACATGAGAATACAAGAAAACACTCAAAATCAGGCCATCGAGGGCTGGCTCAGCAACTTGGGCTTTAGCCCGCTATTTACCGCTCGGCTCCACAGAACCTGCAAGCAACAATCCACTGCATGGTGGCAAATAAAAGCAACGGTCAGCCATGCTGACCAAATTATAAAGACCCCGCCCCCAACTCGGGGCGACAATGCACTTTCCCTGGACTTTATTAGTAAAACCAAGCAGTATAGTGTAAACACACTTCATCACAGTCGTAGGCATGCACGGCCACACACCCCATGCATTCAGGGCACATTCACTGCGATCCGGCCAATATCTCGTCTATTTAAGCTATAGACATTTCCATCTCACCACCGCCCCTTGGATGACCAACCTTATGACCATTTTGTCTTCCTTGCATGAGTCACATCAATTTAATCCATAGACCACTGAAGACCCTCATCTATGCCAACGGTTCCGCCAAACGACATAGAGCAGGTACGGTTCCGCCTGACCTGTTCTCATACCGCAACGTCAATTTAATACATATGCGCGGGTCAACACTCCCCGAGTCCACTCCCCGAGTCCTGTTTCCATCACACAGTTCACATAACCCGGTTATGATCAAGTTGGCTCCCCGACCACCATGTTGGCAAAACCACGCGTTTGCCCAGTTTTTCGGGATCACCTTGGAGTTAGTCCCCAAGGCTCTCTATTGCAATCTACCACGTAGAAAACCCGAAAAACAAACATTCGCACGGAGTCTTCTCCGGCCATTTATGCAATGCAACATCACCGATCCAAAACAACTTGTCCGGGTAGGCTTCAAACATCATTCCTATTTCCATTCTCGTATGCGGACTCTACACAAGGGGGACTTTACATATCTACCCCAAGGAACGCTAAAAACTCACCACACACTCGCGGGAGAGGGCTTCCTATGCAAAGGAAAAGAGGACTTCACATGTCCTATGATGAGAATCGTTACCCTAGTTTTTTTCCTTTGCGCAATGGAAATCTATGTGGATGAAAAGCACTGCAATCTCCTTGCCTTTGCAGATCCGAAGTCGGCTCGCGATTTGGAGCTCTGAAACTCTGTCGGTGACCGGATCTAGCCTTCCTTCTTCCCCCTTGCTCTCTCCTCTCTCTAGGATTTAGAAAGAGGGTGATCCAAGATTATGAGGGCTTTACACCACTGAACCGGCCTTAACCCTAAGGTGGGAAGAGCCTGAACCATCAGATCCCAAAACAAGGAAACGAAAGGCTGTGATTCAGCCCGAAATTCCAAAACCTGGGCCGGACACGGCTTGCGACACGCCCGTGTCCAAGGCCGTGTCACTCATTCACCGTCAAAACCGTCGCGCCCCAAAAAGAACACGGGCACTCTTTGGAACACCCTATTACTAATTTGGGTAAGGATCACTATGTTTTTCTTAGGAAACCAGGTTGACCTAGATGTATAGTTGAAAAGGTCAACATTATAATGTGTCTAGGGCTTAGAACTTAGGTTTGAAGCTGCCCCCAGGACCATTCCAAGATTTCAGAGATAGAGACAAGTCTAAGACTTTTATCGTCGAGCTTAGGTCGACGAAACGTCGAACTCCGTTCGACGCTCTCTGAGCTCAACCTAGCTGAATCGTCGAGCTCCGGTCGACGATCTTCTAGCTCAGTTCGACGATCCTTCTTCACTTATTCTCCAGGTCGCTGAGCTCAGTTCGACGATCTTCGAGCTCAGTTTGACATTTTTTGGCTGATGATTATTTCCAGTCTCTGAGCTCAGGTCGACGATCTTCGAGCTCAGATCGACGTTTTTCTTGAGAGATCGAAGATTTTAAGGATTCAAATTCAGTCAGATTTTGGAATGTGTTTCAAATTATCTCAGCATTTATGTCAAGAGATCTACCAGCCGTTTTCATTTATTATGGAGCAAGTTCAAGTAATTATTCAGAGAATGTTTTACTGGACTTTCCTCTAGAAGACAAAATCTTTTATGGAAGGCATTTAATGTCTGGTTAACGGCTATCTTGGATATAGAATCTTTAGAGAATTAAAAATCTTCTTCTCTTATTTTCTCCAGTAACAAGACACACAGATACACAGACTGATACAGATAAGAAAGAAAAAGAAGAAGTGATTCACAGGATTCTCTGATCAACACAAGAAAACTCAAGTGATCAATCCTGGAGAATTAGCTGAATAATTTTGTGTACTCAAAAAGTGATCACAGCTTCATCCCAAGGACTCCAAATAACTCATCTTTTAGCCTCTGCTGAAACCATCTTATGCTGGAGATCTGAAGATTCTGAAGACCTATCACCCTGAAGCAAAGCTTCCACTCCTGAACTAGTCAACATCTCAGGGGGAGCTTTGACAATACAAATCCACTAGTGCTTCTCTCTTTGATTGAGACAGAGAAGACACCTTCACCCTCTTTCTTTTTCTTTTCATTTCACTCTGTAAAAGGGTTTTCAAAACTCCCTTTAAATGTTCTGAGTCTGGTTCTGAGAGCCTTGTCAAAACTCAGTGGTGGCAAGACACCTTATCAAAAAATCTAGTTTGGTTTTTGAGCACCTTGTCAAAAGCTCATTGGTGCCAGGACACCTGATCAACCCTTCATGCAGTGGATTCCTACCAAGGGTGGTAGAAGAGTGGATGTACCAAGGTTTTTGGGGAACCACTATAGCTCCTTGTGTTTTCTGGTTTTCTTGTGTGTTTTCTTTGCTGTGTGTTGTGCTCTTCTTTTTACTGTTCTTTTAATTCTATAGCAAGACACCTTACACCTATATATAAATTAAATCTTAAAAGCTTTGCTAAGTTTAAAATTGTGAATTTACTTTAAATAAACTCTATTCACCCCCCCCCCCTCTCTAGAGTTGAGATAGATCTTACTCTCACTTTCAATTGGTATCAGAGGGAGGTTGGTTATTCATACAGGCTAACACCTGAAACAAAAGATCCTTGATAAGTTCAATCTTTTAAGAGGGTTATTTTCATTATATTTAATTTTATATAAAGACATGACACAGAACAAAGATTATGCAAGCACAAGGCCTCCAGTGTGCAATCTATCCAAGTTTGCACTTTGGAAAACAAGGATTAGACTTTACAGGAACTATATTGATGAAGACATATTTAATTCTGTTTTGACAGAGTGCCCAAGTCCACCATCAAGCTCAAGTACAAATGCTGTTCCACCTCCTTCAGGAACAGATGCTGAAATAAAGAAGTGGAAGACTGCAGATGCCAAGGCCATGAACATCTTAGCTCAGACAATATCTGATGAGATATTTCAGAAGGTAGCTGACTGCAACTCAGCCAAAGGAATTTAGGACAAGCTCTCTGAAATTGTCTCAGGATCTGCTGATGAAAGGAAAGACAGGAGATCCCATCTGATAAGCCAATATGAGAATTTCAAAAAGGGAGAAGCTGAATCAGTGGCTGACATATACAATAAACTATGTCTGATTGTCAATGAGTTAAAGACTCTGGATAAAGAAATCTCATTGACTGAGATGAATGAAAAAATCTTAATGTGCTTCCCCAGCACTTGGGATTCAAGAATCTGGCCAATCAAAGATGCCAGAAGTCTAAATGAGATTACCACTGAAGCTCTCCTGGGCAAGCTCAAATCTTATGAGCTGCTCATTAAAAATAGAGAAGAAGAACAAAAGGCTACTTCTCCAGTCACAAGGAAAGAAAAGACCATAGCCTTCAAAGCTACAGAAGAGGAGCCTGAAGATAAAGCTACAGGAAATGATGAGCTCCTAAGTCTACTGGCCAAAAGATTCTACAAGATGGCCAGAAAAGACTTCAGAAAGAGATCATACAAGGGTCATGATAAACCAAGGTATGATAAATCAAATAACAATAAAGAAATTATATGTTTTGGTTGTAGGAAAACAGGCCATATTGTGTCTAACTGTCCAGAAAATAAGAACAAGGACAAGAAAGATAGAAGAGAAAGAAGAAAGGAGAAAGATTTCAGAAAGAACAGCTCAGACAAACCCTCCTCCAGCAAGAACAAACATACAAGGAAGGGATTTGTTACTGAGACATGGTGTGAAACTGAAGAGGACTCTGAAGCCTCATCCAGCTCCAGTGATGATGAGGATGATGCTGATGAAAAGGAATTCTGCATGATGGCTATCAATGCCTCTCAAACAGATTCAGAAGCAGAAGAGTCAGAATCAGATTCAGAAGCTCAACTAGAAGAAGATCAGGTAATCAATTCATTTGATTTCAGTTCTGAGGATTTTAAACATGAGTTTAAAGTACTATGCCTAGATCTGTTGGAGTCTGAGAAGGAAATCACTTCCCTCAGAAAACAACTATCTGAGTATAGCGCTGTAAAATCAGAGAACCTCAAACTCTCTGAAGAGTTAGAATGTTATAGAGAGGAGATTGCTTCACTAAAAAGTGAACTATCCAAGGCCAAGCAATTTGAAGAATCCCTTAATGGGAGAAGTATCAAATTAATGGACATCACAAGCACAGTGAACTCAAGATTAAATAGTACACTGGGCTTGGGTGCTTCATCTAGCCAACCCATAGTATTAACAACCCCAATCTAATTTATTTCTGATAAAGGAAAGGGTGTTGTAGTGGTAGCTAGGAAAAATTCAGATCTACCTAAGAAAAAGAAAGTTCAACAGAAAATGTCGAGCAGAGGTCGACGATCGTCGAACAGAGATCGACGATCTCATACTGAAACATCGAACTCAGCTCAACGTTTCCTGAACTCTGAACTCCCTCATAGTCGATCTTCGAACGGAGCTCGACGATTTTTCCCAAGATCATCGAACTCAGCTCGACGATCGTCGAATGCAGTTCAGAGCTTTGAATCTTCCTTCAGAGGTAAATCTCAATTCAATCCTAGAAATGCTTCATCCCAAAACATTAACCCTTATACTGAATGGATAGTACCTCCTAGGAGATACCATCCTGAAGGTTATAAGAGTCAACCTGGGATGTCTTTTATTTCTGAATTTAATGGTTATAAACCTAGGCCCAAGGTAAACTGGGTCAAAAATATGTAAATTCTTATCTATGCAGCTGAAAACCTATCCAACATCAAACCAATTATGGTATCTGGATAGTGGGTGCTCAAAGCACATGACAGGGAATAAGGACAACTTCACATCCTTTAAAACCAAGCTTGGACCCAATGTAATTTTTGGTGATTCAAACTTTGGAACTACAAAAGGATATGGTGTAGTTCAAATTGGAACAGTCACCTTCAAGAAGGTAGCCTATATTGAAGGACTCAAGCACAACCTGATAAGCATCAGTCAACTGTGTGATGAAGGATATCAAGTGACTTTCAACAAAGAAATATGCAAGATCAAGTCAGAAGACAACACAACTGTGTTGACAGGTAACAGGAAAGGTAACATTTACTTAGTAGACTTTCATTCATCTAAGGTAGATATTTGTCTGTTCAATTCCATATCTAGACCCAATATTCTATTGCATAAAAGACTAGGACATATTAACCTTAGAAACATTGCTAGGCTATCCAAGGACAACCTTGTCAGAGGACTGCCTTCTGGCCCCTACAAGAAGGAAGGACTCTGCAAGGCTTGTCATTTAGGCAAGCAAACTAAAAGTAGTTTTAAATCAATTAACAAGAGTGATTCACCTAGGATTTTGTATCTGTTACACATGGATCTTTTTGGACCCATTGTAGTACAAAGCTTAGGAGGGAAAACCTATACTTTAGTGGTTGTAGATGACTTCTCAAGATTCACATGGGTATTCTTTCTGAGGAAGAAGTCTGATAACTTTAAATGTTTGACAGATTTTCTCAAATGCATTCAAATTGAGTTCAACACTCATATTGCCCTGATCAGAAGTGATCATGGGACAGAGTTTGATTCTCTTCTCATGCAAGAGTTCTGTCAAAGTGAAGGGATCAGACATACTTTCTCAGCTCCTAGAACTCCTCAACAAAATGGGGTAGATGAAAGGAAAAATAGAACCCTTATTGAATCTGCAACTACATTGTTGGCAGATGCTCACCTACCTCTATCCTTTTGGGCTGAGGCAGTGAACACCTCCAACTATGTGTTGAATAGAAGTCTGATACATAAACTGAAGGGCAAGACTCCCTATGAATTGCTTAAAGGGAAGAAACCTAAAGTAGACTATTTTAAGGTTTTTGGTTGCACTTGTTACATTCATAATAATGACAAGAAATATCTAGCGAAATTCCAAGCTAAAGCTGATGAAGGAGTGTTTCTGGGATACTCCATGATCAGTAAAGCCTATAGGGTTTAAAATAAAACTACTCTAAAAATAGAAGAATCTGTCCACATTTCTTTTGATGAAGCTAACATGTCTTTCAAGGAGAAGAATACTTCTACCATAGAACATTTGCAGGTGCACTCTCTAGCTGAAGACTTGGACAGATTACAAGTTACACAAAAGGATGACAGTAGTGAAGATGAAGAAGCTGCTCACCATCAGGAAGAAAATCCTCTTGAAGAACCAGTTGTTGTTTCACAAGAGGAAACAACAACACAGGTTGGTGAACCATCAACACCCCCTATTGATCTAGTAACAACAAGAGATCATCAAATTTCTCAAGTAATTGGAGACATCTCAGCTGGTGTGCAAACTAGAAATCAGGTCAACCAGAACCTGATGCACACTTGCTTCCTCTCTCAAATTGAAACTCAAACCATTCAAGATGCAGAACAAGATCCACACTGGATCATTGCAATGCAAGAGGAGTTGCATCAATTTGAAAGAAATAAACTTTGGGAACTAGTGCCTAAGCCAAAGGATCATCCCATTGTTGGAACCAAATGGGTATTCATAAATAAGCTAGATGATCAAGGAATCATTGTAAGGAATAAGGCAAGGCTAGTTGCTCAAGGGTACTCTCAGGAAGAAGGGATAGACAATGACCAGACTTTTGCACCAGTTGCAAGATTAGAATCCATAAGAATCTTTCTGGCTTATGCTACTCACAAGGTATTCAAAGTCTATCAAATCGATGTCATGAGTGCTTTTCTCAATGGGGAGATCAAAGAAGAAGTATATATCAGACAACCTCCAGGTTTTATCTCTCTAACCCATCCTGATTATGTTTTTAAACTACACAAAGCATTATATGGTCTCAAGCAAGCTCCTAGAGCATGGTATGAGACCCTAGCATGTTTTTTGCTGAAAAATGATTTTGTTAGGGGGAGAGTAGACCAAACTCTTTTTATTAGAACCAATAAGTCTCACACACTACTAGTGCAGATTTATGTAGATGATATTATTTTTGGTTCTACTGATTCAAACTTGTGCAGAAGATTCTCTAATCTAATGCATTCAAAATTTGAAATGAGTAGCATGGGTGAGCTATCCTTCTTCTTAGGATTGCAAGTCAAATAACATGTTGAAGGCATATTTATTTCTCAAACCAAGTATGCAAAAGAGCTGGTTAAGAAATTTGGTATGTCTTATGCATCATGTATGAAAACACCCATGCCTACCAATGCTGTATTGGATGCTGATGAACATGGGAAACCAGTTGATCAGACAACATATAGAGCAATGATTGGCTCTTTACTGTACCTTACAGCTAGCAGGCCTGATATAATGTTTGCTACGTGCATTTGTGCTAGATTCCAAGTTAGCCCTAGAGAGTCTCACTTAACTTTAGTAAAGAGGATTCTTAGGTATGTTAAAAGCTGTCCAAATCTAGGACTCTGGTATCCAAAAGATTCAGCATTTGACTTAACTGGATTCTCAGATGCTGATTATGCTGGATGTAGAATAGACAGGAAAAGCACCAGTGGAACTTGTCAGTTTCTTGGTGATAGACTTGTCTCTTGATTTTGAAAGAAACAAACATCTGTGTCAACTTCAACTGCTGAAGCTGAATATATGGCTGCAGGCAGTTGTTGTTCACAAATCTTATGGATTCAAAATCAACTCCTAGACTATGGTTACAACTTAGAGAAGTCTAAAATATTTTGTGATAACACCAGTGCTATTTCCATTGCACAAAATCCAGTCCTCCATAGTAGGACAAAACACATAGAAATTAGACATCATTTTCTAAGGGATAATGTTGAGAAAAACAAAATTGAACCTGAATACATCCCAACTGATTTGCAAAGGGGAGATGTTTTCACCAAGCCTTTGGATGAAAAGAAGCATAACTTCTTCCTCAATCAGTTAGGAATGATAGATGGAGGCAGTTTAAAATAAACTACAAGATTTTGTAAATCTAAAAACAGACCAAGACTAGGCTAAAAACTCATCTCTTTCTTATGTCTGTAGAATAGGTTTTGTCTCTGAACTGCGCTCGACGTTTCCCCAGAAATCATCGAACGGAGATCGATGATTTTCCAAAAATCGTCGACCGCAGATCGACGTTTCCTGAATCGTCAATCTGAGTTCAGCGCCGCCGTTAGCTCCAGGCTTCCATTCTTTCTGTTTAGTGGTCGTCGAGCGGAGCTCGACGCTCGAGAATATCGTCGAACGGAGTTTGACGTTATTAGAGACTCTTCAGATTCCTTTAGTAGCCCAAATCGTCGAGCTGAGTTCGAAGTCTCGTCAAACTGAGCTCAACGATTTTTTGTTTCGCCGTCGAACCGTAATATAAAATCATTTCTCCAGCCTTCGTTCGTCTTTTACGCTTTCATACCCTCTGCAACTTTCTCTCTTTCCCTCCAAATCTTCTACACTTGGTCGTGTTTGTTTCATTGTTGCAGGTACAGATGGCTGGGTCAAGTGCTGCTATTTCAAAGATGAAATTCGATACAGGTTTTGATATTGATATGAATTCGTTCGATGGAAGTGATCAGCGATTCAAGGACATTCTCAACCCCTTCCGAGAACAGTAGCTATCTCAGATCATGACCACCCGAATGAAGATTTCATCAAAAGAGATAAAAGAATGGTGTTTTACCGCGACAGATGAGAATGAGAATTCTGTCATTGGCTCAATAAAAGGGACTCAGGTACCATTGTCCCCGGCCCTTCTGACTGAAGTTTTCCTCCTTAGTTCTGGAGATGACTCCATTGATTTATCTGGAGATGAGTATGCCTCCATGCTTGATAGAATGGGTCACACTACTGTGAACCCTAACAAACTGTTCAAAAAGAATCTGTCTATCGAATACCAATTTCTGGCTGATGTGGTTGGCAAAGTGCTTCTGGCAAAGCACTCAGCCCATGACACTATATCAAGATATCAATTCTGCTTAATGGGAGCAATGGTTGATAAGAAGCATTTATACTGGGGATCAATCTTTTTTCAGCTTAATCAAGAAGAAACTGATCAAAAACTGTGTAAGCTTTGGGAGAATATTAGGGGTTTACCTGCACTCCAGGTGCCCTGAGCTGCTGACCTCTAGTGGGATGTTCATCACTGCATCCAAGAGGCTTACCTGTGCCCTCTTCAGTAGATGGGACAGGCAAATCATCAACCCCATCAGGGCTGCTGCAGCACCACTTGCTTCAGGCACCAGGACTACACAAGTCACTCCTCCTCAGGTATCTGCCCCAGCAAAAGAATTGACTGCCTCTTCCTCTCCTCCTCCAGCTATTTCTATCCCAGTCACCACCTCAACCTCTCCTCAAATCTCAGCCTCTTCCCCCATTAACAATTCTTCGCCAATGTCACCTCCTCCAGCCTCTACCTCAGAAGAATTCCACCCTCTATTCCCTTATCCAACTTTCACCACTCCATCATTTTCTCTTATAGATGACTCCTTTATGGATGATTCTCCTCCCTCTCCTCCTGAGCTTCCCTCAACATCCTCCTATCAACAACTTCTTCAAGAAATCCTCTCTCAACCATCCTTCACCCCATCCTTCACCCCATCCTTTGACTCTTCCATCTCATCCATCTCCACCTCAATAACATCTATCTACACTATTCCTCCTTCAGAGCCATCCATCCCTACACTTTACACCACCACATCCTCCATCCCATTAGTCCCAGTCATCCTCATTCCAGTACCTTCACCTCCTACCTCTGTTCAAGCCCATCTTGAGCATGTAGATATTTCAAACCTGGCAGACAAGCTTTATGCGTTGCTAGCCCCCAGGCTAACTTCTCTGTTGTAGACCTCCTTGGCTCCACTCCTGCAATATATTCAGGAGTTATCTACCAAGTTGTCTTCCTTCCTCTCTTCCCAGGCAATCACTTTATCTGGGTGCCTTGATTCAATTGTCTCTGAACCAAGGTAGGGGGAGTTGCCTTATGAAGCAATGGATGTGCCTGAGACTGCTGAAGGTTCCAGTTCTGCTCCTATTTTTGCAATGGACCTTCAGAGTCTGCCATCTATTTTTGATTCTGTATATTTCAGCTCTCCGCCAGTTCAACAATCTGAAGACCTCACTAAGTCCATTGTGCCTATCAATTACTGTGATCCCAGCCTGATTGCCCTATATATAAATTCCTTCAAAACTGTGGATGCTGATATTTTAAGTGTTGCGGCTGCTGTTACAACAAGTCTGCTTTCAGAAGATACTGAAATGGTCTCTGTGATTGAGGATACTACTGCTGCTAAAGAACTTACTACCTACCTAGAAGAATCTGAATCTGTTTCTGCTTCAATTGTTTCTACTCCTGCTGTCTCTGCTCCTGTTATTTCTGCTGCAACTGCTCCAGCTCTTACCCCTGATCAAATCAAGCAACAAGAAAAGTATATAAAAAGCATTGATGAATTGTATGATAGACTACAAAGTTCAGACAGTGATCAGTTTCAAACTGAATCTGACGATTCTTCCAATACTATTGCAAAGAAAAGGAAGGCCAGAAGCAAGGCCATGATGAAGGTTTCTCCTGCTCAAGCTAAAGATTCGAATGACATTCCATACTATATTTTGCATGATTGCCAAATTACTGAACATTGGATGCAATACTCTAAAAATCAACTAAAGGCTTTGAGAAAGAAAAGAAAGTTTGAAAAGTATTAGAAAGGTGCATCTCAATTTCAGCCTCCTCCTCCTCCTCCTCCAGATTCAGGGACAGGTGGAGGCTCAGCTTCTCAAACCCCAGCTTCTAAGCAAAGTTCCTCCCAGTCCTCTCAAAGATACCATCCTAGGGGGCAATACCAAAGGGGTTATCAGTCCAGAGGGGGACAGTATAGAGGAAGTCAAAGAGGACATAGATTTTAAGCTAGGGAAGGACAAAGGTTCATAGACTCTACTCAAGGTCCTTTCCCTTACAAACTCAGAGAAAAAGTTGAGACCAGAACTCCTATTGCTTCAGAAACTGTTAAGAGATATGAGCCTGCAGTGCCATTTGAAGTCCCAGAGAACAATCCATTATCATGGACTGCAAGGATGAAAGAATTGGCTGCACTAGATCAATTGAAGAAAGCAAGAGAGCAAGGAAAAGATACCTCCAATATTACTACTCTGTCAGAACAAAGAAAAGCTGAATTGGAAAGGTATTCTTCAAGTAAATTCTTTGACCCAGTGGACTACCTGAAGCAGCATCTTGAGGCTGTGGTTCCAAGGCCAAGAGCTCAAACCTCCTTAGGTGCAGATGATGACAGAAGGTCAAAGAAGGAAGCCCTTAATCCTAACAGAGAAATCATATTTAAGAAAGGAAATGAAAAGAAGTAACATGTGTAAGCAGACAGTATAATCTCTCTGAACATTTGCTGAAATTCCTCTTGATTGCTGCTATGATTGCTTGCTCTGCTATCTTGTTTTAGTTTATTGCTTTTCTATATGTTGTTGTAATTTTTATTTATGAAATATGTAAATAGTAATCCTAACCCAAATAGGGGGAGATTGTTGGAACACCCTATTACTAATTTGGGTAAGGATCACTATGTTTTTCTTAGGAAACCAGGTTGACCTAGATGTATAGTTGAAAAGGTCAACATTAGAATGTGTCTAGGGCTTAGAACTTAGGTTTGAAGCTGCCCCCAGGACCATTCCAAGATTTCAGAGATAGAGCCAAGTCTAAGACTTTTATCGTCGAGCTTAGGTCGACGAAACGTCGAACTCCGTTCGACGCTCTCTGAGCTCAACCTAGCTGAATCGTCGAGCTCCGGTCGATAATCTTCTAGCTCAAGTCGACGATCCTTCTTCACTTATTCTCCAAGTCGCTGAGCTCAGTTTGACGATCTTCGAGCTCAGTTTGATGTTTTCTGGCTGATGATCATTTCCAGTCTCTGAGCTCAGGTCGACGATCTTCGAGCTCAGATCGACGTTTTTCTTGAGAGATCGACGATTTTAAGGATTCAAATTCAGTCAGATTTTGGAATGTGTTTCAAATTATCTCAGCATTTATGTCAAGAGATCTGCCAGCCGTTTTCATTTATTCTGGAGCAAGTTTCAAGGAATTATTCAGAGAATGTTTTACTGGACTTTCCTCTAGAAGACAAAATCTTTTATGGAAGGCATTTAATATCTGGTTAACGACTATCTTGGATATAGAATCTTCAGAGAATTAAAAATCTTTTTCTCTTCTTTTCTCAAGTAACAAGACACACAGATACACAGACTGATACAGATAAGAAAGAAAAAGAAGAAGTGATTCACAGGATTCTCTGATCAACACAAGAAAACTCAAGTGATCAATCCTGGAGAATTAGCTGAATAATTTTGTGTACTCAAAAAGTGATCACAGCTTCATCCCAAGGACTCCAGACAACTCATCTTTCAGCCTCTGCTGAAACCATCTTATGCTGGAGATCTGAAGCTTCTGAAGACCTATCACCCTGAAGCAAAGCTTTCACTCCTGAACTAGTCAACATCTCAGGGGGACCTTTGACAATACAAATCCACTAGTGCTTCTCTCTTTGATTGAGACAGAGAAGACACCTTCACCCTCTTTCTTTTTCTTTTCATTTCACTCTGTAAAAGGGTTTTCAAAACTCCCTTTAAAAGTTCCGAGTCTGGTTCTGAGAGCCTTGTCAAAACTCAGTGGTGGCAAGACACCTTATCAAAAAATCTAGTTTGGTTTTTGAGCACCTTGTCAAAAGCTCATTGGTGCCAGGACACCTGATCAACCCTTCATGCAGTGGATTCCTTCCAAGGGTGGTAGAAGAGTGGATGTACCCAGGTTTTTGGGGAACCACTATAGCTCCTTGTGTTTTCTGGTTTGCTTGTGTGTTTTCTTTGCTGTATGCTGTGCTCTTCTTTTTACTGTTCTTTTAATTCTATAGCAAGACACCTTACATCTATATATAAATTAAATCTTAAAAGCTTTGCTAAGTTTAAAATTGTGAATTTACTTTAAATAAACTCTATTCACCCCCCCTCTAGAGTTGAGATAGATCTTACTCTCACTTTCACACTCGACACACCCGTGTCAGGCTTGACACGTCCGTGTCATCCAGTACACTCCTGTGCCGCTAGGCGTGTCCCTCCAATGACACAGGTCCAAAACAACCAGAGCACGACACGGCCATGTGACACGCCCGTGTCATATGCCGTGTGTTAGACATGCCCGTGTCCCAGGCCGTGTAGATGCCTTAGCACAACTCGCCAAATGACCCGAGCTAGATACGGGTATTTGACACGCCCTTGTCAAATTCCACACGCCCGTGTCAGACCCGAACATGCCTGGGCTCAGGCCGTGCTCCCTCACTCAATGATGGTTGACTGAAAGGATTTGAGTGACTGACATGCCCTCGGACCCGCCCGTGTCCCAGGCCGTGTTCACCACCCGATGACTATTGACCCCAAAAATCATCGACCACGCGACCAACGCCGAACCCGAGCACGACACCCCCTGGGACATGCTTGTGTCCCAGACCGTGTCACCTCTACCAAATCCCAGATTTGGCTCAAAACGCTACCCGTCACCCTTTTGAGTTTCAGGGCGTTACAACTCTCTCCCTCTTAAAAGAATTTCGTCCACGAAATTATCAAAGGAAAGAAAACAGAAAACCAAAAGCGGTACCTGAGCGGAATAACTCATGGTACTCCTCCAGTATTGTTTGCTCCCGTTCCCAAGAGAGCTCCTCCCGACCGCAATTGTCCCACCGGACCTTGACCATCCTGATCTCATTGTTACGGAGTCACTTAACTTCAAATTCTTCAATATGAATGGGCTTGACCCTAGTTGTCAACCCTTCGTCCACCGGCACTTGATCAACTGCGATCACCTGCGAAGGCTCTTGCACTACCTTCCGCAATACTAAAATGTGGAATACATTGGGTAGACCACTCAACTCTACTGATAGCCTCAGATTAAAAGACGCTACGCTGATCTGCTCCAGAATCTCAAATGGTCCAAGGTATCTCGGGCTCCGCTTCCTCAAGCATCGTACCCGTAAAACACCCTTGAACGGCTTTATCTTCAAGTACTCCCAATCGCCAACCGCAAACTCCACGTTCCGATGCTTGGCATTGTAGTACTTAGATTGTTTATCCTTAGCGATCAGCAATCGCTCTCGAATAATCCGAACTAAAATAGTAGAGCTTTCCACCTCTTGCTTTTTGTACAACCTTGCATCACCTGTTTCTAGCCACGACAACGACGTGAGACACTTTCTACCATATAGGGCCTCAAAGGGCGCCATTTGAATACTCGCCTGGTAGCTATTATTGTACGCAAATCCACCAAATACAGGTGGTCTTCCCAATGCTTTCTAAAGTCTAGAACACACATGCAAAGCATATCTTCCATAGTTCTGTTGACCATCTCGGTCTGCCCATCCGTCTGCGGATGGAAGGCTGTGCTGAACTTCAACTTAGATCTTAGCATCTGTTGAACCGACCTCCAATCATTTGACATGAACAGCCCATCTCGGTCACTCACGATGTTGCGGGGCACACCGTGAAGCCGCACAATATTATCCACATATAACTTCGCCAGTTTCTCCACAGAATCATCCTTCTTATGCAGAATCAAGTGTGACACTTTTGTTAACCGGTCTACGATCACCCAGATGGCATCGTTTCCCTTATGCGACATTGGCAAGCCATGCACAAAGTCCATCGAAATATCATCGAACTTCCACTCCGGAATAGGCAAGGATTTCAAGAATCCCCCTTCCTTTTGGCACTCCACCTTTACTAAGGCGCAAGTTTGACATATAACCACAAATTGTGCCACATCCTTCTTGAGGCCTGGCCACCAAAACAACTTCTTTAGGTCCCGGTACATCTTCGTGCTCCCTGGGTGGATTTAGTACTTTTTATGATGAGCCACGTACATCAACTCCGCCCGTAGATCTCCACCGTTTGGGATGCACAAACGATTGCCCTTCCTTAGAAGCCCATCCTTAATTGAAAACAGGGAATTTGACCCATCCAATGATGCATCCATGAGCTCCTTCATAGTGCCATCCAACTTCATAGCCTGCCGAATGCGTTCAGCTAGGTCATACTGAACTTCCGTCCAGTTCAACATTGCTATGGCGCTAGTCTGCTTGTCCACACAACAGATCTCTAATGCCTCTAAATCCCGAATCAACCTCTCATCATGAACCGACAACCAGTTGGCTTGGGAGGGAGCCCTGCGACTTAACGCATCCACAACTGCATTGCCTTTGTCGGGTACATAATGAATCTTGAACGTATAGTCCCCCAGGAACTCCATCCATCTCCGCTGCCTCATGTTCAGATCCTTCTGATCCAACAGGTACTTCCGGATCTTATGGTCAGTATAAATGTTGGGTCCGGCATTCCTTCACTTGAGCCGTGGTGCTTTGCTACTTATTTAAGAAATTAAGTAGGGCCCTCTCCAACAGTCCGGGATTTTGGTGCAGTTGGGTATGCGCTTGATCCTTTAATTTGGATCAGAGGAGGTCACGGGTTCAAGGGGGGGGCTATTAAATCCCGATTTGTGCTGGACGCCGAGGGGGGATTGTTGGGTCCGGCGTTCCTTCACTTGACCCGTGGCGCTTTGCTACTTATTTAAGAAATTAAGTAGCGCCCTCTCCAACAGTTCGGGCTTTTGGTGGAGTTGGGTATGCGTTTGATCCTTCAATAAATATCGATCTTTACACCATACAAATAATGTCTCCACAGCTTAAGCGTGAAAATCACAGCCGCCAACTCCAAGTCGTGGACCGGATAATTCCTTTCATGCACTTTCAGCTGATGCGATCCATACGCAATAACACTTCCATACTGTAATAGCACGCAACCCAAACCACTGTCTGAGGCATCACTATAAATCTCGAAGCCCTCGGTCCCACTTGGCAAACTTAGCTCTAGCGTCATGGTCAACCGACTCTTCAACTTCTCAATCGCTTCCACGCACTCCTCCGTCCATAAGAACTTCTGATCCTTCCTTGTCAACTTTGTGAGAGGTAGAGCTATCCGCGAAGTTATCTACGAAGCGCCTGTAATAGCCGGTAAGGCCAAGAAAACTCCGGACTTCTACTACCAAAGACAACACAGGCCACTCTCGTATCGCAACAATCTTTGCCGGATCTACCGCTATTCCTTCTCCACTGACTATATGCCCAAGGAACGCCACTGAGAATAACCAAAAATTGCACTTGGAGAACATTGTGTATTGTTCGTTCCTCCTTAGCGTCTCCAATACCAGATGTAGATGCTTGAAGTGATCTTCCTCGCACTGCGAGTACACCAATATGTCGTCAATGAAGATGATCACAAAACGTTCTAGCTACTCTATGAACGTCCTGTTCATCAGATCCATGAACACCGATGGCGCATTAGTTAGCCCAAACGGCATGACCGTGAACTCAAAATGCCCATACCTTGTGCTGAATGCTGTCCTTGGGATATCACTCTCCCTTATCCTTAGCAGATAATAACCGGACTTCAGATCCAACTTTGAATATACCGACGACCCGTCTAACTGATTAAAAAGATCATCAATCCTTAGGATCGGGTATTTGTTCTTTTCCGTTAGCTTATTCAACTCTCTGTAGTCGATACACAGCCGCAAGCTCCCATCCTTCTTCTTACCAAAGAGGACCGGTGCTCTCCAAGGCGATGAGCTTGGACACATATACCCTTGCTCCATCAACTCTTCTAGTTGAACCTTTAGCTCCGCCATCTCCTTAGGAGGCAACCTATAAGGAGAACGTAACACAGGTTTGGCACCTGGCACTAGCTCAATCGTGAAATCGATCTCTCGTTGCGGTGGGGATCTGAGAAGATTGTCCGGGAACACGTCGGGGTTCTCACATACCACTGGGATACCATCCAAAGTGTTCTTAGGATTTACAGCATCCACTAACGTGAATATCAGCTCTACTCCAGCATGAACCACCTTCACCACCTAAAGAGCAGACATCAACATCTTGCTCGAACCCTTCAATCCCGCAAACGTCGTCTCCTGCCCAACACCTAGCTTGACCTCTTTACGGTTGCAATCAATAAAAGCCTTCTGCTCGAAAAGCCAGTCCATACTGAAGATGACGTCGAACTCTACTAGCGGCAGCAATGACGCTAGGAAGTCAAACTCTTGTCTTCCAATATGAACCCTAACGACACATACTCTATCCACGCGCATCGAACACCCATTCGGTAGCAGCACATCCAATTTGTCCTTCGACATTGAAGAAGGGACTCCGATGCGCGTTATGAAACTTTCAGACAAAAAGGAGTGTGATGCTCCCATATCGAATATTGCTCGTGCCGGACTATCACCAATAAGAACAAAGCCTATACAAACAGTATTAAGCTAACAAGCACTAGGTAACAGTATTTAAAGCTAACTTGCTATAAATTAAACCGTACCTGTAACCACATCCGCTTGCTTGATGGCCTCCTGCTGGCCAAGATTATAGACTCTCGGTTGAGTCGGAGCATAGTGGGACGCGGTTTACTCAACCGCCTTGCCCTTCTCTTCATATGTGGCTCCTTGCTTCCTCTCAGACTTCGGGGATCCTCTCCAACAATCACGGGCAAAATGCCCCGTCTTTCTATAAGTAAAACAAGCGCCCGAGGTTCGGTTGGTAGTTTCTCCCGAGCCACCTTAAGAAGGGGCTGGACCAGACATCCTAGCCTTCTTGTATAACCTGCAATATCCAGACTTCGAAGTAGTCGGCACTTTGAACTCCGATTTCTTGCCACTAGAGTACTTCTTTACATGAACATTCTTCATGTCCTTTTCCAAGGACAGGGCCGAGTTGACAGGTCATGAAACCCTGCGCCATAGGCCCCGAAAGTAACAATCTCAAATCATCTCTCAAGCCATCATAGAATCGGTTCATCTTGCCCTCCTGATTAGCAAAGGTAGCGCTTGCATATCATCCTAAACAAGTAAACTCGTGGAGATATTCGTCCACTATACTGTCTCCTTGAACCAACTTCTGGAATTCATTCTCCAAAGCAATCCTCTTAGCTGAGGGGAGGTATCAAGCCAAAAACAACCTTGAAAACTCCTCTATTGAGACATCAGCCAACTGCCAACCCCTCAGATGGTGTAGCTCCAAGCCTTTCCACCATAGCCTTGCGTCCCCGTCCAACAAGAACGTCGCAATCATGGTCTTCTGCCACTCTTCAGTCTCAGTAGCTGTCAGCACTCTATTAACTCTAGAGAGCCAATCCTCTGCTTGAGTATGGGTTCCCGTCCCCGAGAACACAGGAGGATTAAAGCCCATCACGTGCTTCAGCTGCATCTCCATTGCTCTCCTTGGCAACACCGACTCCAAGACCACCTGTTCCATCCTCCATGGCTCGGCCACATGGAGCGGTACTTGCTCCACAGCAGGAGCAGGCTGCTGCACCTACCTCACAGGCTGCGCATTGATCATCGCAAACACAGCCTCCACTACCAATCGAATGGACTCGGCTGAAGGAGGTTTTGCAGCCACATCATTTGGTGCACTGCTCGCCTCAGAAACTGGCCGTTCCGACAGCCCAACACCACTCCTGGTCACCTATAATCATACAAAATACCGATAAGAGACCAAACAACATTGCAAAAAGTAATTATAGGAACACGCAGGTTCCTCAAACATGTGTATTTTCATTCCTAAGTGGATATTCATGGGTTATTTTCATGTTCTAACTATGACGCACACACATATGCTCACCACCCCTTAAAGTGAATTCGTCCACGAATTCAATTAATCTTGACTGAAACCGGTAGTCTTATACAAAATTGTAACACGCCTATCCGTCACATAATATATAGTAGCAGGTCCGGCCGGGGCCCGACGCCATATACCACGGATAGACCGGTGGGTTACTCATTGAGACCAATCAACCATTTACAACGTCCTACACAGAGCATCTAGCCGAAGCATTTTATAAATTACAAATAATAAAGAACTCAGTCGAGCATGAATTTCCACTAATCAAACCAACAGGAATGTACAATACACAAGTACTAGCCTTATGGCCTTACAATAGTTTGCTCAAATATAAGTGTCTTCCAAGCTTCGGCACGCAGGCCGGTCATACATGAGAATACAAGAAAACACAAAAAATTAGTCCTTCGAGGGCCGACTCAATAACTTGGGCTTTAGCCCGCTATTTACCGCTCGGCTTCGCAGCACCTACAAGAAACACTCCACCGCATGGTGGCAAACAAAAGCAACGGTCAGCCATGCTGACCAAATTATAACGACCTCGCCCCCAACTCGGGGCGACGATGCACTTTCCCTGCACTTTGTTAGTAAAACCAAGCAGTATAGTGTAAACACACTTCATCACAGGTGTAGGCACGAATGGCCACACACCCCGTGAACTCAGGGCACATTCACGACAATCCATCCGACGTCATGTCAATTTAAGCCATAGACATTTCCATCTCACCACGGCCCCTTGGACGGCCAACCTTATGAGCATTTTGTATTCATGGCATGGGTCACGTTAATTTAAGCCATAGACCACCGAAGACCCTCATCTATGCCAATGGTTCCGCCGAACGACATAGAGCAGGTACGTTTCCGCCTGACCCATGCTTATACCACAATGTCAAGTTAAGACAAATGTGCAGGTCAAGACTCCCCGATTCCTGTTTCCATCACATAGTTCACATAACCCGGTTATGATCAAGTTGGCTCCCCGGCCACCATGTTGTCAAAACCACACGTTTGCCCATTTTTTTGGGTGTACCTTGGAGTTAGTCCCCAAGGCTCCCTATTGCAATCTACCTCGTAGAAAACCCGATAAACAAACATTCGCATGGAGTCTTCTCCTGCCATTTATGCAATGAAACATCACCGATCCAGACCAACTTATCCGAGTAGGCTTCACACATCATGCATATGTCTGTTCTCGTATGTGGACTCTACACAAGGGGGACTTTACATATCTACCCCAAGGAACGCCACAAACTCACCGCACACTCGCAGGAGAGGGCTTCCTATGCAAAGGAAAAGTGGACTTCACATGTCCTAGGATGAGAATCGTTACCCTAGCATTTTTCCTTGGTGCCATAGAAATCTATGCAGATGAAAAGCACCGCAATCTCCTTTCCTCCACAGATCCGAAGTCGGCTCGCAATTTGGAGCTCCGAAACTCCGTCGGTGACTTGATCTAGCCTTCCTTCTTCCTCCTTGCTCTCTCCTCTCTCTAGGTTTAGAAAGAGAGTGAATCCAAGATTATGAGGGCTTTACACCCCTGAACCGGCCTTAACCCTAACGTGGGAAGAGCCTGAACCATCAGAACCCAAAATAAGGAAACGAACGGCTTTGATTCAGCCCAAAATTCAGAAACCTGGGGCGGATACAGCTTGCGACACGCCCGTGTCCAAAGTCGTGTCACTCATTCGGTGTCAAAACCATCGCGCCCCAAAAGAACACGGGCACTCGATACACCCGTATCAAGCTTGACACGCCCGTGTCATCCAGTACACGCCCGTGCCACTAGGCGTGTCCCTCCAACGATACAGGTTCAAAACAACCAGAGCACGACACGGCCAAATGATACGCCCGTGTCACATGCCGTGTGCTAGACACGCCCTGGGACACGCCCGTGTCCCAGGATATGTAGCTGCCTTAGCATAACTCGCCAAACGACCCGAGCAAGACACGGGTATTTGACACTCCCGTGTCAAATTCCACACGCCCGTGTCGGACCCGAACACACCTGGGCTCAGGCCGTGCGCCCTCACTCAACGATCATTGAGTGAAAGGCTTTGAGTGAATGACACGCCCTGGGACACGCCCATGTCCTAGGCCGTGCTCACCCCCTGACGACCGTTGACCCCAAAAATTGTCGACCACACGACCAACGCCGAAACCGAGCATGACATGCCCTGGGACATGCCCGTATCCCAGGCCGTGTCACCTCTACCAAATCCCAGATTTGGCTCAAAATGCCACCCGTCACACTTTTGAGTTTCGGGGCGTTACACTTAACGCCTGTAGACGTAGACAATTTTCTATCTATCCACAACCTGCATGTATATAATTGACATGATTGACTTCTTCAAATCTAGAACATTGAGGGCAATGGACCCAACAATCTCCCCCTATTTGAAGAAGTTAAAACCCTCAAATAAATTATTCAATGACATACACACCACTATGCAACAATATAAAAAAGAACATATAGTTACCATACTTCCATGCTTGTAGGGAGATCATTACTAACCCTGCTCCCCCTAAATTGCTGCAACCATGCTTGAACATTAATCTGATCATCTTTTCCTCCCCTTTTTTGACATCAGCAAATAGTAGGTAGGAGTCTTATCATCTGCTCCCCCTCAAATAGGTAGTAGTGAATTGTTGGAATTGTGCTTGGCATGCTCCCCCTCAATTTGACAATCTTCATTTCTTTAAAAAACAATCTCATCTGCAAAAAAAACAAAATAGCTTGCAATAAGATGAGGAGCAACTGAAGCTATATCAGGTTAAACATACCTAGCTCAAATTTGAAGGTGTTAAACTTTGCTTCATCTAGTGGCTTAGTGAAGATGTCAGCAACTTGCTTGTTTGTTGGGACAAATTCATGGGTGATGTCTTCATATTCCACATGCTCCCTAATGAAATGATAGCTAATCTTAATGTGCTTTGTCCTGTTATGGGAGACAGGATTCCTAACAATTGAAATTGTACTAGTAGAATCACAAAATAGAGGAGTTCTACTTATCTGGAATTTGTAGTCCTGGAGCTAATGTTGGATCCACAGCAACTGAGCACAGTAGCTTCCTACTGTGATGTAATCTGACTCTGTAGTAGAGATTGCAACATTAATTTGATTCTTGCTGCTCCATGAAACTAGCATTCCACCTAGGAATTGACAGGTGCCAGAAGTGCTCTTCCTATCCTCCTTGCAACCTGCAAAATATGCATCTTAATAGCCAGTTAGTTCAAATTCCCCATTCCTAGGGTTCCATTGGCCAATATCTGGTGTGCCCTTAAGATATCTCAGAATTCTATTTACAGCAGAGTAATGAGATTCTTTGGGGCAAGCCTGATACCTAGCACAAACACATGTAGTATACATGATGTCTATCCTAGTTGCTGTTAGATAAAGAAGAGAACCAATAATACCCCTATAAAAGTATCATAAATAGGTTTCCCTGCCTCATCTTTGCATATGGGCATACTTGATCCCCTGAGAATTATTATGGTGGAGGAATTTTCCATAACAAATTTCTTTATTAAATCCTTAGTGAACTTAGATTGGGATATGGACAAACCATCATCAATCTGTCTTACTTTGAGACCCAAGAAGAACTTAAGTTCACCCATACTGCTCATCTCAAACTTCTGTTGCATAAGTTTGGCAAACTTCCTACAGAGGTTGTCATCAGTAGATCCAATGATGATGTCATCTACATAGATCTGAACTAGGATGATCTTACCCTTAGATTCCCTAAGGAACAAGGTCTTGTCTATCTTTTCCCTTGAGAATTTATTCTCAATGAGGAATCCAGAGAAAGTCTCATACATTGATCTAGGGGCATGCTTCAGCCCATATAGAGCTTTACTAAGTCTATAAACATAATCAGGTGAGTTAGGAACTACAAAACCTGGAGGCTGCTCAACAAAGACTTCCTCTTTTAAGTCACAATTCAGGATGGCTGACTTCACATCCATCTGGTTGGCTTTGAATTCCTTGTGTGCAACATATGCAAAGAATAGTCTGATGGCCTCCAATCTTGCTACAGGGGCAAAAGTTTGTCAAAATCAATACCTTCTTCTTTCTTGTACCCCTTAGCCACTAGCCTTGCTTTGTTCTTTATTATAATGCCACTTTCATCAACCTTGTTTCTGTAGATCCACTTGAATCCAATGATATTATGTCCTTGTGTTCTAGGAACCAGCTTCCAAGCCTTGCACCTCTTGAACTGGTTCAGTTCCTCCTGCATAGTTACAATCCAATACTGATCTATGTTGGCTACTTCAAACTTCTTGGGCTATACTTGTGATAGAAAGTTTGAGTACATGGCTATATTGAGACATCTGATCCTTATTATTACTCTATGGGTTGCCTCACCAATGATCTGGTGTGCTGGATGATCTCTCATATGTCTGAATATAGGTGGCAGTCTTCTTTCAATATCAGCAACAGGTTCAGCTTCAAGTGCAGCTTCTTGTTGATCTTCATCCATTCCAAGTGTGCCTGGTAGATCTTATGGAATCTTTACTTCTTCTTTGATAGCTGGTGATGCATCTTTGATGGTCAGCTTGTCCATCATCTATTCTGTACCTGCTATACTACATGAGGAGTTGGTTGTAATGCCTCTGATATTTTTGGTATTTATGTTAATTATTTTTCCGCCGTGTTTATGACATCAGGGAATTATGTTAGCGCGTGTTTGGAATGTGCTGTTTGAAAGTGAGGGGATAAGTTGTAAACTACTCTAGAGGGGGGGGGGGTGAATAGAGTATTCAAATTTTATGAACAACTAGTCAGCTCCCTTGGAGTTTATTTGCGGAATAAATAATCTGATACTTGAACCTTAAAAGCCTAACACAGTGAAGTGCACAAGTGAGAGAGTTAACTGAAATTTCAGTTTAACTATAAGCCTATCACAGCAACTAGCAATCCTAGGTAGTTCTATCACAGCCACAGAATAAACAATTAAACAAGATAGCCAGAGACACAGGATATATAGTGGTTCCCTCTAAATAGGTACTCCACTCTTCTACCACCCTGGTAGGAATCCACTACAGGTTTCTGCTAAGGTGCCCTACCACCAATGATCTGATTCAGGTAGATCAAATAGACCCTTTGAGCTTTTGATAAGGATGCTCAACCACAGGTTGTTGATAAGGTGCCCTGTCACCAATATTCACTTTTGAAGAGGTGTGAACAAACTCTTTTACAAAGGGGTTGAGAGGGTTAGATTATCTTCTCTGTTGTAAATACAGATTAGAGAAGACTTGTGGATTCTCTAAAGAATCAAAGTCTCCCCCTGGCTCAGTGAAAGTCCAGGGAAAGCCTTTGCTTCAGGATGAAGGAGTTTCAGATATACTGAAACTAAATCCTCAGAGATCTGTAGACTGATTTTTATCAGGTCTTCAGATTCTGGAATAATTGAAGCAGAACTGGAGCTCTTTCTGAAGTCTTGAAAACTCTAAGTAGATGCTCAGGAGACTTGAGAATGAAAGTAATTGCTCTGGGCTTTTTCTTGAGGGGAGCTTTTCTTCTTCTTTTTGGGAGATGGTGAAGAGTTGCTCTGAAGATGCTTGAGAGAATGCAGCACTGAGAAAAAATCTCTCTGTATCTGTAACTTGTAATTTTTCTGAGAAAAAATCTCTCTTAAATATGTCTTCTCATTTTTCCTTTGGAACGGCTCTATTGATTTGAATTCTCGAGCCCTGCAACAGATTATCTCAAAATAGAATATAGCAATAGGAATAGAATGACCTATTAGCTTACTGTCAGTCCCAATAAGGAATTAAATAAGTGGGAAAATACTTCAGTACAAGGACTTACCATTCTTGGAAATAGCAAACAGTGCCAACGGCTAGAATACAGCCTGGCAATATATTTTGTATAATAGGACAAAAATGCTTTATCAAAATACTGAATCCCGTGATTTAAGCTTGACATATTTGGTAATTAATTTATTTTGAATTTAAGCCATAAATCTGCAAAAACAACTTCAGAAAATTCTCCAACCACAAGCTAAAACACTTGGAAATAAACCAAGGAATAGAATGAATACAAAAAGATAAAGGCAGGCAATAATCGTCAAACAGGGGTTCGATGATCGTCGACCTAGCTAACAGATCGTCGACTAAAAGCAGAAATCTGTCGAAACAGAAATCGTCGAACAGAAATCGTCGACCAGATCAAGATATCGTCGACTAAAGCAGAAAATCTGTTTAAACAGAAATCGTCGAACATCTCATGATGTCGACGACTAAGGCAAAAATCTGTCGAGACAGATATCGTCGAACATCTCATTATGTCGACGACTAAGGCAGAAATCTGTCGAGACAGAAATCGTGAATCAAGAACACGATCGTTGAACTGCTGATGGCAGATCGTCGACCAACCTTCAGAGCATAATAAACTTGCTCTGAGATCGTCGACCATCGGTCGACGATAATTGTCTTGACTTCAACGATTCTATAGCCCTGCTATCGTCGACCAATGATCGAAGATCGCGAGGCCTCGTTCGACGATGGTCGAACGGAAAATGCCTTAACCAAAAATACATCTAGAACATCTAGCCTAAGCTCTAGGTCAGTTATAAACTGTCCTAGGGAAACTGAACAAGGCCTAATCATGATCATATATAGTTATATGGATCAAGAGGGGCTGGAAAGGGATTACATAAGCCAAATCACATCTAGGGTACCAACAATCTCCCCCTATTTGGGTTATGTTATCCAATCCGATCTAAAAACTAATGCACACAATAACAAAAGCAGAGATTAACCAAAAATTTAAATCACAGGCAATCCATAGAAAAACATAAAAACATAAATCAGCAGAACTATAAAGTATCAAGCAGATTTATCAGAGGTTTTAGCATCAGATGAGTTCTTAGGGATTACAACTGGTTTGAAAATAATTTCTCTGTTTGGATTTGCTGCTTGTCTTTTGGATAGCATTAGGTCATGTTCACCAATAATTTTCTTTTCAGCATAGCTTGGCAGAACTGCAGCAGGATGCAACTTCATGTATTATTCAGTATTAAAAATTTCAGAGTTGACTTGAATTTTGCTGAGTTCCTTTTCTCTGAATTCAGACATAGTTGTATATGCTGTAGGGTCTAGTCCTTGAGCTTTGGCTCTCTCCATCATGCTTAGTGTAATAGATTCCTTAAATCTTGCCATAGAGGCAATTCTTTCAGTTTCAGTCATATCTGATGGAGAGGGTGGTCTGTCAGTATCAGCTTGAGCTGCAATCTCCATGTTCCTTTGAAGAGCTGTGGCTAATTTGCTTGAGTCAAGAGGAATCTGTGCAGCCTTCTTAGGATCAGTTTCAGCATATAGAGATCTTGGAGGTGCAAGTTCAATGAACTTCTTGTGGGATTTCTCTGAATAGACCACTCTTTTTCCTTTTGTTTCAACTGTCTCAGAAGCAGCAGGTTTCCTTGATGTGGAGGATGGACTTCTCCTAGGAGGAGAAGGTTTCCATTCTGGAATTTTCTTTTTAGGAGAAGGAGGAGGAGAGAAAGTAGGTTGCTGAAATGTCATCTCCTTTATTTGTTCCATGGGAACATTTTCATTTCTTTTCCTTCCTTGTCCTGATACATCTTGGCCTCCCTGGCTTTGGTTACTCCTTCTCTGGTAGGACTGAAAGGTGTTAGAACTGGCTGATTTTGCAGATGGGGCAGAAGAGAGACTTCCAGAGGCTCCAGCACCAGGAGGTGGGGGAGGACCTCTGGGGGGGAATTTCTGAATTGGAGTGTCATATCTTTTTGTTCTCTTCTTCTCTCTTGTCTGATTCTTTGAGAGTCTCATCCATGGTTGAAATTCTTTGCTCTTGGGATCAATTCCCTTCAGAATGAAATAGGGAACATCCTTGTTTGGATTAGCAGTAGGAGGAGCAGATGCTTTTCTTTTCTTGGATACAGCCTTTTTCTTCTTCTGGGTGCTATCAGAATCCTCAGAATCATCATCATCAGAGGAGTGGGATGAGGTTCTGCCAGCATAATCATCAAAGTCTTGTTCTGAGATATCCTTGGCAACTATAGCATGTTCAGCCATTTCTTTCTCCTGCTTCTCTCTATCTTCTTTTTCTCTTGCTTCCTCAATGGCATCTTGCTCAAGGAGGGCATCAAGATCAACATTTGAAGATCTCTTCCAGAGTTCTGATTCAGGATACAAGTCAGGAACTATCCTGGGGACCAGTTCTGCAATAGAAGGAATGGATAGAGGATAGGTAAGGATAGGTGGAGAAAAGATGACTGTATCTGCAGGGGCAGATGCTTTTCCTAGAGAGATGGCTAGGGAAACCATATGAGATTTAGCCAGCTCTTCAATGTACTCAGAGGCAATATTCTCAGCCATAAAGGCTATATATTGTTCAAGGTTTAGAGTACTTGAGCTTGATTCCTTTTCAGTCATCTTGGAGGCATTCTCTGGTAAGTCTTGCACAGCCTCAGCTTCTCCAACAGCAGCAGCAGCAACAGCATTCTCAAGTTGTTGAACCACTACTTCTGAGTCAGTAGTGTTCATTGGAACTTTTTCACACAAGTCCATGAGGACTTCCTCATTATCTCTCTCAGAGACTTCTTCATCAGAAGCTAGATTCACTAGGGAGTGAATGTCTTTGTTAGATAAAGATATCAATTTAAAGTCCTGATTATAACCTTTAGAGGAAGTGCTTTACCTTCTGGTTGCTCTGGATCTTTCATCAGAGACTCTTTCTCTGGAAGCTCTTGAGGTTCTTCTACAAATGCTGGAAGGGGAAGGGAAGAATTGTCCTGAAGGGTCAAGGCATCACCTGAGACCACTTCAACAGACATCTCCCCCTGCATGACTTCAGTGGGGACTGGAGTCATGCATCTTACTGAAGAGGGCTCAGGAGAGGGTGGAAGTGATTTGATGGCTTCAGTAAGGGCATTGATGGATGCAATGAGAGGGGCATTGGCAGCCTCAATCATGTTTTGGATGGATGGAGTGATGAGCTCTACAATATGTGCAAGCAATTCAGGAGTTATCTGAAATGCTGAGGGTGTGGAGGTGGATGGATGACTGTGGGATGCAAATTGAGATGGTGATGGAATGGAAGCAGTATGATCTGCCGCATGATCAAATGAATCATGTGGAGATAGGTGATCATCACCATGAGTGTGGGATTCATGTTGAGAGAGGTGTGTGAGGATGGTAGCAGTTACTATGTCAACACTGGCTGAGGCTGCCAGATGTTGTGGTGTGGGTGACTGAGGTGGAGGTGCATGTAGGATGGGAGATGCATGTAGGGATTCATGTTATGGTGGCACTTTAGATTGTGTGGAGGGTAATGCAGGAGATGAGGATGCAGGGGTAAAGAGGGAGGATGGAGGGATTACTGAGCCTTCCCCAGCAAGCTGGAGAGTGGCTGAATCAGCCCTTGTGTCTGATGGAGGGTTAGGATCAAACCTGGCTGACTTCTTGATGACTCTCTGGGATTTCTTGAACAGAGAGGGGTCCAACCTCTTGCTGGCGTTGACTACAGAGGGTGCAGAAACAAGCAGCAGGGGTGCTTTCACATACAGAAACACACCCAACACCCTGGCAAGGTTTACTTCTTTCTTGTTGTTCTTTCTCCTTATCAGTTCAAACAGAACTTTTCCCCAGGCTATCTGCGTCTTATTCACCAAAGCTGACATTAAGGCAAATTGTTGCCTGTTGATGTTGTCGTGAGCAGAGTGTTTTCCCAAAACGACCTTGCCCACCAGGTCTGCCAGAAACTTATACTCTGGAGACAGATTGATCTTCAGCAGCTTAGCTGGAATATCCTCAGAATGGCCCATCATAGTTAGCATGCGGCCATATTCCTCTGTATTTTGCTCATAGTCCTCAGTACCGGTTGGTAGTCCAAACAGCTCAGTCAGAACTTCAGGAGTCAGACTGACCTCCTCTCCATTTATCTTTCCAGTCATGGCTTCGTCGCTGGAGGACGAAGTATATACCCATTCTTGAATCTCTGGTATATGAATCTTCGGTGAGAATGACATAAATCTCTTTAGGCCTTGATCTTCACACAGCTGCAGAATGTCTTGGATGGGTTGATCACATCGACTGAAGGAATCGAAGTCGACACAGAATCCAGTGTCGAACTTCATCCCGAAGAGAACTGCTGAAGGAATCGCCATTGGATTGAAGAGAGAATGGAGAATCGAGATGCAAGGCAGGGGAGAAGAGAATCGCGCGGGATTAGAGTTCGAGAGCGAATTCTAAGCCAGAAGATGGAATATGAAAAGACGGAGCGGAAGAACGACGATCTCCAGACCTAAATCGACTATCAGATATAAATCTGCGATCGTCGAACCCGGAACAAAATCGGTCGTCGAACAATGACCGACGATAGTCAATATTTGACTAATCGTTAAACATCGACCGACTACAAGCAATCACCACGATCGTCGATCAATATATGTTGGTCGACGATTCTCCACACAGCACAGAAAATCTGTCGTCGACCATTGGTCGACGATAGATACCTAAGGAGAGATCGTTGACCAGTTGATCGACGATTTCTGCCTTACTACAAAAACGATCTGTCGTCGACCATTGGTCGATGATAGATACCTAACCTGGTCGAAGATCGTCGAGCAGTCGTTCGACGATTTTAGACAGAAAACAAATCTATCCAAATTTTCACTACTCTGAACCATTAATCATACCAAGCTGGTTCAGGAAGAACAAATGCCTTTGTTCATCAAGGGGCTTAGTGAAAATATCTCCTCTCTGCAGGTCTGTGGATATAAATTCCATTGCTATCTTGTTCTTTTCCACATTATCTCTCAGAAAATGATGTCTAATCTCAATGTGCTTGGTCCTGGAATGGTGCACAGGATTTTGAGCAATTGATATTGCACTGGTACTGTCACACAGAATTTTTGTTTTTGAGTGTGTGTACCCATAATCCACTAGCTGATTTTGAATCCACAGGATCTGTGAACAACAACTAGCTGCTGCTATATATTCAGCCTCAGCAGTTGAAGTAGACACAGATGCCTGTTTCTTACAAAACCAAGAGACAAGTCTCTCTCCCAGGAACTGACAGGTCCCTGAGGTGCTTTTCCTGTCAACTCTACAACCAGCATAATCAGCATCTGAATATCTAATTAATTCATATCCTGACTCAGCTGGGTACCACAGTCCTAAGTTAGGGCATCCCTTAAGGTATCTCAAGATCCTCTTGAGAAGAGTTAAGTGAGATTCCTTTGGGTTGACCTGAAACCTAGCACATAGGCATGTAGCAAACATTATGTCAGGCCTACTTGCAGTCAAATACAGCAGGGAACCAACAATGGCTCTAGAGTTCTTTTGATCAACAGACTTGCCATTGACATCAGAATCAATAACTGCATTTGAGGCCATAGGTGTGCTCATTGATGAAGCATCAGACATTCCAAATCTCATACCAAGCTCTAGGAGCTTGCTTAAGTCCATATAGAGCCTTTTGGAGTTTGAACACATGAGTGGGTAAGGTTGATGAAACAAACCCTGGTGGTTGTTCAACAAACACTTCTTCCTTTAAATCTCCATTGAGGAAGGCACTCTTCACATCCATTTGGAAGACCTTAAATCTCTTATAGGCAGCATAGGCTAGGAAAATCCTAATGGCTTCTAGTCTAGCTACAGGGTTAAAAGTCTGATCATAATCTATGCCTTCCTCCTGTCTATAGCCTTGAGCTACTAGCCTAGCCTTATTCCTAACTACTATGCCTTGGGCATCAAGCTTGTTTCTAAACACCCACTTGGTGCCTATGATCAGTTGGCCTCTTGGTCTTGGAACCAAAGTCCAAACTTTACATCTTTCAAACTGGTTAAGTTCCTCTTGCATGGCTATAATCCAGTGTGGATCAAGCTCAGCATCTTTAATGGTTAGGGGCTCAACCTGAGAAAGGAAACAAGCAAACATCACATCTTTGTTGAGTTGATGTCTTGTCTGGACTCCTACTGAAATGTCTCCAATCACTTGAGATACAGGGTGATCTCTAAGTGTGACAAGATTAGTAGGTTCAACAATGATCTGATCTTCAACATGTTCAAGATTTAATTCCTCATGTGGAATTTGATCAACTGTTGGAGCAGGTGCTTTAACTTCTAAAAGTTCTACATCAGATTCAGAATCTGAAGAAGCAACCTGAGGAGTTTGTTGGGGATGATTCTCCTGTGTGAGTCTCAAACCTTCCAAATCCTTACTTACTCCTAGGACTTGCACTGTACTATTAGAGGAAGAGTCCTTCTCCTTATAATACATGACTGTCTCATCAAAAGAGACATGTGCAGACTCTTCTATCTTAATAGAGGATATATTAAGGACCCTATAGGCTTTGCTTACTTGAGAGTGTCCTAGAAAAACTCCCATTGAAGCTTTTGCCTAAACTTTTCTAATGTATTCTTTGTTATTGTTATGAACAAAAGCAACACAGCCAAATACTCTAAAATAGTCTATTTTAGGTTTCACTTGCTTAAGTAACTCATAGGGAGTCTTACCCTTAAGTTTATGTATCAGACTTCTGTTCAATACATAGTTAGCTATGCTAACTGCTTCAGCCCAAAAGGATAGAGGCATGTTAGCATCTGCCAACAATGTACTTGCAGCTTCAATTAGGGTTCTGTTTTTCCTTTCAACTACCCCATTTTGTTGAGGAGTTCTAGGAGCAGAGAAGCTATGTTTGATACCTTCCTTCTCAAAGAATTCTTGCATAAGAAGAGACTCAAACTCAGTACCATGATCACTTCTGATCAAGGCAATCTGAGTAGAATACTCACTCTGTATACACTTTAGAAAGTTTGTAAGAACCTTGAAGTTATCAGCCTTAGTTCTCAAGAAGAATACCCAAGTGAACCTAGAGAAGTCATCTACAATTACTAGAGTGTAAGACTTTCCTCCAAGACTCTGTACAGCAATAGGACCAAATAAATCCAAATGTAGCAAGTACAGAATCCTGGGAGAATCACTTTTATTAACTGATTTAAAGCTATTTCTTGTTTGCTTACCTAATTGACAAGCTTTGCAAAGGCCTTCCTTCTTGTAGGGGCAAGAAGGTAAGCCTCTTACAAGATTGTATTTAGCCAACCTAGAAATGTTTTTCAAATTTACATGACAAAGTCTCTTATGCCAAAGGGTATTATTACTGGTTACTTCATTAAATAAGCATATTTCAGATTTGGATGAGTTAAAATCTACAACATAAACATTACCAATTCTAATACCTACTAACACAACAGTATTATTTAAAGCAATATTACAAGCAGTGTCAGTAAACCATACCTTGTACCCAGCATCACACATTTGGCTTACAGAGATTAGGTTTTGCTTTAGTCCTGAGACATAAGCAACCTTCTTGAATGTTACAGCTCCTATGGTGAAGCTGCCATACCCTTCAGTCTGTCCACAGCTGGAATCCCCAAATACAACTTTTGGTCCCAGCTTGGCTTTGAACCCTGACAGATTCTTCTTCTTTCCTGTCATATGCTTTGAGCATCCACTATCCAGATACCATTTGTCATGTATGACTGGATAGGTCTTCACCTACAGAGAGAACAGTTATACATTGTGGACCAAGGTTACCTTGGGTCCAGTATTCTTCACAAAAGAAAAACTAGATATAAAAGATTTTGCAGGCTTAGATTTATATCCTAAAGGGTGTGATCTCCTAGGTGGGATAATCCATTCAGTTGAAGGATTAAACAACCTAGGGTAGTGATTGGGATTTGCAATTCTGGAAGTTTGAAATTTATTTTCCAGCATAAGTCCAGATCGTCGATCCACGGTCGACGATCGCAAGCCATATCGTCGATCATTTGTAGTAGTGCTATGTTCTGGATTCCATGATCGTCGATCACTGGTCGATGACTCAAGATGAGATCGTCGATCACTGGTCGACGACTCAAGATGAGATCGTCGATCTCCTGCACCAAAGATATCATACTTGGTGAAGGTGTTCAGCGATCGTCGATAGACGTTCGACGATTGGTTTGACGATCGTCGATTAATGTTCGACGATTTTTGTAAAGCTAGAAATTTTTTCTTCCTGTTCTCTTTCTTAATCTTATTCTGAATTTTCTTACATTTTTCAATTTCCTCAGTATTCTTTATTCCTGATTCAGAAATAAATTTTACTGGAGTGCTAAATCTCCCCTTTGTGAGGAGGATGGGTTCACTAGATGTAGCACCTAAGCCTAGTTTATCATTACCAACCCTAGTGTTTGCTATACTGGTTATTTCAGATAATTTAAGGCTTCTGCCATTTAATTGTTCTTCTAACCTCTTAGATTTAGCTAGTTCTAATTTTAGGAATGTTACTTCTCCTCTTAAGCTTTCTAATTCTTTTTCTAATCTGATTATTTCAGTACCTTCCATGTCTAGTTCCATTATCTTTGATCTAAGTGACTTGATTTCTTTTTCAGATAACAGTAGATCTAAACATAGAGTTTTAAATTTTAATTTGAACTCAGGAGATGAAAAATCAAATGAGTTGATTACCTGGTCTTCCATAGGAAGATCTTCTTCATTGTCTCCTTCTTCTTCAGAATTCTCTACAGCTGACAAAGAGCTGCAGGCATTGATAGCCATGAGGCAGACCTCTTTGGCTTTCTTCTCTTCTTCTCCTTCTGAATCACTGGAGCTAGAGGAGCAGGTATCCTCTTCTGTTTCACTCCAGGTAGTAGCCACAAATCCCTTGTCCTTCTTCTTGTATTTGTTTGAGGAGGACTTGGAGTGGTGCTTCCTGTACTCTTTCTCATGTTTCTTCTCCTTGTGTTTCTTCTCTGGACAATCTGGAGCAATGTGTCCAGGCTTGCTGCAAACATTACAGATGATTTCTTTAGATGGAGTCTTGTCATACCTTGGTTTGTCCTCATACTTGGAGAACTTCTTTCTGAGGTCTCTTCTTCCCATGTTGAAGAATCTCTTGGCAATGAGTGCCAGTAACTCCTCATTTGATTGACTTCCTTCAGAAGTCTCAGCAGCCTTAAGAGCTAGAGAGTGCTCTTTCTTTGTAGGTGTAGGAGTTTTTACTTCAGTTGCAGCAGCTCTACTCTTTAAAGTTTGCTCATATAACTTGAGCTTTCCCAACAGAGCTTCTGTGGAGAGTTCCACAGTGTTTCTTCCATCCTTGATGGGCCATATCCTTGAGTCCCAAGAGATGGGAAGGCACATCAGGATCTTGTCATTTACTTCTAACAAAGTTATCTCCTTGTCCAAAGACCTCAGTTCACTTATTATTGAACTGAGTCTTGTGTACATTGAGTCGATGTCTTCAGCATCATCCTTCTTGAAATTTTCATACTGAGAGGTGAGGTTGGATCTCCTGTCCTTCCTCTCATCAGCTGAGCCAGCAACTATGTGGTTGAGGGAATCCCACATAGCTTTGGCTGAGGTATATTCAGCAAGCTTCTGGAATATTTCATCAGACATTGTCTGAGCTAGGATATTCATTGCTTTTGCATCAGCTGCTTTTGCCTTCTTGTAGCTTTCATTGTAATCAGGAGGTGGCACAGCACTGAGATCAGCAGATGTGATAGAAGCAGCAGCAGGCCTAGCAGGTGGTCCTGTCAAAATAGAAGAAAAGATATCTTCATCAATAGAATTCATGTATAGTCTTATCCTGGCCTTGCATATGCCAAACTTGGACAAGTTGCATACAGGAGGTCTGGTGCTTGCATAATCCTTAGACTGGGCCATGTGTGAAAGTGTTTGTGAATGGTATCAGGAAACAACTTATCACTGGATCTTTTAACTCAGGTGTTAGCCTGTATGAACAGCTAACCTCCCTCTGATACCAATTGAAAGTGAGGGGATAAGTTGTAAACTACTCTAGAGGGGGGGGGGGTGAATAGAGTATTCAAATTTTATGAACAACTAGTCAGCTCCCTTGGAGTTTATTTGCGGAATAAATAATCTGATACTTGAACCTTAAAAGCCTAACACAGTGAAGTACACAAGTGAGAGAGTTAACTGAAATTTCAGTTTAACTATAAGCCTATCACAGCAACTAGCAATCCTAGGTAGTTCTATCACAGCCACAGAATAAACAATTAAACAAGATAGCCAGAGACACAGGATATATAGTGGTTCCCTCTAAATAGGTACTCCACTCTTCTACCACCCTGGTAGGAATCCACTACAGGTTTTTGCTAAGGTGCCCTGCCACCAATGATCTGATTCAGGTAGATCAAACAGACCCTTTGAGCTTTTGATAAGGATGCTCAACCACAGGTTGTTGATAAGGTGCCCTGTCACCAATATTCACTTTTGAAGAGGTGTGTAAACAAACTCTTTTACAAAGGGGTTGAGAGGGTTAGATTATCTTCTCTGTTGTAAATACAGATTAGAGAAGACTTGTGGATTCTCTAAAGAATCAAAGTCTCCCCCTGGCTCAGTGAAAGTCCAGGAAAGCCTTTGCTTCAGATGAAGGAGTTTCAGATATACTGAAACTAAATCCTCAGAGATCTGTAGACTGATTTTTAACAGGTCTTCAGATTCTGGAATAATTGAAGCAGAACTGGAGCTCTTTCTGAAGTCTTGAAAACTCTAAGCAGATGCTCAGGAGACTTGAGAATGAAAGTAATTGCTCTGGGCTTTTTCTTCAGGGGAGCTTTTCTTCTTCTTTTGGGAGATGGTGCAGAGTTGCTCTGAAGATGCTTGAGAGAATGCAGCACTGAGAAAAAATCTCTCTGTATCTGTAACTTGTAATTTTTCTGAGAAAAATCTCTCTTAAATATGTCTTCTCATTTTTCCTTTGGAACGGCTCTATTGATTTGAATTCTCGAGCCCTGCAACAGATTATCTCAAAATAGAATATAGCAATAGGAATAGAATGACCTATTAGCTTACTGTCAGTCCCAATAAGGAATTAAATAAGTGGGAAAATACTTCAGTACAAGGACTTACCATTCTTGGAAATAGCAAATAGTGCCAACGGCTAGAATACAGCCTGGCAATATATTTTGTATAATAGGACAAAAATGCTTTATCAAAATACTGAATCCCGTGATTTAAGCTTGACATATTTGGTAATTAATTTATTTTGAATTTAAGCCATAAATCTGCAAAAACAACTTCAGAAAATTCTCTAACCACAAGCTAAAACACTTGGAAATAAACCAAGGAATAGAATGAATACAAAAAGATAAAGGCAGACAATAATCGTCGAACAGGGGTTCGATGATCGTCGACCTAGCTAACAGATCGTCGACTAAAAGCAGAAATCTGTCGAAACAGAAATCGTCGAACAGAAATCGTCGACCAGCTCAAGATATCGTCGACTAAAGCAGAAAATCTGTTTAAACAGAAATCGTCGAACATCTCATGATGTCGACGACTAAGGCAAAAATCTGTCGAGACAGATATCGTCGAACATCTCATTATGTCGACGACTAAGGCAGAAATCTGTCGAGACAGAAATCGTGAAGCAAGAACACCATCGTTGAACTGCTGATGGCAGATCGTCGACCAACCTTCAGAGCATAATAAACTTGCTCTGAGATCGTCGACCATCGGTCGACGATAATTGTCTTGACTTCAACGATTCTATAGCCCTGCTATCGTCGACCAATGATCGACGATCGCGAGGCCTCGTTCGACGATGGTCGAACGGAAAATGCCTTAACCAAAAATACATCTAGAACATCTAGCCTAAGCTCTAGGTCAGTTATAAACTGTCCTAGGGAAACTGAACAAGTCCTAATCATGATCATATATAGTTATATGGATCAAGAGGGGCTGGAAAGGGATTACATAAGCCAAATCACATCTAGGGTACCAACACTGTTGTTAGAGCATAGTTTTTGCTCTTTAGGTTTTCAGTGTGGCTGGGTTTTAGCCTATTTGCAAGATTCCCTCACGAGTCAGGACTGTTTTGGTGACTCGATGGAGCCTTTTTGGGAATGCTTGTGTTTTGGCTTCGGGAGTTATTTACCCAAGTTTGGTTTGTCGGATTTGGATTTCAACTTTGCCGTTAGATTTGTAGCGTCGGTATTTAGCTATGGTACGATTTTTGTAAGATAACGAGTTTGTTTGGATTTTGGGTCGTTTTGGGGTTATCTAGTATTAATTGTAATATAATAATATACTATTTATCTATATGTATAAATAGCTGGTTATAAGGGTCGCATCAAAACCATATTAATTGTCTTCCCCATCCAGATCCATCGCCTATTTAGCGAGAGAGGAGGAGTATGGAGTTTCATATACCTTCGGGTGACGATTTCTAGCAATTTTGTGGTCGGTTTTGTCAATAGATTATAGATTTCGAAAGATCTCGCCGAGATCTACGCGATCGTGGTAAATTTTCCCCGTTTCTCCTATTTTTGTGTGGTTGGTTTGTGATTTTAACCTCCTTTTTTCCCCAAAAGTTTCAGGAAACGCTATTTAGGACCTTTGGCGGCCGATCCTTGTCGCGGAGCGGCAAATTTCCAGAGTTTTTAGGCAAGTGGTTATATTCTTCTTGTAATCATTTCTTGCCCTTTCTTTTTGTTCATTTCTTCTCCTTAGAAGGTTGCAAGAATATAGGACTTAGTCTTTAAATGAGACCTTAGAATAGTCTAAATTTTTGGCTAAGAATCCATTGACTATAGCATTCAACCTAAGAAATTGTCGTCGAGTATCATAGTTCAGCCCAAGTCTAATTCGGCGAATATACCGGGTAAAATTCTTCGAATAAGAATTAGGGGTAGAAATTCTTTAAGGTAAATTCGTTGAGTATGGATATTTTTGCTTATGTCCTTTTCGTCAAATATCAAAGAGTCGGGTTCGTCGAGTGTTGACTGGAGAGACTTTGAGTGAAGTCGGGTTCGTCGAGTGTCGATTGCCGCGGGATTGAGTAAAGTTAGATTCGTCGAATAATCTCGATGAATTCGTCGAGTAAGGCTTGTTAGGCGTCGAGTTTGTCGAGTATAGGACTTGGAGTAGAGTTGTTTAGGCTTGACGCTGTGAGCGTTGAGTGATTTTGAGCTTAAGGCAAATTCATCATCGTCAAGTATCGCTGAGATTAGTTCTATTGCCAAGGCAAATTTTGTGAGTATTAGAGAAATCCGTCGAGTATCAAGGTAGACCTTCGGGTAAACTCGCTGAATATGGTCAGGACATAGAATTTTTCGGTATTTTTTGGCCTGATTCGTCGTGTATTGTCCTTGGAGTGGTTTTAGGACTTGTTTAAGTTTTTCTTTGGGTTTAGACATAGGATTTGGTTAGGTTGATGTTTCTTCGGCTGTGAAGGTTGGTAGTGGATAAAGGACCGCGAACTGGATATCGGTTTGTTGAGCATTACACTTGGTGGTTGTTCGGTCTCCGTTTTGAGGATTGTTAGTTTGGGTTTGGACAAATGGTCACCACCGCAGGGCCATCTTTTTTTGAGACATTTGGGTTTATGATCTTGGTATGAGACAATTGGTCACCGACTACAGCCCGGTTGATATTTTACCAAGTGTTATTGATTAACATTTTCTAGCTATTTTGTGCTCAGTTTTCATCTTAGATCAGTCTATGTTTTATACACTAATCCTGACAGATATTATCGAAGCATGGCTACATTCCACACTGATAGTTTTACTTTCAAGACAACCTAAACACCTAGAGGGGGTGTGAATAGGTTCTAATGCTTGTTAACACTTTTTGGCAGAATTCAATTACAGAATTAAAACACAAAGCACAGTAGTCACAGAAATTTAACCATCACAGATTGCACACTGTTTTATAGTGGTTCCCCAAGGTCTGGGTACATCCACTTTCCCCCTTCACCTATCTAGCAGTATGCTAGATTCGGCCAAACTTCCTCTTTACTCAGATCCACAGATCCTACAGCTCAGAACCTGAAAAGGTTCCTACAACTTAGGCTCAACAGCCCTACCTCAGCCTTATCACAAAGCCTACAACTCAGAGAAGAACCTTCTCCTACACTCAGGCAAACAACCCTACCACTCAGAGATCAACTCTCCTACACTCAGCCTTTATAATACAGGCTTACAACTCAGATCTGCATTGACAGATCCTATAGAAATTAGAAAAGAAGTTTTTAATGTCTTGTCTTTGTTGAGAGAGAAAAGAACAAGACAATTCTTGATCAGCTGATGAAATCAACTGAATCTGAGCTTTCTTCAAAGCTTCTTGAATCTAAACTTAGCTGAGTTGATTTCCAAACAGCTTCTTGAGAAACCAATGATGGCTTCCTTCTTCTTTAAGTGGCTGGATCCCTCTCTATCCAACACCTTTGATGATACTTCTGAATTCTTGAAAGAACTCTACTTAGACTGATCCTGAGATCGTCTTCTTAGATCTTCTGATGAAGATCTTCTTTAATGCCTTGCACTTTCTTGAAGAGAGGACTTGTCTCTTAACTGATGTGTTGATTAAGAATTAATTTCCTCTTGTATTTTGTTGTATATTCTTTCTTCTTCTGAATCTGTCTATTTATAGATCTTCTTCATGATAACCGGCTGATCCGGTTTCTAACTGACTTCTGACAAGTCTGACAGCTTCAATTAACCTGTCATAACCCACAGCTGTCAAGTCTTCAAACAGATCCTGTGCCTTAGTCTTGAACAACAGAGTGTTGAGACAGACTGTCAGAAAGTGTCGAGACCAACTGTCTATATGTGTCGACACAAGTGACTTTGGTGTCGACACAGCCTTTGATGATGTCGACTAGTTTGCCTTTAAGTCGACACTGCTTCTTCAGAACTTCATCTTGAGAATGAGTCGACACAGAGAATTTGTATCGACTCAACACTTCATCTTTCTTCAGAAAATAACTTGGTCTTGACTTTGCAGTGTGTCGACACAGTTGTTGTAGATTCAGAACTCAGTATGTGTCGACTCTGCCTTCAGGTGTCGACATAGTTGAGGTCTACTATCTTTTTGTGAGTCGACACTGCTTCCAAGTATCGACACAAATGTGGTCGACTATCTTTCTGTGAGTCGACACTGCTTCCCAGTGTCGACACAAATGTGGTCGACTATCTTTCTGTGAGTCGACACTGCTTCCCAGTGTCAACACAAATGTGGTCGACTATCTTTCTCTGTGTCGACACAGCTTCCTTCATGTGTCGACACAATTATTCTGAAGTGTCGACCGAGTTTCTTCAGATGGCGACACATGGACTTAGAATAATTTCCTGTATTCTTTAATACTTCTTTACCTGCACATGTCAACTTAAAACAACATCAAATACACCTTGATGTATATCATTAAGCTAAGTTAGGGTTCTTCAAATCAGGTACTCATTTTCCAATGTACCCAACAATCTCCCCCTATTTGGAGAAGTCATAACCCTTTTAGTTAATGATATACACCATTTATAACAAAAATAATATGATGATGTATGACATTACAGGAATATTTTATATTAACAACATATTAACAATTCATCACAGAGTGAACATGAATGCATGATTCCAAACAAAATTTTGTTTATAACTTGATAATGTTTGATTACAGATGTTTACATTAAATGATCAAAACATTACACAACATTTGAAAGAACTTAGAACTAAGACTGATCAGGCTCTCTTATAACAATTCCTTTGCCAGATTGGATTTGAGCCTTCACAAGAGCTTCAGCAACTTCAGTAGGCTTCTTGCCTTTTAGCTCAGCTTTCTTCTGAGCTTCTTCCTTTAGCCTTTGACTTTCAAAGTAATGAAAGGGCTTTGGAAAGTACTTGCTCGGCTCCTGAGCATCTGGTGGCAGCCTTCCCAGCTTGGTTTTCTCCTGAACTGTACTATGGCTTCCTGCCTAGCTTCATACTTTTGCCATTCCATTTCATTATACCACTTTCCTCTTTCATGTTCTTGGTCCTTTACAGCCTTCCATGCAGTTAGTATAATATTTCTGGAAGTAGGGCTCCACTGCTCAAAATCTGGCTTATGTTCAGCCTGCTCTCTAAATCTTTTCTTGGATAGTAGAGCATCTTGCTGTTCTTTCAAGTTGGCATCAGGCTTATCAACTTTTTCAATAACAACCTTGGTAACCTCCTTTGGAGGACTATACATATCCAGAACTTGCTGATCAATCATATCAAAATCAGGAGGAGGGTAAATGACTTGGGCAATCTCAGGTTGATTGCTTCAAGTAGACCTGTTTGAATTCCTGACTCAGCCACCATATCATCATCACACAAAGGTGGATATCCCAATGTGGCTCGAATACTATTTGTCACCCATTTGGTATGCTCTGATCCAGCATGAACTAACAACCTCTCCCCCTTTATGACTTCTCTGGTAATATGATCTCTTAGATCATCCTTCTGAAATCTGATCTGGCCATCTAGATAATTCACACCTTCTTTAAAATATGGTTTCAATTATTGAAGTTTGTCAGATATTTCCTTCTGAGATGTAGTGATGGCAGATTGAACTGAAACTATAGCTTCCTTTAGTTTCTGATCAAAAGCTTCCATCTCTTTTGCTCTTACTTTAGTCATCCCTGCAGTAGTCTTTTTGAACTCTTCAAGAATTTCATGGTGAGACTCAGCCAAATTATCATTCATCCTCAGCTGATTCTCCAACACATAACCTTGCTTCAAAGCAATATCATCCACTTTAGTGAGGATAGACTGCTGTTGTTTAGCCAAAAATACTACAGCATTACCTCCCTTATGGAAGCAATCTGTCATCTCCTTCTTATCCATATTTACTTCAAATCTAATAGACTTAATATCTTGAGCCAAGTCAAATTGAAGGGATTTATTGCTCTCATCAACATACTTCTCCATTGCTAATCTCTACTCATCCAACTTAACTTGCAAATCTACCATGAGCTTGTTGTAGTTAAATTCAGATGGAGATTGGTGAGTTTAAGTTTGGAGTGCCTGCTTATAACTTTGGGTCCTTCTCTTGAAGACTATGAGCTTTCTCTTCTTAGCCATTCTGGCTTCTTCAGTCTCAGAGTCTGATGAACTTTCGATTTGAACTCTTTTAGGTGGAGTAGGAGGAATATTAGTTTCAGTGACATGTTGCTCAGCCTCAACATTCACAGGCTCCCCCTCAACTACTTGCTCCTCCTCAACTCCTTGTTCCTTCTCAGCTTCTTGCTCTATCTCCATGTCTAGTGCCTTCTCATTGTCTTGCTCCTCCTCTACTCTATCAGTAGCAATTTCAACATTAGAAAATAACTCATCTAGAGTGTATTCCTTCTGAGCTTGAACAGATGTTGAATCATCCAGATCTGCAATATTCAAATCTTTTGATAAATCAATTTGTTCTTTCTCCTTCACTGTTTCAGACATCTGCTCCCCCTGCACTTGTTCAGTATTTAGAATATCCTAGGCAGGTGAATACACTTGCTCCCCCTGCACCTGTGCAGGAATAGAAATATTAGTAATGTCCTTGGCAGGAAAATACACTTGCTCTCCCTGTACCTGTACCTGGTCAGGAGTAGTTACATTCTGGATAGGAGAGTGAGCTTGCTCCCCCTGCATCTGTGCAGGAATGGTTGCTTTCTGAACTTGAGTAGACTCAGGCTGATCTTCAACCTGCTTTCTCACTTGCTCTTCTGGATGCTGGGCAGTGCCTAGATCATGTGCAGGGGATCTCTCAGGGGTGTCCTGCCTATTCTCATCAGGCACATCTTTAGACAGCACCCTATCCCACCATGAAAATAATTTTATATCCATTTTCCTCATGTGATTAATCTTTGTACCAGGCAGTTGTTGCATAACCTCAGGGATCACCCAGTCAGGTATAAACTCACAATTCTAGCCAGATTTGGCTTCTTGATTCCTTCCTTGATCTTATCAAATACTACAGCTGACCAGTCAGTTGGAATTGTAAACACAATTCTGGTCATTAAGCTGAACATATAGGCTGAAATCCTATCATGTCCACCTGGTTTGCACAAAATTACCTTCCCAACTACTTCTGACAGAAACTTGCCCTGTTGATTCATGCCCTTCCTGTTGATAGCTGCTCCAATCTTCAGGGTTGGATCCAATCCACCATTGGAGAGCCTCCCTGGTCTTAGAGGCTGGAACCTCTTCTTCATTCTCAATGTTTGATAATTGAAGTATTTTTCTTAAATTTCTTGGTGTCAGTTTCACCTTCGTCCCATGAATAGTGGATTTTATCTTGAGACCAGCTGAATCCACTGATGTAGAGGTAAAGAATTCAATCACCTCCTTCTTCCAGATCTTTGATGGTTTAGAAACTAGAAATTCTAATCCAGATTCAGAAATTAGAGTGACAACCCATTGAACATCTGTAGGGGCATCCGCAAAGGCATTGCGCACCAACTCATATCCTTCGTTGACGTTATCTGCAACCTTTGGCGCCATTGATCAGACGAGAAATCTTGAGAGAGAGAGAGAGAGATTGTCGACACAGGGTTTGAGTCTCCAAAACCTTGTAAGCGTGACGACAGAATAAGTTCTTGACCTATTTATACCTTCTAGGGAAAGAAGATCAAAAGTCGGGCAAAAACAATCTATAAGTGTCGACACAGATGGAGTGTGTTGACACAAACTTCTATTGTTTAGACAGCAAGTCTGTCTACTATGTGTCGACACCAATTGTGGATATGTCGACACCTGAGAGACATAGTAGAGCATTAGAAATTCTGTGTCGACTCTTAGGATAAGTGTCGACACAAAATCTGTAAGTGTCGACACCACTATTCTGGTGAAGTCGACACTACATTCCTGGATGAGTTGACTATTTGATTCTTAAGTGTCGACACAAATTCTCTGTGTCGAAACATATTCTCTGACTAGTCGACATGACTTCACTGAGTCGACACATTATCACTGAATGTGTCGACACTATTTTACTTAGCCAATTTCTGTTTTTGTCTATACCACTTGATAATCTAATATCACTTGTAAGTTTGTTGATAAACTAATCAATGGTCAGCATGCCTAATTAGATTTTAAATTTATTGAATTTTGTTTCATCCAGTGGCTTAGTAAATACATCTGCTATTTGATAATCTGTTTTAACAAATTCCAATGAGATGTCTTCTCTTTCAACATGCACTCTAAGAAAATGGTATTTAATTTCTATATGCTTAGTTTTATTGTGAGAAACAGGACTATTAACAATAGAAATAGCACTTTTAGAATCACATAATAAAGGTGTTCTACTTACTTGAATACCATAGTCTTTCAACTGATGCTGTATCCACAATAGCTGTGCACAGCAGCTGCCAGCAGCAACATATTCTGACTCAGCTGTGGATATTGCCACACTGGTCTGCTTCTTACTACTCCATAATATCAATCTTCCTCCCAAGAATTGACAAGTACCTGTTGTACTCTTTCTATCCTCTCTACAGCCTGCAAAGTCTGCATCTGAATAACCTGTTAGTAGAAAATCTCTATTCCTAGGGTACCAAAGGCCTAGATTAGGTGTGCCCTTAAGATATCTCAGAATCCTTTTGACCGCAGTATAATGAGATTCTTTAGGGCAGGCTTGGTACCTAGCACAGACACATATAGAATACATAATATCTGGTTTACTAGCAGTGAGATATAGCAGAGAGCCAATTATTCCTCTATACAAAGATTCATCAACAGGTTTACCTGCATCATCTTTGCATATAGGTATACTTGTTCCCATAGGAGTTCTCATAGTGGAGGATGACTCCATACCATACTTCTTAATTAATTCTTTGGTGAACTTATACTGGGATATGGACAGGCCATCATCAGTCTGTCTTACTTGGAGTACCAAGAAGAACTTAAGTTCCCCATACTGCTCATCTCAAACTTCCCTTGCATAAGTTTGGCAAACTTTTTACAAAGGTTGTTTTCAGTAGATCCAAAGATTATGTCATCAACATAGATCTGAACTAAGATGATCTTACCTTTGGATTCCCTAAGGAATAGAGTTTTGTCTATTTTTCGTCTTGAGAATTTATTCTCAATAAGGAAAGTAGACAGGGTTTCATACCAAGCCCTTGGGGCTTGCTTTAACCCATACAAAGCTTTCCTAAGCTTATAGACATAATCAGGTTTAAGAGGATCTACAAAACCTGATGGCTGCTCTACATAGACTTCCTCTTTTAAATCATAATTCAGGAATGCTGATTTCACATCCATCTGGTACACTCTGAAGTCTTGATAGGCTGCATAGGCAAGGAACATTCTGATTGCCTCCAGCCTTGCTACTGGGGCAAAGGTTTGATCAAAGTCAATCCCTTCTTCCTGCTTGTATCCTTTTGCAACCAATCTTGCTTTATTCTTTACTATTATTCCACTCTCATCCAATTTGTTCCTATAAATCCACTTTGTGCCAATTATGTTGTGGCCTCTTGGTTTAGGAATAAGCTCCCAAATATTGCACCTTCTGAATTGATTCATCTCCTCTTGCATAGCATCAATCCAGTGCTGGTCTTGGATGGCTTCTTCAAACTTCTTAGGCTCCATTTGAGACAGGAAACTTGAATGCAGGTCTGTGCTTTGATTTCTGCTTCTAGTCTACACTCCCTGTCTTGGATCACCTATAATCTGATCAGCTGGATGATCTCTTAAATGTCTTGTAGCTAGAGGAAGATTCCTTTCTGGTTGAACATCTCCAGCTCCTTCTTCATGCTGAACCTCTTAGTTTTCATTAGCTTCTATTGAGTCTTGTACTCCCCCTGGACAGTAGCCTTCATTTTCCAATGCTCCATCTTCCTTTGATGCTTCAACAATGGAGAGTTTGTCCATTCTTTTGCTTATACCTGTTGAATCATTTGATCTACAAGACAACTCACAGTTAATTAATCTTGTTTCATCAAACACAACATGTACAGATTCTTCAATAACTTGAGTAGTCAAGTTGTAGATTCTATAGGCCTTACTATTTATGTTGTACCCAACAAATATCCCATCTTGGGATTTGGCAGCAAACTTAGTTAGGTATGACTTGCCATGTTTAAGTATATAGCATTTACAACCAAAGATCCTGAAGTAGGATAGATTTGGTTTTCTACCTTTCATAATATCATAGGGAGTCTTTTTGTGGTTCTTGGTGATAGAAGCCCTATTGATTACATGACATGCAGTGTTAACTGCCTCAGCCCAGAAATATTCTGGGAGAGAGGTGTCACTCAATAGAGTTCTGCCAGCTTCAATTAATGTATTATTCTTTCTTTCAGCAATGCCATTTTGCTGTGGTGTTCTAGGTGAGGAGAACTCTTGGAAAATCCCAAAGTCTTCAAATAATTTTGTCATGCTTTCAGATTGAAACTCAGTACCATGGTCACTTCTGATTTTGACCACTGTACTATTCAGTTCATTCTGAATTTGCTTTACAAAACTAAGTAATACACTTGGGGTTTCTGATTTCTGTCTCAGAAAGAACACCCATATAAATCTAGAATAGTCATCTACCACCACAAAAGTATAGACTTTCCAACCTAGACTATGAACTGACATAGGACCAAAAAGATCCATATGTAAGAGGTATAGGCACCTCACAGAATCCTTGTTTTCAATGCTTTGAAAGGAGGATTTTGTCTGCTTGCCTTTTTGACAAGCTGGGCATATTTCTCCCTTTATACACTTAACTTGAGGACCATTCCTCACTAATTCTTTGCTAAAGAGTTGGACAATTGTCTTGTAGTTAAGATGAGCCAATCTCTTATGCCACTTGACACAATGAGAAGCATTATCATCAGCTACAAGACAGATGGAAGAAGCCTTGTTCTCACATACAAAATTAAGACAATAGACATTTCTCTTCCTATACCCAGTCAATATGATCTTTTGATCACTTGACCTTTTGATATGAAGTCCATTCTTAACAAATGAAATGTCATATCCTAAATCATTCAGCTGGCTTATGCTTATTAGATTGTGTTTCAAACCTTTACATAAGCCACTTGGGTGATAGTAATTAGGTTAGTAGAAATGTTACCAAACCCTGTGATGATTCCTTTTTCAGATCCACCAAAGATCACTTTGGGTCCATCTTTGACAGATGTATACTCCTTCAGCAGCCCCTTTGTTCCAGTCATGTGCTGGAACTGGAACAACCACTGTCCAAGTACCATATAGGGGCATGGCCACTTGGACTTTCCTGCAACACAGATTTACTTACCCTTAGAACCCAAGTAAGTCTTGGGTCCTTGGTTCAGGTTAGCATTAACAAAGCTACCATTATCTCTTCTAACAGGTAGACTATTGTTCTTTCTAACACTTGTGTTATGCCAGCAGTCTAATGCAAAATGGCCTCTCTTGCCACAGAACCAACATTCAAACTTATTGTATCTAGATCTAGATACACCCTTGATAGAAGAATTTATGTCCATTGCTGGTGCTGCAGCAGCTTCACCCACTGATTTCTTATAACCATTCGGTTTATGAACAAGGATAGGCCTGTTGGCATTTACACCCTTGTTTATCAGAACATTAGTCTTAAAATGACCATGAATATCTTCATGATCATATTGGTTAGAAGGCACTTGCACCTTTCTAAACTTAATAGGGACTGAAAGGTTTAGTGGCTTGACAGGAGTTTTGCCTTTCCTCTTAAATTGGGCTCCCCTGGGGTTACCTTTGAATCCTAATCCTGCCTTACCCTTTTGAGTCACAAATTCATCTATCAAGGGTAAGACAGACTTTCGCTTAGAGTAACTAGCCACTAACTCCTTTTCTATTCTTAGTCTGGCCTCCAGGCTCTTCACTTGATCATTGGTATAATTGATTGTGCCCATCTGAATAATAGTTATATTCTTCAGTTTGGCAATTTCATTTAACTTCTGATCAATTACTTTTTCAAACTCAGTTGCAGCTACCTTTAGATCAGCAATTTCCTAAGCCCGAGATTTAACCAGGTTCTTGCTTTTCTTAAGGGCCTGCAACAAGTCCCCATACTTATCTATCAATTGATAGACATCTCCTTCAGATTCAGATGCATCTACATCACTTGATGCAGATGTAGCTGATTCTGCACTTGTACTACAAACAGATTTTATTGAAGGATATAGTACCTTACTAGGACCAGACTGACTTTGGCACATGTCTTCTTCTAATCCTGCCATCAGTCCCATGTACTGATGATCTTCTTGTTCATAGATGGAGTCTAGCAATTGCATGAACTCCTCTTCTTTAGTAGCAGCATACAGTCCAATATATGCTTCAGCTTCAGATTCTGATTCTGAAGTTGATTGATCTGTTAGGCTCTTTTCCTTCTTTGCAACAAAGGATTTTTCCTTCTTGCCCTTTTGATAAGTCTTCTTCTTGTCTGATGACTCCTTTCTCTTATCAGGACAGTCAGCCACTACATGTCCAGGCCTACTGCAACAATAGCAGAAATCTTTGAAGTAGTGGCCTTGCTGGGCTTTGTTCTGCTCTTCTCTTGCCTTGATGACTTTTTCTTCTGATAATTGTCATCAAGTTGCTGTGATGAGGAGGGCCTAGACTTCCACTGCTTCTTCTTTAAGAATCTCTGGAATTGCCTTGTAAATGCAGCAAAATCTGCATCTGACTCACAGCTTTCTGATCCCTGATTATCTGAATTTTCAGAACTAACTTCTGCAACTTCCTTAGGAGGAGATGATGATATCCTCCTATTATTTCTAGTGGCTTCTGCCTTGAAGGCCACTGTCTTCTCTCTATACTCTCCTTTTGAATTCTTTTCCTCCTCCTTCCTCACCATAAGTTGCATTTCATAGGATAGCAACTTTCCAAACAAGGTTGGAGGAGAAATCTCTGCCAGTTTAGCCACTTCTCTTATGGCACAGATCTTTGTGTCCCAATCCTTTGTCAAGGATCTTAAGAATTTGTCATTCAGTTCATAGGTACTGAAGACTTTTCCATACGACTTTAACTCATTCACAATTCTATAGAATTTCTTATAGCATTCAGTTATGCTATCAGTTTTTCCTTGTCTAAAACTTTCATATTCCTGATTGAGCATAGACTTCCTATCCTGTCTTACTTCTTCAGATCCCTCCATGTAGACAATCAAGTTTTCTCATATTTCTTTGGAGGTCTTGCAGTGAATCAGATTCTGAAATGTAGAATCATCTATGGCACTCACAATAATATTCTGAGCTCTCTTGTCCATGGTTGCTAAACTGATTTCATCCTTGGTCATTTCAGAATAACTCTTTGGAGTTTGAATATTAGCATCAAGAACTGATACCTTCATTGGAATGAAGGGTCCTTCCTGAACTGTGATGTATATCCTTGGGTCAGATGCTTCCATGAACAATCTGACTCTTTCTTTCCAAATTCCAAAGATTTCCTTCCTGCAGATGGGTAACTTCATTGACCCTAACTCCTTGTGATTTCTCTAGAACCCATCTTCTTGAATCTTGATTCTGCCTTTCAGATCTACCTCAGACGTTAAGTCCTTTTGAGGAACCTCCCTCTGATACCACTTGATAGTTTTACTTTCAAGACAACCTAAACACCTAGAGGGGGGGTGAATAGGTTCTAATGCTTGTTAACACTTTTTGGCAGAATTCAATTATAGAATTAAAACACACAGCACAACAGTCACAAAAATTTAACCATCACAGTTGCACACTGTTTTATAGTGGTTCCCCAAGGTCGGGTACATCCACTTTCCCCTTCACCTATCTAGCAGTATGCTAGATTCGGCCAAACTCCTCTTTACTCAGATCTACAGATCCTACAGCTCAGAACCTGAAAAGGTTCCTACAACTCAGGCTCAACAGCCCTACCTCAGCCTTATCACAAAGCCTACAACTCAGAGAAGAACCTTCTCCTACACTCAGGCAAACAGCCCTACCACTCAGAGATCAACTCTCCTACACTCAGCCTTTATAACACAGGCTTACAACTCAGATCTGTATTGACAGATCCTAGAAATTAGAAAAGAAGTTTTTAATGTCTTGCCTTTGTTGATAGAGAAAAGAACAAGACAATCTTGATCAGCTGATGAAATCAACTGAATCTGAGCTTTCTTCAAAGCTTCTTCAATCTGAACTTAGCTGAGTTAATTCCAAACAGCTTCTTGAGAAACCAATGATGGCTTCTTCTCTTCTTCAAGTGGCTGGATCCCTCTCTATCCAACACCTTTGATGACTTCTGAATTCTTGAAAGAACTCTACTTAGACTGATCCTGAGATCGTCTTCTTAGATATTCTGATGAAGATCTTCTTTAATGCCTTGCACTTTCTTGATGAGAGGACTTGTCTCTTAACTGATGTGTTGATTAAGAATTAATTTCCTCTTGAATTTTGTTGTATATTTCTTTCTTCTTCTGAATCTGTCTATTTGTAGATCTTCTTCATGATAACCGGCTGATCTGGTTTCTAACTGACTTCTGACAAGTCTGACAGCTTCAGTTAACCTGTCATAACTCACAGCTGTCAAGTCTTCAAATAGATCCTGTGCCTTAGTCTTGGACAGCAAAGTGTTGAGACAGACTGTCAGAAAGTGTCGAGACCAACTATCCATATGTGTCGACACAAGTGACTTTGGTGTCGACACAGCCTTTGATGATGTCGACTAGTTTGCCTTTAAGTCGACACTGCTTCTTCAGAACTTCATCTTGAGAAAGAGTCGACACAGAGAATTTGTGTCGACTCAACACTTCATCTTTCTTCAGAAAATAACTTGGTCTTGACTTTGCAGTGTGTCGACACAAGTCCTGTGTGTCAACACAGTTGTTGTAGATTCAGAACTCAGTATGTGTCGACTCTGCCTTCAGGTGTCGACATAGTTGAGGTCGACTATCTTTCTGTGAGTCGACACTGCTTCCAGTATCGACACAAATGTGGTCAACTATCTTTCTGTGAGTCGACACTGCTTCCCAGTGTCGACACAAATGTGGTCGGACTATATTTCTGTGAGTCAACACTACTTCCCAGTGTCGACACAATGTGTGTCGACTATCTTTATCTGTGTCGACACAGCTCCTTCAAGTGTCGACACAATATTCTGAAGTGTCGACCCAGTTTCTTCAGATGGCGACACATGGACTTAGAATAATTCCTGTATTCTTTAATACTTCTTCACCTGTACATGTCAACTTAAAACAACATCAAATACACCTTGATGTATATCATTAAGCTAAGTTTGGCTTCTTCAAATCAGGTACACATTTTCCAATGTATCCAACACACACTTGGTGCATTTATCTAATTAATTATGTCATTGCAAACTCTTACTTTATTTATATTTATTTGGCTAACTAGCTGTGGTCTTCAACATTTCTTGTACTCGGGTTTAGAAAACCCTTCTCTTGCTTCGTACTTATTACCTGATTATTTTTCCTTTTGCCACTTATATTTTCTTATTGAGGTGTTCTTCTTTTGAATTCCTCAGGTTCAAGGCAGTGCCCAATTGAGCGGCTAATATAACGCCCCTGATTTTCTGATATTCTTTAGTTGTTCGAGTTTTGACGTCATAAGCATTACCCTTGCACGTGTTTGACATGTGCCGAGGTTAGAGCATGATCTTGGCTCCTTGAGTTCTCTGTAGGGTGGTATCATAGCCTGTTGGCGAGTTTTCCCTAGCGGGCCGGGTCTGTTTTGGTGACTCGGCGGAGCCGCTTATGTTTTGGCTTTGGTAAATGTTTGCCTGAGTTCTATCAATCGGATTAGGATTTCGACCTCTCCGTTGCGTTCGTAACGTTGGTTTCTGGCTACGGCGCGAGTTTCGCACGTTTCCGAGTTCGTTTGTGTTGGGCGTTGTATTAAGATTGTGTGTTATTATATATATTTATATATATAATATATTAGGTTTTATTAGAGTATAAAAAGATAGATAGGGTTTGGGGCCGGTCGGCATCTCCTTCTTCCCACACCCGACGGCGTCCTCGTTTTCGCGATAGATCTGGGAGAGGTGGACTCGGCGGGGCTTTGGTCGGCGGTGTGCAGAGCTGGAGGGTTCGTTTTCCTTGTCTGAGTGGATTTTCTGGCTGCTCTCGGCAAGAGCTTCTCGGTAGAGGTAAGATTTGTCCGTTTCCTTGACTTTTAAAGGTTAGGGTATTGGGGTTTTGGGTTGATTTCGCTCCAAAAAGTTTCAGGAACCGTTGCTCGGTGCTCCTTGTGGCCGTATCTGGAAGCGGCCGGGACGGGCGGCATCTTTTCCGTGTGTTTTGAGGAAAGTGGAACTTCTTCCCTTGCTTGCTCCATTCTTCCCTATTACCTTCCTTTCCTGCTCCCGGTTTGACTAGGTGTAAGTTATAGGGCTGTTATCCATGAGAAATCTCGGCTAAGGTAAGAAAGCGGACTTAGAGCCCTTCGCAGAATCGACGAGTACTGTGTTACCCGTGGCCTAACCGTCTTAGAACGCTAAGGCATTTTCGTCGAGAATGCTAAGGCATTTTCATCGAGAATGCTAAGGCAATCGACGAGACTGCTGAGGTATATTCGGCGAGAGTACAAGGTATAGTTGGAGAGAATGACATGGTATAGTCGGCGAGTATCTTTAAGTAGATTCGGCGAGTATCAATAGAGGGATCATCGAGTATCGCTAGTACTAACCGTTAGACGCTAAGTTATAATCGGCGAGAATCGGCGAGAATCGGAGAGAATCGGCGAGAATCGGCGAGAATCGGTGAGATTGACCAGGTAGAGTCGTTGAGAAGTGAAGTCCAAATCGTCGAGAATCCCAGGCAAAATCGTCGAGTATCGCAGCGATACTCGACGACTCCCGTCGGCTTCGTCGACCATTCTCGACGAATCCGTCGAGTATCAATGGGGATACTCGACGAATTCCGAAGGAATTGTCTGTCGTCCCTTGTTTTCGTTGAGTGAGGTCCTTGGGGGTTTTTTTTTTGGGTCTTGACCCCAATCCTTGGAAAGTGTGTCCAGGAGACGTTGTAAGAAGTTAATGTGGAGGGAAGGGTCAGTCATATCGCCTTGCTAGCATGCAGTGATGCCGAGGTCTTTGTGAGGTATTCTGTGGGTATTGGTTTCTGTGGCAGGTCTTGTAGATTCTGGCTACACCATTGGAGCGCCATGGTTCCTCCATGGGTTACTAGTGGGTCAGGCGACGCTGTGCCTTTTAGCTTTCCAGGTCGTTATAAGCAAATTTAATGCCTTTGAAGTCACCCACTCCTCCGAGACGAGGATCACTAAGTGATAATGAGTGTCCTATCTTGATTCTTGGACTATTGCTCCTATCCTTGTTATGGATATTGGCTGGTTTGCATTTCTTGCTTTGCTCCAGTAGGTTTGAGCCGAAGCGGGTGGTTTTCCCGAGGCATTGGTGCATTTCCTTCAGCTTTTGTTGATGCTTTGTTTGCTATAATCTCGTTCATTTACTGACTTGTTGCAGAGTTTGACAGCTTGCTCGCTGAGGGTTGGTTCTTCCCTATTTGTCGATCTTTTATTAACTTCGAGCTTTTCTCTCTTTGCCACTTGCATTGTTATATTTGTGCTGAGGTATTCTGTCTTTGAATGCCTCAGGTCTAGGTTGCGGCCGTCCTAGCAGCTAGTTTGGAGCTGCGTTTTGGTTGAACGCTTTGCAGGAGTGTCTCTCTCACTTTAGGTGAGATTGTTTAGTTGCTTTGTTGACTCAGACTTTTGTGTACACGAGGGGTTCGTGTCAGTTTGTTGGCCCTTCGGTGGTTGTTTTCTCAGTCTACTTTATACTCTTCTATGTTGTTTGGTTATCCAATTGGGAGCGGTCACTTGTCTCTTGGGAATCTTTTATGCTAGGATGCATGTTAGTTATTTTGAGTATTAAACCTTGCTAATAGCATGGCATACACCTCATGTCTTCAAACTTAAAAGAAGTACTTTACAACTAGCATAAAAAAGTATTTCCTTACTTATACTAAATCTAGAGTCTTGCATACCATGGGATGTCCTTCGAGGACGGTTGCACTCATGTAGAATGTAAATCTAATTAAATCAAGGTATTTTCCGCAACGTAAATTATGTTTTCTTCTAAGTGGGCTAATAAACCACTGAGCCGAGGGATACGGCCCTTATAAATATTAACAGCTTCCCAAACATTAAACTTATGAATATTTTTATGGTAATAGTTTCCGTTGCCTGAGCGTCGGAAGTTATCCCCTGCCTGACGTGGCATCACGACGCGCATTTTCTCACACTCTGATACTTGTTCTTCCGGAGAAAAATGCGGGTTGTGATAGTTGGTATCAGAGGGAGGTTTTGCAAAGGGTCGGTTGGTTTGGCAAGTCAGTCGAACAACTTTGCCCCGAGCAAAACCCTGGTAGTAGCATTCCATTGCATACACACACCGATATGTCATCAGTAGATCTTGACGGAAGCATGGACACTACACTCATAGCATGAAAAGAAGTATACGGGGCATATTATGTAGTATTGGATGCATAATATGTGTTTGTATATAGATCCACCATAGGAGGCAACACGTGACAGTTATGTAGTATGGGATGCATAACCACCATCACATGGATGCGCATTAGCACGTTTAATTTTCTTCGTTATATACTATATTATGTAGTATGGGATGCATAACATTGTATGTGTACGCCGCTCATATCATGCACTAAGGCCTTTTTCTTAGAATTCATAGCACAACATCCATTGCATATCATCGCATAAGCGCACGTGCCAAGTCAAGGATCTGCATGATGACATATGTACACTCATTATTTGAAGCAAAATCCAAACATTCAGTCATTCATATCATAGGCACAAGTTAGAAGCATAACGTCATTCCATGATCTCCCAGAGCAAGGTAACAGCAGGCGTTAGTGTTTGTCCTCCTCTTGTCCTGATCGAGGGTGTATCGGACTACTGTCCTGTAGCTGCGCTTGTATACAGCCATGTTGTGCGGCCCATAGCGGGTGCGGCAGCCTCTGAGCTTACGGGCCAGGCCGTTGCATGGTAAGTGCCGGTTGTTCGTTCTAGTTCCAATCTGAATTTGAGTATTTGAGTTTTCTAGGTTCGGTGTCGTGAGCTTGGTCCTCGTTAAGTCTTTTGCCTGTGTCGGTAGATTTCTAGCCTGATTAGTTTCGAGGGGAATTTCTCCCAGTTTGCGATGCCTTCGGCAAAATTTTGACTAGATATTCGTTTGTTCTGTAGAATGCCGCCTAGACGCGTTGCGATGAGATCGAACCCCCAGTCAGAAGGGGAGTCTTCTGGTGCTCAGAGTGAAGCGGTGATTGAAGGGTTGCGACAAAGTAATGAGGCCCTGACGAGGCAGATGGTGGATGTGCAATCTCAGATACAATTGTTGTTGGTTGTGGTCGCCGGACAGCAGTCTAGAGCCCAGGACCCTGTGGTGGACCAAGCTACCCCTACTCCCCATGCCGCTTTAGTTCCCCCAGCTACGCTGCCGCCAGAGATGTATTTTATTTCGCACTTCCAGCGACTAGGACCTCTTTCGTATAACGGCAAAGCAGATTTCATGGCGTTGGATGATTGGATCATCGCCATCGAGGAAATGATTTATTATTCCGGCATCTCCGCCTGCCAGAAGGTGATGTTTGCGGCATATCAACTTAAAGGTCTTGCGAAGAGTTGGTGGATTAAAGAGAAGGAGAACCTTGTTGATGGATGTTCATGGGACTCATTCAAAAGTATGCTACTGAAGAAGTTTTTGCCGTCGGTCGAGCGGGACCGCCTGATGAACAACTTTTTGCACTTGAAGCAGAGGCAACTTACTGTGGGTGAGTATGAAGTAGAGTTTAGCAAGCTCAGTCATTTTGCCCCAACATTGGTAGCATCCGAAGAAGGCAGGGTAAAACGTTTCCTAGGTGGTCTAAGATATGACATTCAACAGTTGGTTAGCGCGTACAAGTCGGAGACCTTTGCGGAAGTGGTTGAAGCTGCCTTGAAGGTTGAGGCGATTGAGAATGCAAAGAATAAAGGAGCGCATGCAAAGAAGGATAAGAGGAAATCTGATGAAGAGGGAAGTTCGAGGGCATCTGGCCCCTCGGCGAAGAAGGATAGGAAATAAGCATGTAGCTTCTGTGGCAGACCAGGTCACCCCTTCGAGAGGTGCTTTAAGAGACTGGATGCGCAGAAGTTGTCTCAGGTTCACGCGATCCAGGATGCTCCAAAGGGGAGTCAGGGCTTTTCTTATTGCCAGAGGAGTGGGCATGATGCGGCCCATTGTCGCAAGAAGGCCGGAGTTTATTTCCTCTGCGGACAGAAGGGGCACAAGAGAGCTAATTGCCCGCAGAGCCAGCCCACGCTGAATGCAATTCCGTTGCAGACTCTACCTCCGCTAGTACCACACGTGGACAAAGGGAAGGGAAAGTTGAATGTGCTAACCAAGGAGGAAGCCCAGTCTTTGACTCAAGTGATCTCAGGTTAGTCTCTGGTTTAGTAGTTAACTCTCTTAGTTGGTTCTTAGTTTCCGTAATTTAGTTGTGCGCGCTATGTGTTTAGGTGACCTTAAGGTGAACGGTAAGTGGGCGCGAGTTTTGTTCGATTCGGGCGCTACTCACTCCTTTGTTGCAAGGAGTTTTGTAGACCGTCACCGCTGGACTCTCGACTCATTAGATGCCTCCCTAAGCGTCAAACTTCCTTCAGGAGAGCTGGTGAGGTCATGCCAGGGTATCCAGAAATGCCCCATCTTCCTAAGTGGTTCTCTAGTCTTTGCGGATCTGAAGGTGCTAGATTTGGCTGACTTTGACGTGATTTTAGGCATGGACTGACTGTCCAGCTATGATGTCGTCATTCAGTGTAAGCACAAGCACATGGACTTTAGAGGCGGCGATGGCCAGCCCATGAGTGTGTATGGTTCGCCGCGTCAGGAATCTTCGATCATTTCGGCGGTATGTGCTCGCAAATTTCTCAAGTCTGGCTGTGATTCTTTCCTTGTTTCCATTTCTGCTTTAGAAGTTGCTTCGGTTGAGCCTCGGGTTGAGGACGTTTCTGTGGTAAGTGAGTTTTCGGATGTTTTTCCAGTTAGTCTTCCCGGACTTCCTCTAGAGAGAGAAGTGGAATTTGTTATAGATCTTGAGTCAGGCACTCGCCCTATTGCTAAGGCACCATACCACATGGCGCCACGTGAGTTAGAGGAGCTACGCACTCAGCTAGATGAGTTGTTGCAGTGCGACTTTATTAGACCCAGTTCTTCCCCCTAGGGTGCACCAGTGCTCTTTGTGAAGAAAAAGGATGGAACGATGAGGTTATGCATCGACTACCGTGAGCTAAACAAAGTAACCATTAAAAACAGATACCCGCTTCCTAGGATCGATGACTTGTTCGATCAGTTGCGAGGTAGTTCCGTGTTCTCAAAGATTGACCTCCGTTCAGGTTACCATCAGTTAAGGATCCGGGAGTCGGACATCCCGCGTACAGCTTTTCGTTCTCGTTATGGACACTTTGAATTTCGGGTAATGTCTTTTGGATTAACGAACGCACCGTCAGCTTTCATGGACATGATGAACAAAGTGTTCAGGGATTTTCTGGATAAATTTGTGGTGGTGTTCATTGACGATGTACTGGTGTATTCCAGAAATGCAGATGAGCATGCCTTGGACTTACGCTTAGTCTTGTCTACTCTAAGGGAGCACAAGCTGTATGCGAAGCTTAGCAAGTGTGAGTTCTGGTTGTCTCAGGTGTCATTCCTAGGACACATTGTAAGTAAGGAAGGTATCTCAGTGGATCCTGCAAACATAATTGCAGTCTTCGATTGGAGGAGACCTTCATCGCCTAAAGAGATAAGGAGTTTCCTAGGATTGGCAGGTTACTACAGAAGGTTTGTGGAAGGATTTTCGGTGCTCTCTGCGCCGTTGACCAGGCTTACGCAAAAGAGCGCAGCCTTTGTATGGAGTGAGGCCTGTGAAGAAGCTTTTCAGGAGCTCAAGAAAAGTCTGTGTTCTGCTTCAGTGTTTGCATTGCCGGTGCAAGGAGTAGAGTATTCTGTGTATGTAGACGCCTCGCGAGTTGGACTCGGTTGCATATTAATGCAGGACGGTAAGGTGATTGCGTATGGATCAAGACAATTGAAGGTGAATGAAAAGAATAACCCTACGCACGACCTGGAATTTGCTGCGGTCATTTATGCATTGAAGTTGTGGAGACATCTGCTGTATGGGGTGTCGTGCAAGGTTTATTCGGACCATAAATGTTTAAAATATGTTTTCACTCAAAGGGAATTGAATCTGCGCCAGCGTAGGTGGCTAGAGTATATTGCGGACTACGAAATAGATATCCTCTATCATCCCGGTAAGGCTAATGTAGTAGCGGATGCGTTGAGCCAGAAGCCCGCGCATATCTTTAATCTCTCGGTGCAATCCCTTATCGAAGAATTTTTGCTCATGGACATAAAGGTAGGGAATAGTGCTTCGTCGAGCAGCTTAGAGGTGGAAGAACCTTCGTGGATTACTCTCACTAGACTTCATCAGAAGGACGTTCCTGATCTGTTGCACCTCCTCAGTAGGACTGAAAAAGGGGAATTACCTGACTTTTCCATTGATGACTCGGGTACCCTTAGATACCGTGGAAGATACTGTATTCCCGCTGTTGGGGACATCCGAGGGAGAATGTGTAGTGAAGCGCATGGTTCATGTGTTGCTTACCACCCTGGTTCCACCAAAATGTATAGAGACTTAAAGCCGATTGTTTGGTGGTCGGGTATGAAGAAAGACATTGCAAAGTTTGTATTTGAGTGTTATACCTGCCAGCGTGTCAAAGTAGATCATAGGAGGCCGGGTGGTAAGCTAACGCCTTTGGACATACCGAGCTGGAAATGGGAGAGTCTATCCATGGATTTCATAACCGGTTTACCGAGATCTCCCCGAGGTCATGATGCAGTGTGGGTCATCGTGGACAGGTTAACCATGTGTGCCCACTTTGTGCCTTTTAAGATTGACGATTCTATGAAAAGATAGCTGAAATATATCTGGACGATGTTATTAGACTGCATGGTGTACCTACAAGCATTGTGTCAGACCGAGACTCCCGATTTATGTCTCATTTCTGGCAAAGCTTGCAGGGAGCCTTAGGAACAGACCTTAGATATTCTACTGCTTATCATCCTCAAACGAATGGACAGACAGAGAGAGTGAACCAGATCCTGGAGGATATGATTCGATGTTATATTCTGGACTATGGTGGAGCGTGGGATAAGCGCCTCGGATTGATGGAATTCGCATATAATAACAGCTATCAGGAGAGCTAGCAGATGACACCCTTTGAAGCGTTATATGGGAGGCGTTGTCGAACCCCTTTATTTTTGGCAGAAGTTGGTGAAAAACCCTTGCTCGGTCCAGAAGCGTTGGAAGATATGAGCGTTTCGGTGACACATATTCGTGAAAAGCTGAGGTTGGCTCAGGAGAGGTACGAGAAGTATGCCAATCAGCGCAGAGTTGATCTGGAATTTGTAGTTGGGGACATGGTTTTTCTGAAGGTCTCTCTAATGCCAGGTGTTAAGAGGTTTGGAAGGAACCATAAACTTGATCCCAGGTATGTGGGACATTTTCAGATTCGGGAGCGCATCGGGGTTTCTGCGTATAGACTGGATTTGCCTGATTCTTTCCCTAGCGTTCACGACGTCTTTCACGTGAGCCTGTTGCGAAAGTGCGTTAGTAGTGATCGCCATATTCTTGACTCAGTGCCCCAGTTGCAGCCTAATCTCTCGTATATTGAAGAACCTGTCTGTATTTTGGAAACGCAAGATCGTGTGCTAAGGAAGAAGACAATTCCAATGGTTAAAGTTCTCTGGCGAAACCAGGATGCTAGAGGTGCAACGTGGGAATTGGAGTCCGCGATGAGAAAATCGCATCCCCAGCTGTTCTCTTAGTCTTCTCAGGTTAGTATTTTTGTTTAAGAATTCTCCTATTGTGCCTTTTCTTCTGTCTTCTTCTTCGCTTCGTGATCCAAGTTTCGGGATGAAACTTCTTTTTAGGGGGTGTGACTGTAACGCCCCTGATTTTACGATATTCTTTAGTTGTTCGGGTTTTGACATCATAAGCGTTACCCTTGCACGTGTTTGACATGTGCCGAGGTTAGAGCATGATCTTGGCTCCTTGAGTTCTATGTAGGGTGGTATCATAGCCTATTGGCGAGTTTTCCCTAGCGGGCCGGGTCTGTTTTGGTGACTCGGCGGAGCCGCTTGTGTTTTGGCTTTGGTAGGTGTTTGCCCGAGTTCTACCAATCGGATTAGGATTTTGACCTCGCCGTTGCGTTCGTAGCGTTGGTTTCTGGCTACGGCGCGAGTTTCGCGCGTTTTCGAGTTCGTTTGTGTTGGGCGTTGTATTAAGATTGTGTGTTATTATATATATTTATATTATATTATATATTAGGTTTTATTAGAGTATAATAGGATAGATATGGTTTGGGGCCGGTCGGCATCTCCTTCTTCCCGCACCCGACGACGTCCTTGTTTTCGCGATAGATCTGGGAGAGGCGGACTCGGCGGGGCTTTGGTCGGCGGTGTGCGGAGCTGGAGGGTTTGTTTTCCTTGTCTGAGTGGATTTTTGGGCTGCTCTCGGCAAGAGCTTCTCCGTAGAGGTAAGCTTTGTCTGTTTCCTTGACTTTTGAAGGTTAGGGTTAGGGGTTTTTGTTTGATTTCTCTCCCAAAAGTTTCAGGAACCGTTGCTCGGTGCTCCTTGTGTCCGGATATGGAAGCGGCCGGAACGGGCGGCGTCTTTTCCGTGGGTTTTGAGGCAAGTGGAACTTCTTCCCTTGCTTGCTCCATTCTTCCCTATTACCTTCCTTTCTTGCTCCCGGTTTGACTAGGTGTAAGTTATAGGGCTGTTATACATGAGAAATCTAGGCTAAGGTAGGAAAGCGGACTTAGAGCCATTCGAGGAATCGACGAGTACTGTGTTACCCGTGGCCTAACCGTCTTAGAACGCTAACACATTTTCGTCGAGAACAATAAGGCATTTTCGTCGAGAATGCTAAGGCAAACGACGAGACTTTTGAGGTATATTCGGTGAGAGTACAAGCTAGAGTCGGCGAGAATGACATGGAATAGTCGGCGAGTATCTTTAAATAGATTCGGCGAGTATCAATAGAGGGATCGTTGAGTATCGCTAGGACTAACCGTTAGAGGGATCATCGAATGACCAGGTAGAGTCGTTGAGAAGTGAAAGCCAAATCGTCGAAAATCCCAGGCAAAATCGTCGAGTATCGCGGCGATACTCGACAACTCCCGTCAGCTTCGTCGACCAATCTCGACGAATCCGTCGAGTCTCAATGGGGATACTCGACGAATTCCGATGGAATTGTCTGTCGTCCCTTGTTTTCGTTGAGTGAGGTCCTTGGGGGCCTGTTTTGGGGTCTTGACCCCAATCCTTGGAAAGTGTGTCCAGGAGACGTTGTAAGAAGTTAATGTGGAGGGAACGGTCAGTCGTATCGCCTTGCTACCATGCAGTGATGCCGAGGTCTTTGTGAGGTGTTCTGTGGGTATTGGTTTCCGTGACAGGTCTTGTAGATTCCGGCTACACCATTGGAGCGCCATGGGTCCTCCATGGGTTACTAGTGGGCCGGGCGATGCTGTTCCTTTTAGCTTGCCAGGTCGTTACAAGCAAATTTAATGCCTTTGAAGTCACCCACTCCTCCGAGACGAGGATCACTAAGTGTTAATGAGTGTCCTATCTTGATTCTTGGACTATTGCTCCTATCCTTGTTATGGATATTTGTTGGTTTGCCATTTCTTGCTTTGCTCCAGTAGGTTTGAGCCGAAGCGGGTGGTTTTCCCGAGGCACTTGGTGCATTTCCTTCTGCTTTTGTTGATGCTTTGTTTGCCATAATCTCGTTCATTTACTGACTTGTTGCAGAGTTTGACAGCTTGCTCGCTGAGGGTTGGTTCTTCCTGTTTGTCGATCTTTTATTAACTTCGAGCTTTTCTCTCTTTTTGCCACTTGCATTGTTATATTTGTGCTGAGGTATTCTGTCTTGAATGCCTCAGGTCCAGGTTGTGGCGTCCGAGAAGCTAGTTTGGAGCTGCGTTTTGGTTAAACGCTTTGCAGGAGTGTCTCTCTCACTTTAGGTGAGATTGTTTAGTTTCTTTGTTGACTCAGACTTTTGTGTACACCGAGGGGTTCATGTCAGTTTGTTGGCGCCCTTCGGTGGTTGTTTTCTCAGTCTACTGTATACTCTTCTATGTTGTGTTGTTTCCAATTGGGAGTTGTTACTTGTCTCTTGGAATGTTTTATGCTAGGATGCATGTTAGTTATTTTGAGTATAAACCTTGCTAATAGCTTGGCATACACCTCATGTCTTCAAACTTAAAAGAAGTACTCTACAACTAGCGTAAAAAGGTATTTCCTTACTTATACTAAATCTAGAGTCTTGCATACCATGGGATGTCCTTCGAGGACGGTTGCACATGTAGAATGTAAATCTAATTAAATCAAGGTATTTCCGCAGCGTAAATTATGTTTTCTTCTAAGTGGGCTAATAAACCACTGAGCCGAGGGATACGGCCCTTATAAATATAAACTTCTTCCCAAACATTAAACTTATGAATATTTTTATGGTAATAGTTTCCGTTGCCTGAGCGTCAGCAGTTATCCCCTGTCTGACGTGGCATCACGACGCGCATTTTCTCACACTCTGATACTTGTTCTTCCGGAGAAAAATGCGGGTTGTGACAGTTGGTATCAGAGGAGGTTTTGCAAAGGGTCGGTTGGTTTGGCAAGTCAGTCGAACAACTTTGCCCCGAGCAAAACCCTGGTAGTAGCATTCCATTGCATACACACACCGATATGTCATCAGTAGATCTTGACGGAAGCATGGACACTACACTCATAGCATGAAAAGAAGTATACGGGGCATATTATGTAGTATGGGATGCATAATATGTGTTTGTATATGGATCCACCATAGGAGGCAACACGTGACGGTTATGTTGTATGGGATGCATAACCACCATCACATGGATGTGCATTAGCATGTTTAATTTTCTTCGTTACATACAATATTATGTAGTATGGGATGCATAACATTATATGTGTACGCTGCTCAAAGCATGCACTAAGGCCTTTTTCTTAGAATACATAGCACAACATCCATAGCATATCATCGCATAAGCACACGTGCCAAGTCAAGGATCTGCATGATGACATATGTACACTCATGATTTGAAACGAAATCTAAACATCAGTCATTCATATCATAGGCACAAGTTAGAAGCATAACGTCATTCCAGGATCTCCCAGAGCAAGGTAACAGCAGGCGTTAGTGTTGTCGTCCTCTTTTCCTGATCGAGGGTGTATCGGGCTACTGTCCTGTAGCGGCGCTGGTATACGGCATGCTGTGCGGCCCATAGCAGGTGCGGGAGCCTCTGAGCTTACGGGCCAGGCCATGCATGGTAAGTGCCGGTTGTTCGTTCTAGTTCCAATCTGAATTTGAGTATTCGAGTTTTCTAGCTTCGGTGTCGTGAGCTAGGTCCTCGTTAAGTATTTTGCCTGTGTCGGTAGATTTCTAGCCCGATTAGTTTCGAGGGGAATTTCTCCCAGTTTGCGATGCCTTCGGCAAAATTTTGACTAGATATTCGTTTATTCTGTACAATGCCGCCTAAATGCGTTGCAACGAGATCGAACCCCCTGTCAGAAGGGGAGACTTCTGGTGCTCAGAGTGAAGCGGTGATTGAAGGGTTACGACAAAGTAATGAGGCCCTGACGAGGCAGATGGTGGATGTGCAATCTCAGATACAATCGTTGTTGGCTGTGGTCGCCGGGCATCAGTCTAGAGCCCAGGACCCTGTGGTGGACCAAGATACCCCTACTCCCCCTGCCGCTCTAGTTCCCCCAGCTACGCTGCCGGCAGAGATGAATTTTATTTCGCACTTCCAGCGACTAGGACCTCCTTCGTATGATGGCAGAGAAGATTTCATGGCGTTGGATGATTGGATCATCGCCATCGAGGAAATGTTTTATTATTCCGGCATCTCCGCCAGCCAAAAGGTGATGTTTGCGGCATATCAACTTAAAGGTCTTGCAAAGAGTAGGTTGATTAAAGAGAAGGAGAACCTTGTTGATGGATGTTCATGGGACTCATTCAAAAAGTATGCTACTAAAGAAGTTTTTGCCGTCGGTCGAGCGGGACCGCCTGATAAATAACTTTTTGCACTTGAAGTAAAGGCAACTTACTATGGGTGAGTATGAATTAGAGTTTAGCAAGCTCAGTCATTTTTCCCCAACATTGGTAGCATCCGAAGAAGGCAGGGTAAACCGTTTCCTAGGTGGTCTAAGATATGACATTCAACAGTTGGTTAGCGCGTACAAGTCGGAGACCTTTGCGGAAGTGGTTGAATCTTCCTTGAAGGTTGAGGCGATTGAGAATGCAAAGAATAGGGGAGCGCATGCAAAGAAGGATAAGTGGAAATCTGATGAAGAGGGAAGTGCGAGGGCATCTGGCCCTGCAGCGAAGAAGGATAGGAAAGAAGCATGTAGCTTCTATGGCAGACCAGGTCACCCCTTCGAGAGGTGCTTTAAGAGACTGGATGCGCAGAAGTTTTCTCAGGTTCACGCGATCCAGGATGCTCCAAAGGGGAGTCAGGGCTGTTCTTATTGCAAGAGGAGTGGGCATGATGCGGCCTATTATCGCAAGAAGGCCGGAGTTTGTTTCCTATGTGGATAGAAGGAGCACAAGAGAGCTAATTGCCCGCAGAGCCAGCCCACGCTGAATACAGTTCTGTTGCAGACTCTACCTCCGCCAGTACCATACGTGGACAAAGGGAAGGGAAAGTTGAATGTGCTAACCAAGGAGGAAGCCTAGTCTTCGACTCAAGTGATCTCCGGTTAGTCTTGGGTTTAGTAGTAAACTCTCTTAGTAGGTTTTTAATTTCCGTAATTTAGTTGCGCGCGCTAGGTGTTTAGGTGACCTTAAGGTGAACTGTAAGTGGGCGCGAGTTTTGTTCGATTCGGGCGATACTCACTCCTTTATGGCAAGGAGTTTTGTAGACCGTCACCGCTGGACTCTCGATTCATTAGATGCCTCCCTAAGGGTCAAACTTCCTTCAGGAGAGCTGGTGAGGTCATGCCAGGGTATCCAGAAATGCCCCATCTTCCTAAGTGGTTCTCTAGTCTTTGCGGATCTGAAGGTGCTAGATTTGGCTGACTTTGACGTGATTTTAGGCATGGACTGGCTGTCCAGCTATGATGCCATCATTCAGTGTAAGCACAAGCACATGGACTTTAGAGGCGGCGATGGCCAGCCCATGAGTGTGTATGGTTCGCCGCGTCAGGAATCTTCGATCATTTCGGCGGTATGTGCTCGCAAATTTCTCGAGTCTGGCTGTGATTCTTTCCTTGTTTCCGTTTCTGCTTTGGAAGTTGCTTCGGTTGAGCCTCGGGTTGAGGACGTTTCTGTGGTAAGTGAGTTTTCTAGTGGACTTCTGTATTTTAGAGGTTTTCCTCACTATAGTGCGGTAGTGTTGAGCTTCCTTTGTTTGTACAGACATACATACCTTCGGTGGGTTCATGTAAGGATATTGACGCCCACTGGTGGTTTTCTTTGAAATATTAAGTGTTCTGTTAAGCTGTTGAGTTGCCTTTTCTGTGGTTATTTATACTTGTTCTTTGGGAAATGTTTTATGCTAGGTTGTATGTTCGATATTTTAACTTCTAAAAGAATTACTACTAGTATCTTGATGAGTTGTAAATATACCTATATTTTCGTATTTTATTTAATTCAATTTGTTTGTTTTTTGTTTTTTTTATCAGTTTTATCCATAAGCTATTTTTTAAATATATTTCTAACTTAGCTTATTTCTATTGCAGAAAATTTCCAGAAAAATTCAAAAAAGTCAAAAAAAATTGACTGACACGCCTGTGTCAAATGACCGACACGCCCGTGTCACGCCAGCCGACGATCGCCGACCATAGGTGACAGCTCGACGGTCGGCATCATCAAACCCAGACCCGGACACGCCCGACGTTCACGCCCGTGTCAATGCTTGACACGCGTGTCGAGCCCGACCCGCAAGCTTAGTCAAACCGTCAACGCTGCCGACACGAATGCCAGTCCAACGTCACGCCCCCCTGTCACGCCCGTGACAATTCGTCACGCCCGTGACCTTGGCGTGACCGCCACGTTTTCTCCGAAGTTCAAAGCTCCAGTCAAGTCAACCGGCCAGCTCATGAATGTAGTGACACGCCCCCCCGTCACGCCCGTGCCCTAGGGCGTGACCAACCGAAAATTTGCCTATAAATAGAGCTTCAGGAAGCTTTATTTGTCCATTTTTGACCACTTTGCTTAGGGGAGGTGCTGCCCAATTGTATTCCATAACTATGTAAGGAGAATTTTCTCCCCCCTCTCTCTCTTAGTTTGTATTAGGTTTTATTTTAATGAAATATGAATTTTTCTCTCTTAACTAGTATGAATAATCCATTTGAATGCGCCTACTTAAGCAATTTCGTTCATCTTTTGGTATTTCTTTTATGTTTTCATCTTTTTTGCTTCATAACTTAGTTAGATTTAGGATTTATCGGCATTTCTAGCCGTTGTGTCCATTTAAAATTTCATTTTCTGCACTTTAGATTTAGCTTTTCTCCTTTTTCCTATTTTTTCATTCATAAGGCTTTTAAAAAACTCATCTAAAAGTGTTATTTTCATTTTTCTTTACTTAGGCTTTAGGATTGTAAAACTTTTTCCTTTTGTTTTATTTTCACTTTTTAGGAGTTTTTATAAAAATATAAGAATGAAAAATATAGTCGTTATAATTTTTCGCTCACTTCATTTTCTAACTTTTTAATTCAAAACTTTTAGTCCGGTTAATTCTTTTTTCATCTTTTTATGCATTTCTACCGCATTCTAGCGGTAGAAATGCAGTTGTATTAATTTTTTGAAGTACTTCCATTTTGCGTTTATTTGCAAAACTTTTCGCTCCGGTTAATTTTTATTTTCACTTTTTATGCATTTCTACCACATTCTAGCGGTAGAAATGCAGTCGTTTTAATTTTCTGAGCTATTGTTTTTCTCATTTTTGCAAGTGTGTGTGCGTGTAGAGTTAGGTTTTACTATGCTTTATTTCACTTCTGTAGAGTGCGTGTGCGGTATGCATTTATTTCCGCCTACTCGTTAAGAGTTAAATGGCGCTTTGCTTCATTTCCCGCCCACTCGTTTGAGTGGGACTTGTCTTTTACTGCTTTCATTTTTCCTACTCACTTGAGTAGGAAAAACCTTGTGTGGGTGCGTGTGTTTTCATTTCTGTAGAGTGTGTGTGTGTGTGTTTTAATTTCAAGTAGAGTGCGTGCGTGTATGAGATAGATTTACTCCCATCCACTCATTTGAGCCGGGACATGCAATTTATCGCTTTCTCAATTATGTAGAGTGCGTGCGTGTAGGAGATAATTTTACCGCTTTATTTATCGCTTTCTTCAATTAAGAAGAGTGTGTGCGTGTGTGCATTTATTTCCGCCTACTCATTTGAGTAGGTCTTGCTTATTAATTTTCTTTATGGTTTGAAAAGTGTGCGTGAGTGCCTGCATCAATTACCCTTAAATTTATCTAATTGTCCTATTTTTTTGGTTTTCTCTTATAATTGTTCAGTGCTTAGTTTTAACACTCACGCTTCACTTAAAAACATAAAGCCGTCCCCATACCGATGAGTGGCTAATCTCTTTTAGCCTTCGACATCGAAGAGCATTGGGGACAAAAAATGATTTGAAATAATTAAAGAACTTTATTTTTATTTAATTTTAAGGACTTAAGGTTTACCCGGGTTAACGACGCATAGGACCACATAATCGATGTGTGGGCTCTATTCCGTTATCCATACGCGACGCCGAGAGGCTGCACGTATGGACTGATCCCCCTTGGGTTAAAGAGAACTGCGTACGCCCCCTCGAAAGAGGAGAAGCGTAGTTCTGCCGAATTGGGTCCCCCACCCAATAGCGGGGTTCTTAGCGTTAAAGCGGGCATTAAGAGGAATCCTTCGTCGGTCTAACGATCGGTCGAATAGTTTAATGTTTAGGTGAGCAATATTCCTAGAGTTAAGTGCGCTCATATTTTGGAACCTCCATGGCCAAGTG